>ML688191.1:61229-90799 GCA_007922175.1 Pelusios castaneus | reverse complement strand
AGAGAGAGAGAGAGAGAGAGAGAGAGAGAGAGAGAGAGAATTTTTCATGTGAAATAACATTTGAGTTCCATGAATGTTCATGCATTTCACTTTGAAACCCACTTCCTAGAAACCCCTACTCAAGATGAATAACAGGTGCTGGTGTTACTCTGTTCTAGATCAGCCATTGTCAACCTGTGGTTTACAGACCCTTAGGAGTTTGCAAACTATGTAGTAGATTTCCAAAGGTCTTCCCACCTATACTGGAATTTTGCATTTTTTGTTTTTTATTTTTGGTCCCTGAAAATGAGAAAAGGTTGAAAGCCACTGTATTAAAGAGTGAGAGACCAGGGAACGAGCATTGTAGATGCTGACCCCAATGCCTGTACCACTCTGGATGAAGACTGCAGATTGATATCACCGAACCTGAGGGGAACAAGTCAGCTGTTAAGACAAGGATAGGGAATATAACAACTGTAAACAATTCCTCAAACTTTCCTTTGCTCATAGATGAGTGAATGGGTGCCAAGGGTCTGCAATCTTTGCAAGTTCTCAATAAATCCAGATGCCACATGCTACATTTCTGGTCCCCCTCTAACCCGAGAACTCATCACTAAAAAGATTAGAGGGAAAAGAATGGTTTTACCTGTGTGTGCTAAAGCATACTTTTATAAATGCAATGTCAACATTTTTCATTGTGCAATTATTGAAAACCAAATTTTCACACCTTGCATGTGTGTCAAAAGCCAGCAGCAGAGTTGTTGGAATCTGTACTGGAAGGGTCAGGGTAACTTAATAGCTTTTTTTAAGAAAGTATTTCAGTGATTTTCGCAAATACTCTTTGCAATGAGTTTGTACTATTCACTTTTTTTTCTCGGTGAACAGTTGTTTGATATTGTCTCCTGGAACCAAGTCCCAGACATGCTAGTCTATTTAATTTTTTTCTTTTTTTTTAAAGTGTCTAGTGGCATTTTGAAAAACTAACTCTCTGTTTCTTTTGTCTACTGCTAACTGATCAGAAACTAAGACTTAAATTGAGAATCGTGCATATATGACTCTGCTACGATTGTGAGAGACTTTCTAAAAAAGTCGTGAGAAAACAGAGACCGGGTCTGTGTTTAAAAGATGAGGTGAAGAAAAAGGAATTATCGCAGTGGCTGCATTTGCACAATCAGCTGGACATTAGTGCAAAACTTGTGTTTCATTCTTCCCCCTTTGGAAACCATTCCCTCTCTCACCCGGCTGCAGTAACAGTCTGGGTTAGCTTGCTACTTGCCAAATATATAGAGAACACTTTCACTGGGAAAGCATGGTGTCCTATGAGGATAAAGAGAAGTACGTAGCGTGAACAACCTCCCTGGATCCACTCAACGCTGGCTACACAAACCAATCAGCTTCTGTCGGAGGGATTCTTGGGAGTTACAGTGTGTCACCGGGAGAATCTGGTAAGTAAACGTTAACAGAGTTAATAGAGTTCAAGGAGGACAACATGCTTAGCTAGGAATTCAGAAAATACAATTACTGTTGTGGGGATTTTTTTTTTATGGGTTGGGAGGTCTATAAATCCTCCTGATTTACACCATAAAATATGTCTAAACAGTCAGTGTTAGGAGGAAAAAATCACTAAGAACAGGTTATCTCACAGCTGTAATTGTAGGGCGTCTTCTACTTTCCTTTCATGCATCTGGTGCTGGCCACTGCATAATGAACTAAATGGACTACACGTCTGATCCAGTCTGTATGTTCCTATTGGTGGTATATATAATAATACAGGAACAATCATAGTGGGTCAGACCAATGGACCATTTAGCCCAGTTACCTGTGGCCAATGACAGGTGCTTCAGAAGGAATGAACACACATTCAACTTCAAGACTATGTATTTGCTGATCTTCCTTGAGCTCCTGGAAGTCTCTAGATTCGTACTGAGAGCAGTATGATGCCTTGTTCAATATTATCTAGTCTCCTTTTATTTTTTCTTTCAGGAAATAAAGTACAAAACTTCTCAGAATCACACATTGCATCATGTCAGCTGTCAATGACACCAAATTACAACATGCAGTTTTTCTTCTCACTGGAATACCTGGGTTCGAAGACATCCATGTCTTTCTTTCTATCCCCATCTGCTTAATGTATATTATTACAATATTAGGAAATTCAGTCATTCTGTTCATTATAAAAAGTGATCCATCCCTCCATGAACCCATGTACATTTTCCTTTCCATGTTGGCCATCGCAGATCTTGGCTTAACGATATCCACCATGCCGACCACACTGGGCGTCTACTTGTTTAAATCTAGGGAGATCAGCCAAAATGCCTGTTTTGCCCAGCTCTTCTTCATTCTCTTGCTCACATTCATTCAATCCTCCGTGCTCTCATCCATGGCTTTCGATCGCTTTGTTGCAATTTGTAACCCATTGAGATACACTTCCATCTTATCGCTACCTAGAATAGCCAAGATGGGACTGGTGTCTGTGCTAAGAGGGGTGATCTTAATATTACCGCTCCCTATTCTCCTCAAACAGTACCGATACTGCCAAGCCAACATTCTCTCTCATTCCTACTGCCTCCATAATGAAGTGATGACGATGGCTTGTTCGGATATCAGAATCAACTTCATCTATGGCTTCTTTGTTATACTCTTCTGCCTGGGGTTGGACTTGGTGCTCATCCTCCTATCTTATATGATGATCCTTAAAACAGTGCTTAGCATTCCATTCCGTACAAAGCGCCTTAAGGCTCTGAACACCTGTGTTTCTCACATCTTTGTCGTCCTGCTTTCCTACATACCAGGGATTGGCTTGTCCGTGATCTACAGATTCATGAAGAGCTCCTCTCCCTTGGTTCTGAATGTCCTGGGTACCATCTATTTGCTGATCCCACCCCTGATGAACCCAATTGTCTACAGTGTGAAAACCAAACCCATCCGTGCGAAGATAATCAGGGTGTTTGTCAAGTGAAGACTCAATTTAACACCATGTCTACACAATCATATCCCTGTGATTGACTCATTGCTATCACTCCTCTCCAGAGCACAGGGGATAGCAGAAAATCTGCTGGCAGAGCTAGAACGCTGGTCCTTTGATTTGGGCACTACTCTGTATTTCAAGGTCCAAGGCCTCATAGGGCATCTGTGTGAGACCTTGAAATTAAATGGCATAAATTGTTGTCCACTGCCTTACCCAGAAACCCTCTTTACTTTTCCCAGCCACAGGATGGGAGCAGAATGTCACAACTTAGAACTTAAAGAAATCAAAACTCTTCCACTTTTTATGCTCCTGTTGCACACAGCTGTAACACTAACAAATATCCGTCCCTTTCGTTGAATCCTCCTAATCTCCTAAACAACAGCAGCTTGTGGCTGAGATTTCCTGGAGTTAATTATGCAGAGTTTAAATATAATACAGAATCATCAAGTTCTCTGGACTGTCGTGGGTTCTGAGTGTAGAGCCAAATTTATTATTATGTTTCAGTTTTTGCCAGGGCTGGGAGCGTGTCTGGGGATGTGAAGTACATAAAACAGGACATGATTTGAGCAGTTATCTTTAGTGGGATCCCTCACCCAGAGCTTAATAATTAAACCTAACTCTTATAGTGAAGTTGTCATAACTAGATTGATAAATTAAACAGTCACATGTGAGCACTGGACAAGATGGGATTCATCAAAGTTTTCTGAAGGAACATGTTACAGAAAACCCCAGGGGTTCCGAGAGGCAATTGGGTCGAATGTTACCCTTTATTGCCTGCTCATTGCTCCTCGATGCCATGAGTGAGGAAGAAGGAGGAGGCATTGCAGCTTTTATTCTTAAAAATATGCAAAGGCTTACTTTTTCAACGACTCCCCAAACATTCTTATTTGGTTTCACTAACATCTAAAAATGTGAATATTAATATTTATGTAGTGACTGGAATTATCCACTCCTCTGTTTGTTGTTTACAGGTTTAGCATATAGCACACAGGCACTTTACCTTCAAACTCACTATTTTTGCAATGGAAATGACTTCACGTTCCTAACAAGCAGTGAAGAAAGGGGAAGAACGTTGATAAGCAATGTTCCCCTGCAGGACCTTATATAAGAAGGGAAGATAGAATACCTCTAGTTACATTATTTGCAAAACTTGCAAGAAGAGAGGAGAGAAAAAGGAACGTAACACAACTTTTAACTACTTCCAACCATATTTTTCTAGTTAAGCAAAAATAAACCAGTCTTTAAAAATGCCACAGGACTCCATGTTTGTTTTGATTAACTTTTAAATAGAATCTCATTTACAGGACAGCAAGGGTTGACTGTGTTGTGATCCCATCATCATAATAGCGCTCAGTCAGGCTAGGTACTCAACTTTACTCTTTCCTACAGAACAGAAACATCAAATTGCTGAACTCCTGAATGCCATAACAGATGAGTGAAGGATAGATAGCATGACACCAATCTTTAAAGACGGGTCCAGGGGGTAATCCTGGTAATTATAGGCTAGTAACCTAACTTCTGAACCAAGCAAATTGGTTGAAAGATTTATCAGACACATAGATTAAAACAATTTGTTGGGGAAGGGTCAACCTATTTTTTATAAAGCGAAATTGTGCCTCACCAATTTACTCAAATTTTTGGGGGGCAGGTCAACACACACACAGACAAGGGTGATCCTGTGTATATAATGTATTTAGAGTTTCAGAAACCTTTGCCAAGGTCCCTCAGAAAAAGCTCTTAGGTAAACTTAGCTGTTATTAGATAAGAAGGAAGGTTCAGTGCTGGATCATTAACTGGTTAAAAGGTAAGAAATAAAGGGTCAGAATAAATTGCCCGTCTTCAGAATGGAGAGAGATAGAGTCATGTCCTGCAGGGGTCTGTACTGGGACCGGGCTTGCTGGGGTTGGCAATCTTTAGTTCATGTCATGCCCAGACTACTTCTCGCCCTGCTCCCAGCATTGGTGCAGTATTGGTGGTGGGTAAAGGAGGCTATTCTGGTGGCACTGTTGGTGGTGGAGGAGGTCCCCTCTTCCAGCAGGAGTGTTTGCAGTTGGGGGGGGGGAATTTTGTGCTTCACCAGCTATTCTAATTGGCTGTCCCATCTCTGCAACGTCCTCCACCCTTCACAGAGGCCTTTTCAGCAGATCCTAGGCACAGTTGCTACTGTGACAGGTCCTGGGAGAAGAACTCAGATGAGCCAGTTTTCTCCGGGAGTTGAAGATGTTCCTAGAGCAGCCATGGAAGCACAGAGATTCTGCATGGGAGGGCCCAGCTACCAGGGGATCACTGAGATTGCAGAGGAACTTTGGGGATCCATGGATGCTGTGTCATCCTATTTATGTCTTTATCAATGGGCTGGATGACATTGTCAGCAAATCTGCATATAAAAATAATCTGGCGGGGAGTGGTAGATACGAAGAAGCGTAGGGTTAAGTACAGAGGAATCAACAAATTGGAGTATTGGGCAAAAAAAAAATCTTATGACGTTCAATAAGAAAAACAACTGAGTGTTGGAAATAGGACAGAAGACACCCATACAGTGCTACAGATTGGGAACAGACTCGCTAGGCAGCATTTTGGTAGAAAATGACTAAGAAGTTAAAGTAGACAAAAAGCTGGATATGAGTCAGGAGGGGGCCCTTAGTGCCAGAAAGGTTAACAACACATTTGATTGCATTAGTGGGAACATTCCCAGTGGATCAAGGGAAGAGATCACTCCCCTCTATTCAGAAATAGTGAGGACATATGTTGAGTACTGTGTCTGGTTTTGGGCTCCCAATACAGGAAGGATGGAAAGAGTCCAAAAAGGGCAACAAAAATGATTAGTGGCTGGAGAACATGACTTAGGAGGAGAAGTTGAGGGAACTAGGCCTGTTTAAATTACAATGAGAAGGATGAGGAGTGATTTGATAACAGCATCTAACTTCCTGAAAGGAGTTTGCAGGGGAGATTGAGCTAGGCTGTTCTCAGTGATGGCATATTACAGATATAGAAGCAGTTGTCCCAATTTCCAGTGGGGGAGGCCTAGTTTGGAATACTATAAAAAAAAATATTCCCTAGGGGAGAGGTGAAGCCCTGGACTCACTTACTTAGGGCAGTGGTAGAATGTGCATCCTTAGAAGTTTTAAAGGTGTGAATTGATAACGCCATGGCTGGGATGGTTAATTGTCCTTGAGTCCCTCTTGGAGCAGGGGGTTGGACTAAATATCCTCCGGAGGACCCTTCCAGCCCTCATCCTCTATGATTCTGTTAATTCTCTGGAAGAGGAGAAGGGAAATCCCATGTTGGCACAATGTGAGGGAAACATCCAGCTAGGGAGTTATGTGGAATTTTCCTTCTCCAGTCTGCACCCTGAATTTTTAATACAGGAAAGAGGGCTGTGGGGATGATATCTGACCCTATATAACTACTAATAGTCTATTGTATTGTATTGCACCAAGATTACAGCTGTAACAGCATCATCGGTATCACTCGGCTGCCCTCGAGGGCTCCTGTGACTTTACTCTGAGCTGTATGCACAGCGCTGACAAGCCTGGATTCCAGGAAATGAGAGTGAGGCCGTGGTTGAATTGCAGTCCAGTGTGCTCGCATCTACATGGATCCCATATGACTGGGCTTCCTGCAGATTTCTATTGGCCATCATAGGATTAAAGCTTGCACACACTGAACCAATCAGCTGTCTGAGTGGACCCCAAGGAAATGGACAGACGTGCTCCATAAGAACAGCTGCACCCATGTCGGAGCACACACACGGACTGCAGCCTGTGCAAATTCTTTGCTTACTCCTTGATCGCTCTAAGCACTGCTGCTGTTCTCTCAGGCACTGGGTATGTTGGCAGTTTTCTGTGTCTTTAAATATTTCAAATGCAAAAAGGAATGATTAGGCTGCCAGCTGTTGAAAAAGATATTCGGTGCAGTGGCAGCCGGCGCTGGATGTGATTCAGGGGCTGGACAAAGGGCAACACTAAGTAGTTGTAGAAATTTCTAGAGGGATAGCCGTGTTAGTTTGTGTTCAGCAAAAAACAACAAGAGTCCTGTGGTACCTTATAGACTAACAGAAAGCATAAGCTTTCATGGGCTGTAACCCACTTCGTCAGATGCATGCCGTGGAAATCACAGAGGAGACGTGTATATACACGTCAGGATGGAGGACGGCAAGTGTAGACAAAGCCAGTTCAGACAGCAGATGGGGCCTATTCACACCGGTGGATAAATGTGTGAACAGAACAATCACTTTTTGTACTGTGATAACCATTCCAAGTTCCTAGTCAGACCCAGTTTGATTGTGTCAAGCTTGCAAATCAGCTCCAGCTCTGCAGTGTCACGCTGAAGTCTGTGTTTGTAGTTTCTCTGTTGAAGTATGGCAGCTTTCAGGTGAGCTACTGAGTGTCCATGGAGGCTGACGTGTTCTCCTACAGGTTTCTGGATGTTGCCATTTTTTATGTTGGACTTCACCTACACCTATCCTCCTCCATCCTGGCATGTGTATATACACCTCTCCTCTGTGATTTCCACTTCATGCATCTGACGAAGTGGTTATAGCCCATGAAAGCTTATGCCAAAGAAAATCTGTTAGTCTATAAGGTGCCACAGGACTCTCGTTATTTTTTACTAGGTAGCTATAGATAGTCGGCTCCATTGTCTGCCTCGATTGCCTAGGCCAGAGCCCAGAGCTGTGTTTCTTTAGCAGAGCAGATGAGATGCATGGAATAGTTTTGTTTCCTGACTGGATGAAAGCTCCAGTATTTCCATCCTACAGGACATCATCACAATTACAGAGCTGCCTTTATCTCTGCCCCTCATCTGGTTTCTGAATACCAGATGTCGGCATTGTCCGACTTCCTCTCCTGGGGTGGAATCCCACCATTTTCTCACCCTCATACAGGGCCCTGGACAACATCACACTGTGAGTCAACAGGGCTGGTGAAACTGTATTTAGCTCGTTTTGTTCAACCTTTTGGGAGTCTGTTTTAGTAGGGCTGCCTGGTCAGTTTTTTCAAGACAGATCACAAAGTAGTATTCACTGTAAACGGTAGGATTAAAGTTTAACAGGGGACATTAAAAGTGTATTTAGAAAATAGCCTCTACCTGCCACTAAATACCTCCCACTGTGATGGAGACCCAGGCAGGCTGAGCATCTTCTGACTTCCCCAGCTGTGTCGGTGTGCGACAGCCTGCTGAGCTTTCCAGGACCAACACCCCACCTCTGGATGTGCTCCCAACACTGGGAGAACAAACTGTGTAAATTAGATATTGACCCAAATGGAGTCCTTACAGTGTGAAACACAGTTGTTTTCTTTTCACCTCCCTGAAGTGTTTAGTGGGAGATGACTTTTCCTGGGTTCTTGTCTTTTCCTTCTTGCTTGGCTTCTAATAAATTACAGTAATATCTCAATAAGAATTATTGGATAATGTCCAGATAAATATTTAATGAGAGATGCCATTTTTTGAGCTTTAATTTTCTTTGCTGTTTGTTCTCCAGTAACAAGTTATTAAAATAAGGCTAGCCATACAGGTAATATCCCCAAAAGAATGATAGGGTAATATCCCTTTAAAAATTGTTTTAACAAACAGATTCATAATTATGGCAGTTCAGCTCCACATCTATCACCATACTGCTCCAAAGTGGTGTATGTTTTATCAATGCAGTACATATAGAAACAGAAAAACAGAGAGAGAGAGAGACTACTTTGGGTGTGAAATTGTTTGATTTCCTCAAATACTGATGCATTGGACTTTGAAACCCACTTCCCGTGAACCCTGTTTGTAACAGAATAAAAGGTATTGGGGTTACTCTGTACTAGACCCTTGATTTTCAGCCTGTGGTTTATGGAACCGTGTTTCTGGATTATGCGGTCAATTCCCCAATGTCTTCCTATCTGTATTGGAAATTATTTCCAGAAATGAGAAAAGGTTGAAAACCACTGTTTTAGAGAGTGAGAGACCAGGGAATGAGTATTTATATGCTGACCCCAATGTCTGCCCCACTCTGGGTGAAGGCTGCACATTAAAGTCACAGAACCTGAGGAGAACCAGTGCCCTATTAAGCCAAAGAATTAGAAGGTACCAGCTGCAAAAGATTCCCAGACTTCCCTTTGCTGGCGGACAAGTGAATGAGGGCCACGGGTCTCTGCAATCATTTCACATTCTCAAGAAATCCAGATGACACCAGGTAGATTTTTGCCCCCTCTCATCTGAGAAATCATCACTGAATGAAGATCAGGGGGAAGGAGTGGGTTTATCTGTGTGTGCTACAGAATAGTTCTATAAATGTAATGCCAACATATTTCATTGTATGTAATTATTACAAACCAAACTTTCATTCCATGCATGTCATAATGTTGGCATCTCTGCAGGAGAAGAAAACATTTCTTTACTATTTGATTTCTTTTACTTTGGAAAGTATATTAGAGATTTTGAAAACACTGTTTATAATGGGTGTCTGCTATTAATTATTTATTCAGTGAACAGTTGTTAGAAATAGTTTGTCATGAATTACCAGGAGACAGTATCAAACATGTTCATTGAGAATTGTGCACTAATATCTCTGCTGCAACTGAGAGAGATTTTCCAAAAAGTCATGAGAAAACAGATCAGCTGGTCTGTGATTTGGAAAAGTCCAGGTGCGGTGAAGGAAAGAGAATTGTCAGAGTGGTTGTAATTGCATAATGACCTGGGCATTAATGCAAGACCTGTGTTTTCATTATTCTCCATTTGGTTCAACACGCCCTCTCCCACCATGCTCAGGTAACAGTCCGTATTAGCTTACCAAGTCTATAGAGAACAATTTCCCTGTGACACTATAGAGTCCTGTAAGGATAAAGGAAAGCCTGTAGAATGACCAACTTCTCTGGATCAACTCAACAGTGGCCAAGCAAAGCATTCAGGTTTTTTGGAGGGATTCCTAGCAGTTAACAGTTTATCAGTGGGAGTATCTGGTAAGTGATCATTAAGGGAGGCCAGTTCTAATTGAATGTACACATGAAAAACTGGAATGATAGTTACAAAATGGGATTTTTCCCAGGAAAGCTTATGCGATAAACAAATTTGTTAGGATCATGTTTTGAGCTCAGGGGGTGGGGGGATGGAGTCCCGTGGAACTTTAATAGCATAATTTGAGCTCTTGGGAGTGCGTAAAGACCAAAAAATGAGGCAATGAAGTACATTTTGAAAAAAGCACTAGTGCCAGCCAGATAAATTCAGTGACCATTTTCACCATGCAGTTCCCAGATGAATAAATAAGATATAATTGGATACACTCTGAAGTGGAGTGCCAGGGAAGATGCCTTTGTGAAAATCACACAGTACTTAAGCAGTCTGTGGAAACCACAGTCACAAGACTTCAATGGGATTGAGTTTTTTAATAGAATTCAGACAGGGACTGGATGTTTATATTGGGAATAAGAATATTCAATTAAGGAGATGGGGATTTTAAGAAAAAGCAGCTAAGGATGGCTATTAAACTTCCTGATTCACATAATAACATAAAACTTGTCTAACAAGTTTCTGTTAGGAGGAAACATGCCCTAAGAGCCAATTCTCTGAGGAGCTTCTTCTACCTTCCTCTGTTGTCTCTGGTCCTAGGCACAGGGATAGCTGAACGACAGGTCTCATACATTCTGGCGCTGACCATCTTCCTGTTGGGTCAGAACAATGGTCCATTTAGCCCTGTATCCTGTTCTGACAGTGGACAATACCAGGTAATTCAAAAGGAATGAACAGAACAAATAATTGTGAAGTAGAAATTCAAAACTAATTTTTTGTTGGTCTTCCCTGAGCTTCTGGAAACATCTAGACATGTATTGCGAATAGAATGATGTCTCATTCAGTATCATCTAGTCTCTTCTTTTTTTTTTCTTTCAGGAAGTAAAGTTCCAAATTTCTCAGACTCACAAAGTGCATCATGTCAACTGTCAATGACACCAAATTGCAAACCACATTTTTCCTTCTCACTGGAATCCCTGGGCGGGAAGACATCCATGTCTGGATTTCTATCCCCATCTGCTTAATGTATGTTACTTCCATATTAGGAAATTCATTTATTCTGTTCATTATAAAAACAGATCCAAACCTCCATGAGCCCATGTACATTTTCCTTTCCATGTTAGCTGTCACAGACCTTGGCTTATCACTATCCACCATGCCTACAACACTGGGAATATTCTTCTTTAACTCGAGGGAGATCAGCCACAATGCCTGTTTTGCCCAGCTGTTCTTCATTCTCTCTCTCACATTCATTCAATCCTCAGTGCTCTCATGCATGGCTTTTGACCGCTTTGTTGCAATCTGTAGCCCGCTGAGATATACTTCCATCTTAACGCTGCCTAGAGTAGCCAAGATGGGACTGGTGTCTGTGCTAAGAGGTGTGATCTTAATATTACCGCTCCCTATACTTCTGAAACAGTACCGATACTGTCAAGCCAACATCCTATCCCATTCTTACTGCCTCCACAAGGAGGTCATAACAATGGCTTGTTCAGATTTCAGAGTAAGCAATATTTATGGATTCTTTTTAGCAGTTTCTTCCCTGGGGTTGGACTTCCTGCTTATCCTCCTATCGTATGTGATGATCCTCAAAACAGTACTTAGCATTCCATCCCATACGAAACGCCTTAAGGCCCTGAACACATGTGTCTCCCACATCTTTGTCGTCCTGCTTTCCTACATACCAGGGATTGGCTTATCCGTGATATACAGATTTATAAAGAGCTCTTCTCCCTTGGTTCAGAATATCTTGGGTAATGTCTATTTGTTCATCCCACCTCTAATGAACCCCATTGTTTACAGTGTGAAAACCAAACCCATACGTGTGAGGATAATGAGGGTGTTCATTAAGTGAAGACTCCGTTTATCAACAATTCTTGAGAATCAAACTACTCTAACTGACTCCTTGCTGTCCATGCTCTCCACGCCACTGTGAGCAGCTCTTGGGCTATGTCTACACTAGAAAAAGTCAACTTTGCCGCTTACCTTCTTCCACGTTGGCTTTAAGTTGAGTTAAGGAGTCGACTTAAGTTGCCCTTAAACGAGGTGTTATTAAGTTGACTTAAGGTTTCCTTCAGTCGACTTAAGGAAATGCTTAAGTTGACTTACTAAAAGCCCAGTGTGGATGTGTCTCTGTTTAGGTTAACTTAGGCCCCCTTAAGTCGACCTAAGTTCCCTGTGTAGACACACTCTTGGACAGCAGAAAATCTGCTGGTCCATCTGGGAGACAGGTCTCATGGTTTGGAGTTTGCTTTGAGACAGAAGTCTCAAGGTCACACAGGGAGTCTGTGCCAGAATTTGTATTTAAATGTGAGGTACCTAAATAATGGTGCACTGCCTTACCCATAAGCCCTCCTTCCTTTTCCCAGCCACAGGAGAAGAAGATAAGGTCATTGCCTGGAACTTAAAGAAATCAAAATTGTTCCACTTTTTGTGCTTTTGCTGCACACAACTGTGGGTTTTCCTCTTACACGTACAAATGTCTCCTTCTTTTGTTGAGTTCTCCTAATCTCATAAGCAACAGCTCTTTGTGACTGGAATATCCATGCTTTAATTATGCCGAGTTTAAATAAAATATGAGAAGTCAAGCTAAGTCAAGTGTCATTGGTTCTGGATGTAAAGCTGAACTTATATTTTATGTTTTTCAGGGCCAGGAGTATGCCTTGGGATACAAAGTATACAAAGTAGGACATGATCATTGAGCAGTTAGCTATAGGGGGATCCCTCAGGGCAGGGTTAATAAGGAAACCTAGGTCTCATATTGAAGTTGTCATTATTAGATTGATAAATTATGCAGCAATATGTGACCACAGAACAAGATGGGATTCATCAAAGAGGTATGAAAGGACATCTTAGAAGAATAACAGAAGGATTCCCAGAGTCTGGTGAGAGCATATGTTACCTATTATTGCCTGCTCATTCCTCCTCAGCTCCATGAGTGAGTAATGAAAAGGGGAATTTATCCTTAAAAATATGCAAAAGTTAACATTTTCAAAGATTCCTCAGAGACCCTTATTTTATTACACTAACAGGTAAATGACAGCTATGTGATGACGATAATTATCCACAAACCTGATTTTTACAGTTTTAATGTATAGCACAGAGGCACTATACCTGCAAACACACTATTTTTTGCAACAGAAGTAATTTCACAAGGGAAACTAAAATGTAGAAAGGAAAAAAATAAGTGATAAGTTCCCATCCAGGCCCTTATTTACTGTTTGCATTGTGGTGTCCGTGTGGGGAGGAGGGGTGAGGGGGATATAGCATACTTCAAGCTTTATTTCTAGCACAAGCTACAGAATGGGAGAAGAGAAAAAGGATATAAAATAACTTTTCATTAGAATCTCATTTACACAGGAGCAAAACTTGGCTGTGCTGTTACCCCAAGGACATTTTTGCCTCTTGCTATGCACTTAGAAAATAGGGCATTTGTCACAAGAAGCCTGGGACACAAGCAGGAGGAATTGGAATTCCAGGTACAGACAAGGCACTATGGCTATGTCACCACTGGCAGTTTAAGTCGACTTAAGGAGGCGTTCACACTAGGGTTTCATTAAGTCGACTTAAGGAATTTCCTAAGTCGACTTAATGAAAGCTTAAGTTGATTTACTAAGAACCACGGGGTAGGTTGACTTAAGCCTGCTTAGGAAAACCTAACCCTTCTTTAGGTCGACCAAAGCCCAGTATGGATGTTTAAGTCAACTTGTTAGGTTGACTTAAAGCAGTTAGGTCGACTTAACAAAGAGGACTTCATCCACTTCCATGGACAGCACTTTGTTAAGTTGACTTAATAAGGCTGATTTTAAGTCGTCTTAAAGTCAACCTTATTAAATCGACTTGACAAAGTCCACCTAACTTTTTGTAGTGTAGACATACCTTAAGATATGATTGGAATAACTGAGACCTGGTGGGGTAAGTCACACAACTGAATCACTGTCATGGATCAGTATAAAGTATTCAGGAAGGATAGACAGAGGCGAGTCATTGGAGTTGTTTCACTGTATGTAGAAGACCAGTCTGTTTGTTCTGAGAATTAGTATGAAGCTGGAGAAAAAGCCAGTTGTGAGTCTGTGGGTTAAGTGTAAAAGTGAAAGCAACATGAGTGGTGTTGTGCTGGGCATCTGTCATAGACCACCAAATGGGGGGACAAAGTAAGAAAGGCTTTTTTTAGCCAACTAGCGAAAGTTTCCAGATTACAGGATTTGATTGTCATGAGGACTTCATTCATGCTGACATTTGCTGGCATAGCAATACAGCAGAGCAAAAACAATCCAGGAAGATTTTGGAGATTGTTGTGGACAGCTTCCTGGTGCAAGTGCTGGAGGAAAATAGAAGAAACCTTGCTTCTTGTGGCCTCCTTTTTACAAAAAGGAAAGATTTTGTAGGGGAAGTAGAAGTTCTTGGCAACTGGTGGAGCAGTGATTGTGGTAGAGTTCAGAATTCTGACAAAAGAAAGGAAGAAAACCAGCAGAACACGGACAATAAACTTTAAAAAAAAACCCAGACTTTAACTCGCTGAGGGTACATCTACACTGGCAGCTTAGGATTTAAGGACATTTAAGTCGACCTACACAAAGCCGCGTCCACACTGGGATTTTATTAAGTCAACTTAAGTGCTTCCTTAAGTTGATTTAATATCACAACCTCTGAAGGTCAAGTTAACGCTTCAGTCGACCTTTTTAGTTGACTTAAGCCAGTGTGGACGGGGAGTATCCCTAAGTCAACCTAATTGGCTATGGGATGGGCTGGAGAGAAGGGACTCGTGGCTTTTGGGGACAAGGGTTATTTGGGGTTTAATGGGCTTAGAGCAGATGTTTGGACTAATTGTATACCTGGGTAATGTCCAACACTCCCCTTCAATTATTCTGTGATTCAATGGCCAGTTGCAGCTTCCTGGATCCTGAAGTGAAATTGTAGGTTTTTCACCTGACAGATCCTCATAACACAAATGAAGGTTACACAGACTGAGTCAATGGCTGCACTCAGGGATGCTGGGTAGTTTTGCAAGTGGAAGGTTTAGCCATCCCAAATAGCCAGGCGTAGCCCTGCCATGTCCTGCAATGTTTAGGAACAGACTGGCTAGGCAACATTTTGGTAGAAAATGACTTAACCGTTACAGTAGTGTAGCAGGGTAAAGCAGTGGGTCTAGGAGCAGGGTCCAGGAGGACTCTTACCCTCCCCCTGCTGGCCAGAGGACAACCCGGCATGGGATGGACCTAGGAACTCTGGGGGTGGAGGTAAAGGGAGAGGGGGCTATAAAAAGGGACGGACCAAAACTCCAGAGGGGGAAACTACTAGGAGGTGGACAGAGCTGCCACTAGAGTCTCCCCAGCAGTGGAGGGACCGGCCCCAAGAGCAACTCTCCTTGGAAGACCCTTTCGCCCCTCCAGGTGAGACAACAGAGCCCTGGGGCAATCAGGAGGGAGGACCCTCGCTGTAATATCCCTCAGGGGAGGACCTGGAGGAACTACCATTAACAGAGTCCCCAGAGAACCCGCGAGAGGAGCCAGCCTGGAATGACCCCTGCCATTTGGAAGAGCTGCCCTCGGCAGAAGACCCTGCGGGCCCCTGTGACCTGGAGGAGCTACCCTTAGCGGGGGAGTTTCCAGACCTGCCGCCAGCTGATTTGGAAGGCCTGACTGGACTGCACCTGGGGACGTATCCTGACCTGTAGGCTGAGGATCAGACAAACGAGATACACGGGCTGAGATAAGGAGGAAGCAGCCCAGGGCAGTGGATTACGGTATGTCCGAGCTGTGGGCAGCGGGATTCGGCTGGAGCCCTGCTGACTCCAGTGGCTGACCTTTCTGTCACTGGATAGGGCTCTGGGCTGGGACCCACTGGTGTTGGATGGGGCAGCATCCCCTTCCGTTCCCCTCTCCCTCGCACTTAATGAGTTTCTACCTTTCCCACCTGGAGCTGAACCAGACTAGTGTGTATTTGTCTCACTCTTCCTGAGGGCTGGGAGGCCACCGACTACTGTGCATCTGCCTCGCCCAGCCTGAGGGCCCAGAGGCCACCAAGTACTGTGCATTTGCTGTCTCCTGCCTGGGCACAGTGAAATACAGGACCAGAGGGTTGTCCGGTCCGGCTCAGAAGCCGGGGCCGCTCCATGGAACGGACATTGTTACAAGTAGACAAAAAGCTGGGTACGAGTCAGGAGGGAGCCCTTAGTGCCAGAAAGGCTAAAGCACATTGGATTGCATTAGTGGAAACATTCCCAGAGGATCAAGGGAACAGATCATTCCCTTCTATTCAGAAATAATGAGAACATATGTTGAGTACCGTGCCTGATTTTCGGCTCCCAATACAGGAAGGTGTGGACAGAATGGAAAGAGTACAACAAAGGGCAAAAAATGATTAGTGGCTGGAGCACATGATTTACGAGGAGCGCCTGAGGGAACTAGGCCTGTTTAGATTGCAGTGAGAAGAATGAGGACAGATTTTTTAACAGCCTCTAACTTCGGGAAAGGAGCTTGCAGGGTGGAGTGAGCTAGGCTGTTCGCAGAGGTGGCATATTACAGAAATAGAAGCAGTTGTCTCCATTTCCAGTGGGAGAGGGCTAGTTTGCAATATTATGGAAAAAAAATGCCCTAGGGGAGAGGTGAAGCCCTGGACTCGCTTACTTAGGGCAGTGCTGGAATGTGCATCCTTAGAGGTTTTAAAGGTGTAAATTGATAACGCTGTGGCTTGAGTTGTCACTGGGTCAGGGAGAGGAGATGGGAAATCCTGTGCTGGCTAAATCTGAGGGAAATACTCTTTGTTATTGTTCTATACCAAGATTACAGCGGAATCACATCATCGGTATCACTCAGATGCCCTCGAGGGAGCCCTGTGACTCCCCTGAGCTGTACGCACAGCACTGAGCAGACTGGATTCTGGGAATCGAGACGGTGGCAGTCATGGAGTTTCCGTCCAGTGTGCTGGCAATGTACATGGATCCCCTTTCATTGGCTTCCTTCAGTTTGCCATTGGCCATTCCAGGGTTAAAGTTGGAACACACTGAGCCAATCAGCTGAGGGCTCCAGATGTCTGAGTCGCCTCCAAGGAAATGGACCGAAAAGCTTCATAAGAACAGCTACACCCCTGTGTGTGCACACGATGACTACAGCCTGTGCAAATTGTCTCCTGACTCCTTGTCCTTTCAGGTGCACACCTCTCTAGGCAGCTGTTGGAGTTCTCACAGGCACTGGATACGTTGGCAGGTTTCTGTGTCTTTAAATATTCCAAATGCAAAAGGGAAGGGTTAGGCTGCCAGCTGCTGAAAAAGATATTCTGTGCAGTGGCAGCCGCCGCTGGATGTGATTCAGGGGCTGGACAAAGGGCAATACTAGGTAGCTGTAGACAGTCTGCTCTGTTGCCTGGCTCCATTGTGTAGGCGAGAACCCAGAGCTGTTTTTTTTTAGCAGGGCAGATAAGATGCATGGACTAGTTTTCTTTCCTGACTGGATGAGAGCTGCATTATTTCCATCCTGTAGGACATCCTCACAGTTACATGGCCGCCTGTATGTCTGCCCCTCTTTGGTTTCTGAATACCTGATGTTGGCCATGTCTGTTTCCCTATTCTACAGTGGAATCCCACCATTTTCCCACCCTCACACCGGGCCGTGGATGACAGCGCCCTTTGGGTCAACAGGGCTGGTCCAGATGTGTTTAGTTCCTTTGGTTCCACCCTCTGAGAGTCTGTGATCTGTATTGAGGAAACTGACCAGGTGGCCTTACTGAAACAAAGTAGTATTCACTCTGAACAGTAGGACTAAAGTTTAACAGGGGACATTAAAAATGTATTTAGAAAATAGCCTCCACGTGTCACTAAATCTCTCCCACTGTGACGGAGACCCAGGCAGGCTGAGCGTTTTCTGACTTCCCCCACTGTGTCAATGTGCGTCAGCCTGCTGAGCTTTTCAGGACCAACACCCAACCTCTGGATGTGCTCCCGACACTGCAAAAACAACCTGTGTAAATTAGATATTGCCCCATATGGAGTCCTTAAACTGTGAAACGCTGTTGATGTCTTTTCACCTCTCTGAAGTTTTTAGTGAGAGATGACTTTTCCTGGGCTTTTGTATCACTTCTGTCTTGCTTGGCTTCTAATAAACTAGGGTAATATTTCAGTCAGAGTTGTGGGATAATGGCCTCATAAATATTTAATGAGAGATGCCATTTTTAATCTTTAATTTCTCTTGCTGCTTTCTCTCCAGTAAAAAGCTATTGAAAATAGACTAGCCATACTGGTAATATCCCCAAAAGAATGATTGGGTAATATCCCTTTTAAAACTGTTTTAACAAACAGATTCATAATCATGTCAACTCAGCTCCATGTCTGCTCAATACTGCTCCAAAGCAGTGTATATTTTATGAATACAGTACATATAGAAACAGAGAGAGACTACTTTTGTGTGAGAAATTGTTTGATTTACTCGAATGCTGATGAATTTGACTTTGAAACCCATGTCCCGTAAACCTCCTTTGTAGCAGAATAAAAGGTGTTGGGGTTACTCTGTACTAGACCCTTTATGTTCAACCTGTGATTTACAGAACCTTAGGTGTTTGTAGTTTATATATTCGATTCCCAAATGTCTTCCCACCTACACTGGAAATTTTTGGGGTGTTTGAAAATGAGAAAAGCTTGAAAACTACTGTTTAGAGAGTGATAGACCAGGGAATGATGAAAATTTATATGCTAACCCCAATGCCTGCCCCACTCTGGTGAAGGGTGCACATTAATGTCACAGAACCTGAGGAGAACCAGTCCTCTATTAACCCAAGGAATTAGAAGGTACCAGCTGCAAAAGATTCCTCAGACTTCCCTTTGCTGGCGGGTGAGTGAATGAGGGCCAAGTGTCCCTGCAATCATTTCACATTCTCAAGAAATCCAGATGACACCAGCTAGATTTTTGCCCCCTCTCATCTGAGAAATCATCACTGAATGAAGATCAGGGGAAAGGAGTGGGTTTATCTGTGTGTGCTACAGAATAGTTCTATAAAAGTAATGCCAAAATAGTTCATTGTATGTAATTATTACAAACAAAACTTTCGATCCACGCAAGTCATACCGTTGTTGGTATCTTGGCAGGAGAAGAGGAGATTTCTTTACTATTTAATTTCTTTTACTTTGGAAAGCATTTTAGAAATTTTGCAAACACTTTTCATAATGGGTTTCTGCTATTAACTATTTATTCAGTGAACAGTTGTTTGATACAGTCTCCTGGTACTCATCAGAAACTATTTCTAACATGTTCATTGAGAATTGTACACTAATATTTTTGCTACAAATGAGAGAGATTTTCCAAAAAGTCATAAGAAAACAGAACAACTGGTCTCTGATTCGGAAAAGTCCAGGTCCGGTGAAGGAAAGAGAATTATCAGAGTGGTATAGTTGTACAATGACCTGGACATTAATGCAAGACCCGTTTTTTCATTATTGTCCATTTGGTTCAATGCTCCCTCTCCCATCATCCTCTGGTAACAGCCTGTTTTAGCTTAACAAATATAGAGAGAACAATTTCCCTGAGACAATATCTAATCCTGTAAGGATAAAATAAAGCCTGTAGAACAACCGACTGCTCAGGATCAAGTCAACACTGGCCAAGCAAAGCATTCATCTTTTCATTGAGGGATTCCTAGCAGTGACAGTTATGACTGGGTCTTATAAGTGATTATTAAGGGAATCCAGTTCTGATTGAATTTATAAACGTGAAGCTGGAGTGATCCTTTTGCAGTTAAGGTTCCTGTACCCAGAATATTGCCCTAAGCATTAATCTGATATTCATGGAATAGTCAGTAACAGAATTTGGTCTCTTGGGAGTCGGTAAATCAAAAAAAGGAGCCAAGAAAAACAGGCAATGAAACACATTTTGAAAAAAACAAGACAGATAAATTGAATAACCGTCTTCATCGTGCACTTCCCACACAGAAAAAATATGTTATAATGGGACAAACTCGGAAGTGGAGTGCCAGGGAAGATGTCTGTGTGAAAATCGCCTCCTAAAATCACACAGTGATAAATCGGTCTGTGGAAATCACAGCCACAAGACATCAATGAGTGTGAGGTTTTAGTAGAATTCAGACAGGGACTGGATGTTTATATTGGGAATAAGAATATGCAATTAAGGTAGTGGGATTAAAAAACAAAAGCAGCTTGGGAGGACTATAAATCTTCCTGATTTATATAATGACATTAAATTTGTCTAATTTTCTGTTAGGAGGAAACACACCCTGAGATCCAGTTATCTCACAGTTCTAGATTGAGGAGCTTCTTCTACATTACTCTGCAGCCTCTTGTGTTAGAAACTGGGAGAGATGAACGACAGGTCTCATACATACTGGAACTGACTATCTTCCTGTTGGTGGTGAAAACATGTATATATGAATAATAGTGCCGTGTCAGACCAACGATCCTTTTAGCCCAGTCTCCTGTTGTGACAGTGGACAACGGTGGGTACTTCAGAAGGAGTGAACAGAACAGATAATTGTGAAGTAGAAATTCTAAACTATGTTTGTCTTAGTTTTCCTTGAGCTTTTGGAAGTCCCTACACCTGTACTGAGAGTAGGATGATGTCTTGTTCAGTATCATCTAGTCTCCTCTTGTTTTCCTCTTTCAGGAAGTAAAGTTCCAAATTTCCAGAGTCACAAAGTGCATCATGTCAACTGTCAATGACACCAAATTGCAAACCACATTTTTCCTTCTCACTGGAATCCCTGGGCGGGAAGACATCCATGTCTGGATTTCTATCCCCATCTGCTTAATGTATGTTACTTCAATATTCGGAAATTCAATCATTCTGTTCATTATAAAAACAGATTCAAATCTTCATGAGCCCATGTACATTTTCCTTTCCATGTTGGCCGTCACGGACCTTGGTTTATCAATATCCACCATGCCAACGACACTGGGCGTATTCTTATTTAACTCGAGGGAGATCAGCCACAATGCCTGTTTTGCCCAGCTGTTCTTCACCCACTCATTCACATTCATTCAGTCCTCAGTGCTCTCATCCATGGCTTTTGACCGCTTTGTTGCAATCTGTAACCCACTGAGATACACTTCTATCTTAACACTGCCTAGAGTAGCCAAGATGGGACTGGTGTCTGTGTTCAGAGGTGTGTTCTTAATATTACCGCTCCCTATTTTTCTGAAACAGTACCGATACTGTCAAGCCAACATCCTATCCAATTCTTATTGCCTCCACAAGGAGGTCATGACAATGGCTTGTTCAGATTTCAGAGTAAGCAACATTTATGGATTCTTTTTAGCAGTCTCTTCCCTGGGGTTGGACTTCCTGCTCATCCTCCTATCATATGTGATGATCCTCAAAACAGTACTTAGCATTCCTTCCCATACAACATGCCTTAAGGCCCTGAACACATGTGTCTCCCACATCTTTGTTGTCCTGCTTTCCTACATACCAGGGATTGGGTTGTCTGTGATATACAGATTTATGAAGAGCTCTTTTCCCCTGGTGCAGAATGTCCTTGGTAATGTCTATTTGCTTATCCCACCTCTGATGAACCCCATTGTTTACAGTGTGAATACCAGACCCATACGTGTGAGGTTAATCAGAGTGTTCATTAAGTGAAGACTCCGCTTATCAACAATTCTTCAGAATCAAATTATTCTAACTTACTTCTGTGGAAAGTGGGTTAGGATAAGGGGTTTTGTGTGCTTATTAGTAATAGTATAGCTTATAGCAAGAGTAGACCCAAGCCTGAACCAATCTTCAAAGGTCTAAACATAACAACTCACCTGGACCTATGCCAAGAACTCAGCCGTTACTCTGCAAAAATTAATTGAAATTATTTTATATTTATTTGTCTTGCTGCAACTAAAAGCTGCTTCCCAAAGACAATTTTGCAATCGTTAACTGTCCTGCAGAATAACTCAGACTTCCCGAAATACCTTACAGTGTTTTGCAACCTACATGCTCGGAAGCTCGTGAGCCCCCTACAAAATTAGTTCGTGAATTCCCAGCAAAATTGTGTAAAAAAAACCCACAAGGAGAAAGCAGGAGGGGTACGAGGGGGCTTTAGACCCCATAAATAGCAGCCCCAAAGACAGTGAAGATAGGCAGTAGGGTACAGTAGAGGCAAGATGCCCCGAAACTCCGGCTTCGATAGCAAGTGGCCTCTATCCATTGCCAGAGAAAGGTCAGAACCCATTCCCTGTGAGTGACGGAGCTGACACGTCGGTAGGAGTTCGGTGAGTATTAAGAAACAGCAACAGATCTCGGCGAAGACTGGTTTATGAAACAGTAACTTGAGTTTTAGCACCCTGGTCCCCAAAAGTACAGGGGGATAGGTATAAGGTTAGGGAACAAGTAGTTTAGCACCCCAGCCTGGGAGTACAGGTAGGTTAGATTGCAATCCCCTTTAAAGGTAGGGGCAATAGCAGTAAAATAAGGATAGCTTTAGTAATTAAAACTTCATTGCGCATTTATTTCTGAATTTCTGTCTTTAAGACTTGCTGCAGCATAATAGTGAAATAGTGCAACTTTACAATCATATGATTATTGAATTAATACCTTTATTAAAACATGCTTAAATTAATATCTTGCAAAGAGCACTTAAGACTCATTGTAAGAATGGTAATCAAAAATAAATACTTTTTATTCATAACTCTCCTGATTTCTTTGATATTTCCCGTCACTATTAATCTCCTTTGTCCCCCTCTCATTTCCACTATTTCCCCTATGGGAACAATATTCAGTTCCATTAATGTTCGTCTGGGTTACCGGCTGGATCGGTTCAACCCTCTATTGTGTATCTCTCCTGAACTCTAATGTAACTACAAGGGCCTCCACTCAGTCACCGAAGGATAAAAATAGGGCTATTATCCCTATGGCCAAAAGAACCCTCGTCCAACCATACCCTCTGATGAGTAACACCCCAGAGGTGGACGTTAAACCATGTTTGGAACTTCTTGCTGTTCATACTCTCCACATCACTGTTGGCTGTTCTTGGGCTATGTCTACACTAGAAAAAGCCAACTTTGCTGCTAACCCTCTTCCATATTGGCTTTAAGGCGAGTTAAGGAGTCGACTTAAGTAGACCTAAAATGAGGTGTTATTAAGTTGACTTAAGCTTTCCTACAATTGACTTAAGGAAATGCCTAAGTCAACTTACTAAAAGCCCAGTGTGGACATGGCTTTGTTTAGGTTGACTTAGGCCTCCTTAAGATGACCTAAGTTCCCAGTGTAGACGCACCCTTGGGCAGCAGAGAAGCTGCTGGTCCATCTGGGTGGCAGGTCCCATAGTTTGGAATTTGCTTTGATACACAAAGGGAGTCTGTGCCAGAACTTGAATTTAAATGTGAGGTACCTAAATCATGGTACACTGCCTTAGCCATAAGCCCTCCTTCCTTTTCCCAGTCACAGGAGAGGAATATAAGGCCATTACCTGGACCTTAAAGAAATCAAAATTGTTCCACTTTTTGTGCTTCTACTGCACGCAACTGTGGGTTTTCCTCTCACACGTACAAATGTCTCTTTCTTTTGTTGAGTTCTCCTAATCTCATAAACAACATCTCTTTTTGACTGGAATATCCATGCGTTAATTATGCCGAGTTTAAATAAAATATGAGAAGTCAAGCTAAGTCAAGTGTCATTGGTTCTGGACGTAAAGCTGAACTAACATTTTATGTTTTTCAGGGCCAGGAATATGCCTTGGGATACAAAGTATACAAAGCAGGACATGATCATTGAGCAGTTAGCTATAGAGGGATCCCTCACACCAGGGTTAATAAGGAAACCTAGGTCTCATATTGAAGTTATCATTATTAGATTGATAAATTAAGCAGCAATATGTGACCACAGAACAAAATGGGATTCATCAAAGAGGTATGAAAGGACATCTTAGAAGAATAACACAAGGATTCCCAGAGTCTGGTGAGGGCATATGTTACCTATTATTGCCTGCTCATTCCTCCTCAACTCCATGAGTTAGCAATGATGAGGGGACATTTCTGCTTAAAAATATGCAAAAGTTAACATTTTCTATGACTCCCCCGAGACCCTTATTTGATTACACTAAGAGCTAAATAACACCTGTGTGATGACGATAATTATCCACAAACCTGATTTTTACAGTTTTAATATATAGCACAGAGGGGCTATTCCTGCAAACAAACTATTTTTTGCAACAGAAGTAATTTCACAATGCAAACTAAAATGTAGAAGGGAAAAAAATAAGTGATAAGTTCCCATCCAGGACCTTATTTACTGTTTGCATTGTGGTGTCGGTGGGGGGAGGAGGGCTGAGGGGGAGATAGCATACTTCTAGTTTTATTTCTAGCACAAGCTAGAGGATGGGAGAAGAGAAAAAGGATATAAAATTGTGGAGACCCACCACTAGCAGTGTTGATGGTCGTGGAGACCCACCACTAGCAGTGGTGTTGGTCCAGGCCCATGTGCTATGCAGCATTCGGATCCATATGTTGTACAGCACTTGGGAGAAGTAATGGTTAAAGGGTAACTATAGAGCAAGGATGCAAGGTCAGAAAAATAGCTGCGGCGTGGGAAACCAAGGAATCAGTCTGAGCAAGGAACCAGTTTGGTAAATAAGAACTCAGCACAGCTGCATGATAAGAAGTTGTGATCAGGCCAAGAACTGAAACCTTGTTGATTTAGATGTCAACCTGTGAATGTGGAAAATTACCAAGTATACTATCTGTAGGGTATAAGAATGGCTGTAAGCTGCTAATAAAGTGATTTTGTGCTTGCATCAGCCGGAGTCCATGCCTTCATACACCACATAAAATAACTTTTAATTAGAATCTCATTTACACGGGAGCAAAACTTGGCTGTGCTGTCACCCGAAGGGCATTTTTGCCTCCTGATATGGACTTAGAAAATAGGCACTTGGTCAATTATCATAAGAGCCCTGTACACAAACACAAGAAGCCTGGGACACAAGCAGGAGGAATTGGGATTCCAGGTACAGACAAGGCACTATGGCAATATCTACACTGGCAGTTTAAGTCGATTTAAGGAGGCGTCCACACTAGGCTTCCATTAAGACTGTAGAAAGGGGGTATAGATAATGGGAATTGATATTTTAGCAATAGCATAGCAATAGTACATAGCAAGAGTAGGCCCAATCCTGAACCAATCTTCAAAGGTCTGAAATAGAACCTGCTCACTCGACCCTAATACCAAGAACTCAGCCGTCACTCAAGCTACCAAGAACTCAGCCAGCACTTAAGTTGCCCACACGAGGAATGCAAGTCCTATACCTATAAATAAGTATAGGAGATAAAGGTATGAAAGCCGCTTCATGCCGAAGGTGTAAAAAGCTCGAGGTGTAAAGAGCTCAAGACACCCTGCAACATGAGTAAGAGCGGTGCAAAACCCTATAAATATTAACACCCGAAACCTAGAGGCAGGGTGCATCCTCCAAGATTGATCCCAAGAACACGGTTAAAGGGCGCTCTTGTTTTTTGGTCCTCGAATCCCGGTTACCCACTCCTCGAATAATCTCCCTGGATACCTTTCCCCATTAGAATTTCGAGTGATGAAACTGACACGTTGGTACAAGCTTGGTGAGTATGAGATTATAAAAACTTAAGACCTCGGTGAAGGCTGGTTAATTTTTTAGTCCCGAGTCCTGGGAAAAAAGGGCTAAAATAGTTTAGTACCCTGGTCCCTGAGAGTACAGGGCGGATAGGGATAAGGATAGGGAACAAGTAGTTTAGCACCCCACGACCTGGGAGAACAGGGGAGACAGACATAATCTTTAGATATAGCTTTAGTGATACTTAAAAATTATGTGCACATTTTTACATTTCTTCTTCTTTAAGCCTTGTAGTAACATGATTGTTGGTAAAGGTATTAGTGAATAGAAAACTTCAATTAAAGTGCTTCAGCAAAGCTATTTAAAAATGTGTAACCATGAATAAAACCTCCCTATTATTAATTCAACTTGTCTTCTTGTTAATCCTCATTCCCCTGTTAATCCCTTTCATTTCTGCCTCTTTTTTATCAACCTCACTATAGGAACAGTGTTCGACCCTTTTGATACCCACCTGGGTTGCTGGCTGGATCGGTTCAATCCTCTATTATTTAATTTCCCCGATCACTGACTTAACTATTAAGGCCTCCACTCAGTCACTGGATAAGAGTCGGGCTATCATCCCGACGGCCAAAGAACCCACCGTCCGCTCACAACCCCCGATGAGCAACACCCCGGGGATGGACGTTAAACAAGGTGCTTGTGAGTAAAGACGACTTAAGGAATTTCTTCAGTCGACTTAATGAAAGCTTAAGTCGATTTACTAAGAACCACAGGGTTGGTCGACTTAAGCCTGCTTAGGACAACCTAACCCTTCTTTAGGTCGACCGAAGCCCGGTATGGACGTTTAAGTCAACTTTGTTAGGTTGACTTAAAGCAGTTAGGTCAACTTAACAAAGTGGACTTAGTCAACGTCCATGGACAGCACTTTGCTAAGTTGACTTAATATGGCTGATTTTAAGTCGACTTAAATTGACCTTATTAAGTCGACTTAACAAAGTCGATCTAACTTTTTGTAGTGTAGAAATAGCTTAAGGTATGATTGGAATAACTGAGATTTAGTGGGGTAACTCACACAACTGAATCACTGTCATGGATCAGTATAAAGTATTCAGGAAAGACAGACAGAGGCAAGTGGATGGAGTTGTTTCACTGTATGTAGAAGACCAGTTTGTTTGTTCTGAGAATTAGTATGAAGGAGAAGAAAAAGCCAGTTACAAGTCTGTGGGTTAAGTGTAAAAGTGAGAGAACATGGGTGGTGTTGTGGTGGGCATCTGTCATAGACCACCAAATGGGGGAACAAAGTAAGAAAGACTTTTTTTAGCCAACTAGCGAAAGTTTCCAGATTACAGGATTTAGTTCTCATGGAGACTTCATTCATGCTAACATTTGCTGGCATAGCAATACAGCAGAGCAAAAACAATCCAGGAAGATTTTTGAGATTGTTGTGGACAGTTTCCTGGTGCAAGTGCTGGAGGAAGCTAGAAGAAGCCTTGCTTCTCGTGGCCTGCTTTTTACAGAAAGGGAAGATTTTGAAGGGGAAGAAGAAATTCTTGGCAACCGGTGCAGCAGTGATTGTGAAGTGGTAGAGTTCAGAATCCTGACAAAAGGAAGCAAGAAAACCAGCAGAATACAAATCATAAACTTTAAAAAAACAACAGACTTTAACTCGCTGAGGGTGCATCTACACTGGCAGCTTAGGTCGACTTAAGGACATTTAAGTCGACTTACACAGAGCTGTGTCCACACTGGGCTTTTATTAAGTCAATTTAAGAGTTTCCTTAAGTCGATTTAATATCACCACCTCTGAAGGTCAAGTTAACGCTTCAGTCTATCTTTTTAGTTGACTTAAGCCAGTGTGGATGGGGAGTATCTCTAAGTCAACCTAATTGGCTATGGGATGGGATGGGGAGAAGGGACTCGCGGCTTTCAGAGACAAGGGTTAGTTGGGGTTTAATGGGCTTAGAGCAGATGTTTGGACTAATTGTATACCTGAGTAATGTCCGACCCTCCCCTTCAATTATTCTGTGATTCAATGGCCAGTTGCAGCTTCTTGGATCCTGAAGTGAAATTGGAGGTTTTTCCCCTGACAGTTCCTCATAACACAAATGAAGGTTACACTGACTGAGTGAACGACTGCACTCACGGATGCTGGGTAGTTTTAGCAGTGGAAGGTTTAGCCATCCCAAATAGCCAGGAGTAGCCCTACCATGTCCTGCCATGTTTGGGAAAAGACTGGCTAGGCAACATTTTGGTAGAAAATGAGTTACGCGTAACAGTAGTGTAGCAGGGTAAAGCAGTGGGCCTGGGAGCAGGGCCCAGGAGGACACCTACCCTCCCCCTGCTGGCCAGAGGACAACCCGGCACGGGATGGACCTAGGAACTCCGGGGGTGGAGTCAAGGGGAAAGGGGGCCATAAAAAGGGATGGACCAAAACTCCAGAGTGGGAAACTCCTAGGAGGTGGACAGAGCTGCCACCATTGTCTCCCCAGCAGTGGAGGGACTGGCCCCAAGAGCAACTCCCCTGGGAAGACCCTGTCGCCCTTCCAGGTGAAACAACAGAGCCCTGGGGCAACCAGGAGGGAGGAGCCTCTCTGTACTATCCCTCAGGGGAGGACCTGGAGGAACTACCCTTAACAGAGTCCCAAGAGGACCCGGGAGAGGAGCCAGCCTGGAATGACCCCTGCCATTTGGAAGAGCTGCCCTTGGCAGAAGACCCTGAGGGCCCCTGTGACCTGGAGGAGCTACCCTTATCAGGGGAGCTTCCGGACCTGCCACCAGCTGATTTGGAAGGCCTGACTGGACTGCACCTGGGGACGTGTCCTGACCTGTAGGCTGAGGATCAGACTAACAAGGTACGCAGGCTGGGATAAGGAGGAAGCAGCCCAGGGCAGTGGATTATGGTACGACCGAGCTGTGGGCAGCGGGGTTCGGCTGGAGCCCCACTGACTCCAGTGGCAGATCTTTCTGTCACTGGATAGGGCCCTGGGCTGGGACACAGTGGTGTTGGATGGGGCGGTGTCCCCCTCCGTTGCCCTCCCCCTCGCGCTTCATGGGTTTCTACCTTTCCCACCTGGAGCTGAACCAGACTACGGTGCATTTACCTCACTCTGCCTGCGGGCTGAAAGGCCACCGACTACTGTGCATCTGCCTCACCCTGCCTGAGGGCCGATAGGCCACCAAGTACTGTGCATTTGCTGTGTCCCGCCTGGGGATGGTGAAATACAGGAACAGAGGGTTGTCCGGTCCTGCTCGGGAGCCGGGGCCGCTCCATGGAACGGACATTGTTACAAGTAAACAAAAACCTGGATACGAGTCAGGAGTGGGCCCTTAGTGTGAGAAAGGCTAACAGCACATTGGATAGCATTAGTGGGAACATTCCCAGAGGATCAAGGGAAGAGTTCATTCCCTTCTATTCAGAATTAATGAGAACAAATGTTGAGTACAGTTTCTGGTTTTGGGCTCCCAATACAGGAAGGATGTGGACAGAATGGAAAGAGTACAACAAAGGGCAACAAAAATGATTAGTGGTTGGAGCACATGACTTCGGAGGAGTGCCTGAGGGAACTAGGCTCGTTTAGACTGCAGTGAGAAGAATGAGGAGGGATTTGATAACAGCATCTAACTTCCTGAAAGGTGCTTGCAGAGGGGAGTGAGCTAGGCTGTTCACAGTGGTGGAATGTTACAGAAATAGAAGACGTTGTCTCCATTTCCAGTGGGAGAGGGCTAGTTTGCAATATTATGGGGAGAAAATGTCCTAGGGCAGATGCGAAGCCCTGGACTCGGTTACTTAGGGCAGTGGTGGAATGTGCATTCTTAGAGGTTTTAAAGGTGTAAATTGATAACGCTGTGGCTTGAGTTGTCACTGGGTCAGGGAGAGGAAAAGGGAAATCCCGTACTGGCTCAATCTGAGGAAAATACTCTTTGTTATTGTTCTGTACCAAGATTACAGCTGAATCACATCATCAGTATCACTCAGCTGCCCTCGAGGGAGCCCTGTGACTCCCCTGAGCTGTACGCACAGCACTGAGCAGACTGGATTCTGGGAATCAAGACGGTGGCAGTCATATAGTTGCTATCCAGTGTGCTGGCAATGTACATGGATCCCCTTTCATTGGCTTCCTTCAGTTTG
>ML688191.1:21741-41229 GCA_007922175.1 Pelusios castaneus | reverse complement strand
TGGCCTGCTTTTTACAGAAAGGGAAGATTTTGTAGGGGAAGTAGAAGTTTTTGGCAACCGGTGCAACAGTGACTGTGAAGTGGTAGAGTTCAGTTTCCTGATAAAAGGAAGGAAGAAAACCAGCAGAACACGGACCATGAACTTAAAAAATATCCCTAGACTTTAACTCCCTGAGGGTGCGTCTACACTGGTAGCTTAGGTTGACTTAAGGACACTCAATTTGACCTCCAGTACTCCGCATCCACATTGGTCTTTTATTATGTTGGCTTATGCGCTTCCTTAAATCAACCTAATAAAAGCTTAAGTCAGCTTAGTAATGCCACCTCTGAAGGCCAAGTTAACGTTTAAGTTGACCGTTTTAGTTGACTTAAGCCAGTGTGGATGGGGAGTATCCCTAAGTCAACCTAATTGGCTGTGGGATGGGCTGGGGAGAAGGAACCCGCGGCTTCGAGGGACAAGGGTTAGTTGGGGTTTAATGGGCTTAGAGCAGATGTTTGGACTAATTGTATACCTGAGTACTGTCCAACCCTCCCCTTCAATTATTCTGTGATTTAATGGCCAGTTGTAGCTTCCTGGATCCTGAAGTGAAATTGGAGGTTTTTCCCCTCACAGTTCCTCATAACACAAATGAAGGTTACACTGACTGAGTCAATGGCTGCATTCAGGGATGCTGGGTAGTTTTAGCAGTGGAAGGTTTAGCCATCCCTAATAGCCAGAGTTGGCCCTGCCATGTCCGGCAATGTTTGGGAACAGACTGGCTAGGCAACATCTTAGTAGAAAATGACTTAAGCGTTACAGTAGTGTAGCAGGGTAAAGCAGTGGGGCTGGGAGCAGGGCCCAGGAGGACTTCTATGCTCCCCCTGCTGGCCAGAGGACAACCCGTCACGGGGTGGACCTAGGAATTCCAGAGTTGGAGTCAAGGGGAAAGGGGGCCATAAAAAAGGGACGGACCAAAACTCCAGAGTGGGAAACTCCTAGGAGGTGGACAGAGCTGCCACCAGTGTCTCCCCAGCAGTGGGGAGACCGGCCCCAAGAGCAACTCCCCTGGGAAGACCCTATTGCCCCTCCAGGTGAAACAACAGAGCCCTGGGGCAACCAGGAGGGAGGACCCTCTCTGTACTATCCCTCAGGGGAGGACCTGGAGGAACTACCCTTAACAGAGTCCCCAGGGAACCCGCGAGAGGAGCCAGCCTGGAATGACCCCTGCCATTTGGAAGAGCTGCCCTCGGCAGAAGACACTGAGGGCCCTTGTGACCTAGATGGACCTGCCGCCAGCTGATTCAGAAGGCCTGACTGGACTGCACCTGGGGACGTGTCCTGACCTGTAGGCTGAGGATCAGACAAACGAGGAACGCGGGCTGGGATAAGCAGGAAGCAGCCCAGGGCAGCGGATTATGGTACAACCGAGCTGTGGGCAGCAGGGTTCAGCTGGAGCCCCGCTGACTCCAGTGGCAGATCTTTCTGTCACTGGAGAGGGCCTTGGGCTGGGACGCAATGGTTTTGGATGGGGTGGTGTCCCTCTCCTTTCCCCTCCCTCTCATGCTTCATGAGTTTCTACCTTTCCCACCTGGAGCTGAACCAGACTTCTGTGCATCTGCCTCGCCCTGCCTGAGGGCTGAGAGGCCACCGACTACTGTGCATTTGCTGTGTCCCGCCTGGGGACGGTGAAATACAGGACCAGAGTTGGTCATTTGTGATGATCCTCAAAACAGTAGTTACCATTCCATCCCATACGAAACACCTTAAGGCCCTGAACACGTGTGTCTCCCACATCTTTGTCGTCCTGCATTCCTACATACCAGGGATTGGCTTGTTCATGATATACAGATTTATAAAGAGCTCTTCTCCCTTGGTTCAGAATCCTGGGTAATGTCTATTTGCTTATCCCACCTCTGATGAACCCCATTGTTTACAGTGTGAAAACCAAACCCATACGTGCGAGGATAACCAGAGTGTTCATTAAGTGAAGACTCCATTTATCAAGAATTCTTCAGAATCAAATTACTCTAACTGACTCCTTGTTGTTCATGCTCACCAGATCACTGTGGGCAGCTCTTGGGCTCTGTCTACACTAAAAAAAGTCAACTTTGCCGCTAATCCTCTTCCACAATAGCTTTAAGTCGGGTTAAGGAGTCGACTTAAGGCTTAAGTCGACCGAAAACAAGGTGTTAAGTCGACTTAAGCTTTCCTTCAGTCGACTTAAGGAAATACTTATGTCGATTTACTAAAAGCCAAGTGTGGACGTGCCTTTGTTTCGGTTGACTTAGGCCTCCTTAAGTCAACCTAAGTTCCCAGTGTAGACATACCCTTGCGCAGCAGAGAAGCTGTTGGTCGATCTGGGAGGCAGGTCTCATGGTTTGGAGTTTGATTTGAGACACAAATCTCAAGATCACACAGGGAGTCTCTGCCAGAACTTGGATTTAAATGTGAGGTACCTAAATCATGGTGCACTGCCTTAGCCATAAGCCCTCCTTCCTTTTCCAAGTCACAGGAGAGGAATATAAGGAACTTAAAGACATCAAAATTGTTCCACTTTTTGTGCTTCTACTGCACACAACTGTGGGTTTTCCTCTCACACGTACAAACATCTCTTTCTTTTGTTGAGTTCTCATAATCTCATAAGCAGAGCTCTTTGTGACTGGAATATCCATGCGTTAATTATGCCGAGTTTAAATAAAATATGGGAAGTCAAGCTAAGTCAAGTCGATTTATTAAGGTTGACTTAAGTCGACTTAAAATCAGCCTTATTAAGTCAACTTAACAAAGTGCTGTCCATGGACACGGACTAAGTCCACTTTGTTAATTCGGCCTAACTACCTTTACGTCGAATTACCCCGCGGTTCTTAGTTAATCGACTTGGCTTTCATTACGTTGACTTAAGAAATTTCTTAAGTTGACTTAATGAAAGCCTGATGTGGACGCAATTCTGGATGAAAAGCTGAATTAATATTTTATGTTCTTCATGGCCAGGAGTATGCCTTGGGATACAAAGTATACAAAGCAGGACATAATGCTTGAGCAGTTAGCTATAGGGGGATCCCTCACGCCAGGGTTAATAATGAAAGCTAGGTCTCATATTGAAGTTATCATTATTAGATTGATAAATTAAGCAGCAATATGTGACCACAGAACAGGATGGGATTAAGCAAAGCATTATGAAAGGACATCTTAGAAGAACAAAACAAAGATGCCCAGAGTCTGATGAGCGCATATGTTACCCATTATTGCCTGCTCATTCCTCCTCAACTCTATGAGTGAGCAATGAAAAGGGAACATTTCTGCTTAAAAATATGCAAAAGTTAATGTTTTCAATGACTCCCCAGAGACCCTTATTTGATTACACTCACAGCTAAATAACACCTATGTGGAGAGGATAATTATCCACACCCCTGATTTTTACAGTTTTAGTTTATAGCGCAGAGGCACTATACCTGCAAACGCACTATTTTTTGCAATAGAAATAATTTCATAATGCAAACTAACAGGTAGAAGGGGGGAAAAAAGTGATAAGTTTCCGTCCAGCCCTTATTTAGTGTTTGTTTTGTGGTGAGGGTGGGAGGGGGTGGTGGGTGTTGAGAAAGATAGCATACATCTATATTTATTTCTAACACAAGCTACAGGATGGGAGGAGAGAAAAAGGATATAAAATAACTTTTAATTAGAATCTCATTTACACGGGAGCAAAACTTGGCTGTGCTATCACCCCATAGGGCATTTTTGCGTCCTGATATGCACTTAGAATATAAGGCATTTATCATAAGGCATATGTCAGTTATCATAAGAGCCTGTCCACAAACACAAGAAGCCTGGGACACAAGCAGGAGGAACTGGAATTCCAGGTACAGAAAAGGCACTATGGCTATGTCTACACTGGCAGTTTAAGTCGACTTAAGGAGGCGTCCACACCAGGCTTTCATTAAGTCAACTTAAGAAATTTCTTAAGTCAACGTAATGAAAGCCAAGTTGATTAACTAAGATCCGTGGGGTAGGTCGACTTACAGGTAGTTAGGTCGAATTAAGAAATTGGACTTAGTCCATGTCCATGGATGCACTTTGTTAAGTTGACTTAATAAGGCTGATTTTCAGTCGACTTAAAGTCAACCTTAATAAATCGACTTGACAAAGTCGACCTAATTTTTTATAGTGTAGACATAGCCAAAGATATGATTGAAAGCACTGAGAGTTGGTGGGGTAACTCACATAAATGAATCACTGTCATGGATCAGTTGGAGTTCTTTCACTGTAGGTAGAAGAGCAATTTATTTGTTCTGAGAATTAGTACGAAGCTGGAGAAAAAGCCACTTGCGATTCTGTGGGTTAAGTGTAAAAGTGAAACCAACTTGGGTGTTGTTGTGGTGGGCATCTGTCACAGACCACCAAATGGGGGGATAAAGTAAGAAAGGCTCTTTTTAGCCAACTAGCGAAAGTTTCCAGATTTCAGGACTTGGTTCTCATGAGGACTTCATTCATACTAACCTTTGCTGGCATAGCACTACAGCAGAGCAAAAACAATCCAGGAAGATTGTGGAGATTGTTGTGGACAGCTTCCTGGTGCAAAAGCCGGAGGAAGCCAAAAGAAGCCATGCTCCTCGTGGCCTTCTTTTTACAGAAAGGGAAGATTTTGTATGGGAAGTAGAAATTCTTGGGGACTGGTGCAGCAGTGACTGTGAAGTGGTAGAGTTCAGGATCCTGACAAAAGGAAGGAAGAAAACCAGCAGAACACGGACCATGAACTTAAAAAAAACCCAAAACCTCAGACTTTAACTCCCTGAGGGTGCATCTACACTGGCAGCTTAGGTCGATTTAAGGACACTTAATTTGACCTCCAGTACTCCGCATCCATATTGGACTTTTATTAATTTGACTTAAGCGTGTCCTTAAGTAAACCCAATAAAAGCTTAAGTCAGCTTAGTAACACCATCTCTGATGGTTGAATTAACGATTAAGTTGACCATTTTAGGTGACTTAAGCCAGTGTGGATGGGGAGTATCCCTAAATCAACCTAATTGGCTGTGGGATGGGATGGGGAGAAGAGACCCGCGGGTTTTAGGGACAAGGGTTAGTTGGGGTTTATTGGGCTTAGAGCGGATGTTTGGACTAATTGTATACCTGAGTACTGTCCAACCCTCCCCTTCAATTATTCTGTGATTCAATGACCAGTTGCAGTTTCCTGGATCCTGAAGTGAAATTGGAGGTTTTTCACCTGACAGATCCTCATAACACAAATGAAGGTTACACTGACTGAGTCAATGGCTGCACTGATGGATGCTGGGTAGTTTTGGCAGTGGAAGGGTTAGTCCTCCCAAATAGCCAGGCATGGCCCTGCCCCGTCCTGCAGTGTTTGAGAACAGAGCGGCTAGGCAACATCTTGGTAGAAAATGACTTACGCGTTACAGTAGACAAAAAGCTGTATACTAGTCAGGAGGGGGCCCTTAGTGCCAGAAAGGCTAACAGCACATTGGATTGTGTTAGTGGGAACATTCCCAGTGGATCGAGGGAAGAGATCATTCTCTTCTATTCAGAATTAGTGAGGTCATGAATTGAGTACTGTGTCTGGTTTTTGGTTCCCAATACAGGAAGGATGTGGACAGAATGGAAAGAGTCCAACAAAGGGCAACAAAAATGATTAGTGGTTGGAGCACATGACTTGTGAGGAGTGCCTGAGGGAACTAGGCTTGTTTAGATTGCAGTGAGAAGGATGAGGACAGATTTGATAAAAGCCTCTAACTTCCTGAAAGGAGCTTGCAGGGGAAAGTGACCTAGGCTGTTCGCAGAGGTGGCATATTACAGAAATAGAAGCAGTGTCTCTATTTCCAGTGGGAGAGGCCTAATTTGGAATATTAAGGAAAAAAATGCCTAGGGGAGAGGTGAAGCCCTGGACTCGCTTACTTAGGGCAGTGGTAGCGTGTGCATCCTTAGAGGTTTGAAAGGTGTGAATTGATAACGCCATGGCTGCGATTGTTGAGTTGTTACTGGGTCAGGGAGAGCGGAAGGGAAATCCCGTCCTGGCTCAATCTGAGGAAAATACACTTTGTTCTTGTTCTGAACCAAGACTACAGCTGAATCACATCATCGGTATCACTCAGCTGTCCTCGAGGGAGCCCTGTGACTCCCCTGAGCTGTACGCACAGCACTGAGCAGACTGGATTCTCGGAACCGAGACGGTGGCAGTCATGGAATTGCCGTCCAGTGTGCTGTCAATGTACATGGATCCCCTTTTATTGGCTTCCTTCAGTTTGCCATTGGCCATTCCAGGGTTAAAGTTGGAACACACTGAGCCAATCAGCTGAGGGCTCCAGATGTCTGAGTCGCCCCCAAGGAAATGGACAGAAAAGCTTCATAAGAACAGCTACACCCTGTGTGTGCACACACTGACTGCAGCCTGCACAGATTCTCTGCTGACTCCTTGTCCTTTCAGGTGCACACCTCTCTAGGCAGCTGTTGCAGTTCTCACAGGCACTGGGTACGTTGGCAGGTTTCTGTGTCTTTAAATATGCCAAATGCAAAAGAGAAGGGTTAGGCTGCCAGCTGCTGAAAAAGATATTCTGTGCAGTGGCAGCTGGTGCTGGATGTGATTCAGGGGCTGGACAAAGGACAATACTAGGTAGCTGTAGACAGTCTGCTCCATTGCCTGGCTCCATTGTGTAGGCCAGAACCCAGAGCTGGGTTTCTTTAGCAGGGCAGATAAGATGCATGTGATAGTTTTGTTTCCTGACTGGATGAGAGCTGCGTTATATCCATCCTGTAGGACATCCTCACAGTTATAGGGCTGTCTTTATCTGTGACCCTCTCTGGTTTCTGAATACCTGAAGTCGGCCTTGTCCATTTCCCTCTCTTGGGGTGGAATCGCACCATTCTCCCACCCTCACACCAGGCCCTGGATGACAGCACACTGTGGGTCAAACAGGGTTGTCCAGATGTGTTTAGCTCCTTTGGTTCCACCCTTTGGGAGTCTGTGATCTGTCTTGGGAAAACTGACCAGGCGGCCTTACTAAAACAAAGTAGTATTCACTCTGAATGGTAGGACTAAAGTTTAACAGGGGATGTTAAAAATGTATTTAGAAAATAGCCTCCACATGTCACTAAATCTCCCTCACTGTGATGGAGACCCAGGCAGGCTGAGCATCTTCTGACTTCCCCCACTGTGTCGATGTGCGTCAGCCTGCTGAGCTTTTCAGGACCAACACCCCACCTCTGGATGCGCTCCCGACACTGGGAAAACAACCTGTGTAAATTAGATATTGCCCCAAATGGAGTCCTTACAGTGCGAAATGCAGTTGTTGTCTTTTCACCTGTCTGAAGTTTTTAGTGAGAGATGACTTTCCCTGGTCTCTTGTATCACTTCCTTCTTTTTGGGCTTTTAATAAATTATGGTAATATTTCAGTGAGAGTTGTGGGATAATATCCTGATAAATATTTAATGAGATGCCATTTTTGAGCTTTAATTTTTCTTGCTGCTTTCTCTCCAGTAAAAAGCTATTAAAAATAGACTAGCCATACTGGTACTATCCCTTTAAAAATTGTTTTAACAAACAGATTCATAATTATGTCAACTCAGCTCCACGTCTGCTCTATACTGCTCCAAAGTGGTGTATATTTTATGCATACAGGACATATAGAAAGAGGGAGAGACTACTTTTGTGTGTGAAATTATGTTTGATCTACTCGAATGCTGATGAATTTGACTTTGAACCCCACATCCCGTAAACACCCTCTGTAGCAGTATAAAAGATGTTGGGGTTACTCTGTACTAGGCCCTTTATGTTCAACCTGTGGTTTATGGAACTTTAGGTTTTTGTAGTTTATGTATTCGATTCCCAAATGTCTTCCCACCTGCACTGGAAATTTTTTTGGTGTTTGAAAATGAGAAAAGGTTGAAAACTACTGTTTAGAGAGGGAGCGACCAGGGAATGATGATTATTTATATGCTGACCCCAATGGCTGCCCCACTCTGGGTGAATGCTGCACATTATCGTCACAGAACCTGAGGAGAACCCGTTCCCTATTAAGCTAAAGAATTAGAAGGTACCAGCTGCAAAAGATTCCCCAGACTTCCCTTTGCTGGCAGGCAAGTGAATGAGAGCCAAGAGTCTCTGCAATCATTTCACATTCTCAAGAAATGCAGATGACATCCACTAGATTTTTGTCCCCTCTCATCTGAGAACGAAGATCAGGGGGAAAGGAGTGGATTTACCTGTGTGTGCTACAGAATAGTTCTATAAATGTAATGCCAAAATATTTCATTGTATGTAATTATTACGAACCAATCTTTCATTCCATGCAAGTCATACTGTTGTTAGCATCTTGGCAGGAGAAGAGGATATTTCTTTACTATTTAATATCTTTTAGTTTAGAAAGTATTTTAGAGATTTTGCAAACACTGTTTATAATGGGTTTCTGCAACTAACTATTTATTCAATGAACAGTTGTTAGAAATAGTTTCTGATGAGTTACCAGGAGACAGTATTAAACATGGTAGAAATTTCCAGAGGGGTAGCCGTGTTAGTCTCTGTACAGCAAAATACAACGAGAGTCCTATATCACCTTATAGACTAACAGATGTTCTTCGGCATAGGCTTTCGCGGGCTGTAACCCACTTCATCAGATGCATGCCGTGGAAATCACAGAGGAGAGGTGTATATACACATGTCAGGATGGAGGATGGCAAGTGTAGACAAAGTCAGTTCAGAGAGCAGATGGGGCCTATTCACACCTGTTGATAGATGTGTGAACAGAAGAATCACTTTTTGTAGTGTGATAACCATTCCAAGTTCTTATTCAGACCCAGTCTGATTGTGTCAAGCTTGCAAATCAGCTCCAGCTCTGCAGTTTCACGCTGAAGTCTGTTTTTGTAGTTTCTCTGTTGAAGTATGGCAGCTTTCAGGTCAGCTACTGAGTGTCCATGGAGGTTGAAGAGTTCTCCTACAGGTTTCTGGATGTTGCCATTTTTGATGTCGGATTTGTGTCCGTTAATCCTTTTGCATAAGGACAGTCCGGTTTGGCCAATGTACATGGCAGAAGGACATTGCTGGCACATGATAGCATAAACCACATTAGTGGATGTGCAGGTGAATGAGCCCCTGATGGTGTGGCAGATGGAGTCGATGTGCAGGCAGAGTTAGCAGCGGGGTTTGTTGCAAGGATACGTTCCTGGATTAGCGTTCTTGCTGTATGGTGGTCGGTTGTTGGTGAGTACTTGCTACAGGTTGGGGGGCTGTCGGTGTGCAAGGATAGGCCGTCCTCCCAAGGCTTGAGAGTAGTGGGTTATAGCCCACGAAAGCTTATGCCGAAGACAATCTGTTAGTCTAAAGGTGCCACAGGACTCTGGTTGTTTATTTCTAACATGTTCATTGAGAATTGTGCACTGATATCGCTGCGACAACTGAGAGAGATTTTCCAAAAAATAATGAGAAAACCGAACAGCTGGTCTGTGATTCGGAAAAGTCCAGGTGCGGTGAAGGGAAGGGAATTATCAGAATGGTTGTAGTTGCACAATGGCCTGGGCATTAATGCAAAACCCACTTTTTCATTATTCTCCATTTGCTTCAATGCGCCCTCTCCCACCATGCTCCGGTAACAGCCTATTTTAGTTTACCAAATATAGAGAGAACAATGTCCCTGAGACAATAAAGAGTCATGTAAGGACAAAATAAAGCCTGCAGAATGAACGACTGCTCAGGATCAAGTCAACACTGGCCAAGCAAAGCATTCATCTTTTCATGGAGGGATTCCTAGCAGTGACAGGTTATGACTCGGGCTTGTAAGTGATCATTAAGCGAATCCAGTTCTGATTGAATTTATACACGTGAAGTTGGAGTGATCCTTTTGCAGTAAAGGTTCCTGAACTCAGAATATGGCCCTAAGCATTAATCTTATATCCATAGAAAAGTCAGTAACAGAATTTGGGCTCTTGGGAGTGGGTAAATTAAAAAAGGAGAAAAGAAAAGGAGGCAATGGAACATAAAAAAAAACAGAACATATATATTGCAAGACAGATACATTGAATAACCGTTTTCAGCTTGCACTTCCCACACAGAAACATATGCTTTAATGGGACACACTCGGAAGTGGAGTGCCAGGGAAGGTGTCTGTGTGAAAATCACATTCTAAAATCACACAATGCTCAATCAGTCTGTGGAAATCACAGCCACAAGACATCAATGGGTATGAGGTTTTAGTAGAATTCAGACAGGGACTGGATGTTTATATTGGGAATGAGAATATGCAATTAAGGTAGTGGGATTAAAAAACAAAAGCAGCTTGGGAGGACTATAAAACTTCCTGATTTATGTATTATCATTAAACATGTCTAATTTTTTATCAGGAGGAAAAACACCCTGAGATCCGGTTATCTCACAGTTCTAGACTGAGGAACTTCTTTTACATTCCTCTGCAGCCTCTGGTGCTAGAAACTGGGAGAGATGAACGACAGGTCTCATACATACTGGAACTGACTATCTTCCTGTCGGTGGTGAAAACATGTATATATGAACAATAGTGCTGAGTCAGACCAATGATCCATTTAGCCCAGTCTCCTGTTGTGACAGTGGCCAACGGTGGGTACTTCAAAAGGAATGAACAGAACAGATAATCGTGAAGTAAAAATTCAAAACCATGTTTTTCTTGCAAGTCCCTAAACCTGTACTGAGAGTAGGATGATGTCTTGTTCAGTATCATCTAGTCCCCTCTTGTTTTTCTCTTTCAGGAAGTAAAGTTCCAAATTTCTCAGACTCACAAAGTGCATCATGTCAACTCTCAATGACACCAAATTGCAAAACACATTTTTCCTTCTTACTGGAGTCCCTGGGCTGGAAGACATCCATCTCTGGATTTCTATCCCCATCTGCTTAATGTATGTTACTTCAATATTAGGAAATTCAATCATTCTGTTCATTATAAAAACAGATCCAAACCTCCAAGAGCCCATGTACATTTTCCTTTCCATTTTGGCCGTCACAGACCTTGGGTTATCAATATCCACCATGCCAACAACACTGGGCGTATTCTTATTTAACTCAAGGGAGATAAGCCACAATGCCTGTTTTGCACAACTTTTCTTCACCCACTCACTGACACTCATTCAGTCCTCAGTACTCTCATGCATGGCTTTTGACCGCTTTCTTGCAATCTTTAACCCACTGAGATACACTTCCATCTTAACGCTGCCTAGAATAGCCAAGATGGGAGTGGTGTCTGTGTTAAAAGGTGTCATCTTAATATTACCGTTCCCTATTCTTCTGAAACAGTACCAATACTGTGAAGCAAACATCCTCTACCATTCTTACTGCCTCCACAAGGAGGTCATGACAATGGCTTGTTCAGATTTCAGAGTAGGCAACATTTATGGATTCTTTTTAACATTCTTTTCCCTGGGGTTGGACTTCCTGTTCATCGTCCTATCATATGTGATGATCCTCAAAACTGTACTTAGCATTCCTTCCCATACGAAAAGCTTTAAGGCCCTGAAAACGTGTCTCTCCCACATCTTTGTCGTCCTGCTTTTCTACATACCAGGGATTGGTTTGTCCATGGTATACAGATTTATGAAGAACTCTTCTCCCTTGGTTCAGAGTGTCCTGGGTAATGTCCATTTTCTCATCCCACCTCTGATAAACCCCATTGTTTACAGTGTGAAAACCAAATCAATACGTGCAAGGATAATCAGAGAGTTCATTAAGTGAAGACTTAGTTTATCAATAATTCTACAGAATCAAACTACTCTAACTGTCTCCTTGCTGTTCATGCTCTCCACATCATTGTGAGCAGCTCTTGGGCTATGTCTACACTAGAAAAGGTCAACTCTGCCACTAACCCTCTTCCACATTGGCTTTAAGTCGAGCTAAGGAGTCAACTTAAGGCTTAAGTTAACCTAAAAATAGGTGCTTTTAAGTCGTCTTAAGCTTTCCTTCAGTCGACTTAAGGAAATGCCCAGGTCGACTTACTAAAAGCCCAGTGTGGACGTGTCTTTGTTTAGGTTGACTTAGGCCTCCTGAAGTCGACCTAAGTTCTCAGTGTAGATGCAGTCTTGGACAGCAGAGAATCTGCTGGTCCATCTGGGAGTCAGGTCCTGTGGTTTGGAGTTTGCTTTGAGAGACAAAGATCAAGGTCACACAGGGAGTCTGTGCCAGAACTTGGATTTAAATGTGAGTTGCCCAAATCATGGTGCACTGCCTTAACCTTAAGGCCCTCCTTCCTTTTCCCAGTCACAGGACAGGAGTATAAGGTCATGACATGGAACTTAAAGAAATCAAAATTGTTCCACTTTTTGTGGTTCTATTGCACAAGCTGTGGGTTTTCCTCTCACACATACAAATGTCTACTTCATTTGTTGACTTCTCCTAATCTCATCAGCAACAGCTCTTTGTGACTGGAATATCCATGAGTTAATTACGCTGAGTTTAAATAAAATATGAAAAGTTCAAGCCAAGTCAAGTGTCATATGTTCCGTGTGTTGAGGTGAATTTATTATTATTTTGCAGGTTTGTCAATTCCAGGAATATAGAATCATAGAATCATATGGATGGGAGGGACCTCACGAGGTCATCTAGTACAACCTCCTGCTAAAAAAGCAGGACCACTCCCCCTAAATCACCCCAGCCAGGGTTTTGTCTAACCTTGTCTTAAAAATCTCCAAAGATGGAGATTCTACCACCTCCCTAGGTAGCCCATTCCAATGCTTCGCCACCCTCCTAGTGAGAAAGTTTTTCCTAATATCCAACCCCGAGCTCCCCAGTTTAATTTGAAATCATTGCTCCTTGTTCTGTGCTTTGTTACCACCAAGGACAGCCTAGCTCTCTCCTCTCTGGAGCAACCCTTCAAGTAGTTGAAGGTTGCTATGAAATCTCCCCCCAGTCTTCTCTTCTGTAGACTAAATAAGCCTTGTTCCTTCAGTCTTTCCTCATAAGTCATGTGCCCCAGCCCCCTAATAATTTTTGTTGCCCTCCGCTGGACTCTTTCTAATTTGTCCACATCCTTTCTGTAGTGGGGAGCCCAAAACTAGACACAGTATTCCAGATGCGGCCTGACCAGTGTCGAATAGAGGGGAATTATCACATCCCTCGATCTGCTGGCAACAATCCTACTGATGCATCCTAATATGCCATTGACCTTTTTGGCAACAAGGGCACACTGTTGGCTCATATTCATCTTCCCGTCCACCATAACCCCCAGGTCCCTCTCTACAGCTCTACTACTTAGCTGATCGGTCCCCAGCCTGTAGCAGTGCATGGGATTTTTCCGTCCTAAGTGCAGGACTTTGCACTTGTCTTTGTTGAACCTCATGAGGTTTCTTTCAGCCCAGTGTTCCAATTTTTCCAAGTCTCCCTGGATCCTGTCCCTGCCCTCCAGAGTATCTACCATTCCCCCAACTTAGTGTCATCTGCAAACTTACTAAGCACGCAGTCTATTCCATCATCAGGATCATTAATGAAGATGTTGAATAGAACGGCCCCAGGACTGACCCCTGGGGCGCTCCACTCGTTACCGGTTACCAACGAGACATGGAGCCATTGATTCCTACCCGCTGAGCCCATTGAGCTAGCCAGTTTTCTAACCACCTTAAGGTCCACTCGTCCGATCCATACTTCCTAAACTTGCCGACGAGAATGCTGTGGGATACCGTAACAAAAGCATTGCTAAAGTCAAGGTATACCACATCAACGGCTCTTCCCGCATCCACAAATCCAGTCATCTCATCATAGAAGGAAATCAGGTTGGTTATGCACGATTTGCCCTTGGTGAATCCATGTTGACTGTTCCTGATCACTCTATTTTCCTCCAAGTGTTTCAGGATAGATTCTTTGAGGACATGCTCCATGATTTTCCCAGGGATTGAGGTGAGGCTGACCGATCTGTAGTTCCCGTGTCCTACTTTTTCTCTTTCTTGAAGATAGGTACTATATTTGCCTTTTTCCAATCCTCCAGGACCACCCCCGTTCGCCACGAGTTCTCAAAGATAATGGCCCGTGGCTCTGCAATCACTTCAGCCAACTCCCTCAGCACCCTCGAATTCAGTTCATCCGGCCCCATGGACTTGTGCACATCCAATTTGTTTAAGTAGTCCCTAACCTGACTTTCCATCACCAAGGGCCGCTCTTCTCTCCATTCTGTGTTACCCCATGAAGTAGCCTGGGAGCTGGCCCTCCCTGTGAAGACTGAAGTAAAAAAAGCGTTGAGTACTTCAGCCTTTTCCGCATCATCCACCCCGAGGATGCCTGCCCCATTCAGTAAGGGACCTACACCATCCCTGATCCTCTTCTTGTTACTGACATACTTTTAGAACCCTTTTCTGTTATCCTTCACATCCCTTGCTAGCTGCAACTCCAATTGCCCTTTCATCTTTCAGATTTTATCCCTGCAGTCCTGAGCAATATCTTTATATGCCTCCCTTGTTACCTTTCCAAGCTTCCCCTTCTTGTAAGCTTCCCTTTTATGATTTGCTGTTCCTTCTGCACATCGGAATGTTATCTTCCTGTGACTTTAACAGGGTTTCTTTAAAATACAGCCAGCTGTCTTGGACACCTTTTCCCTTCAGATCAGCCTCCCAAAGGATCCTGTCTATCAACTCCGTAAGGGAGCCAAAATCTTCCTTTTCTGAAGTCCAGGGTATGTGTTCTACTTCTTTCCTTCCTTTCATTGATCAGGATCCTGAACTCTACCATCTCATGGTCGCTGCTGCCCAGCTTGCCATTTACTTCTACTTCCCCAATCAATTCTTCTATGTTTGTGAGCAATAGCTCTAGAGGTGCAAGGCCCCTAGTTGCTTCCTTCAGCATTTGTATTAGGAAGTTGTCCTCAATATTCTCCAAAAAACTCCCTGGATTGCCTGTGCACTGCCGTATTACCTTCCCAGCAGATGTCAGGATATGCCTTGGGATGTGAAGTAGACAAAGCAGGACATGATCATTGAGCAGTTAGCTATAGTGGGATCCCTTACCCTGGGATAAATAATAAAACCTAACTCTTATATTGAAGTTGTCATTACTAGAATGATGAATCCTATCTTGTTTTGTGCTCAGATATTACTGCTTAATTTATCAAAGGGGTATGAAAGAAGAACAAAACAAGGATTCCCAGAGCCTGATGAGGGCATATGTTACCCATTATTGCCTGCTCATTCCTCCTCAACTCCATGAGTGAGCAATGAAAAGGAGACATTTCTGCTTAAAAATATGCAAAATTTAACATTTTCTATGACTCCTCAGGGACCTTTATTTGATTACACTCATAGCTAAATAATACCTATGTGGTGACAATAATTATCCACACCCCTGATTTTTACAGTTTTGGTATATAGCGCAGAGACCCTATACCTGCAGACGCACTATTTTTTGCAACAGAAATAATTTCACAATGCAAACTAACAGGTAGAAAGGAAAAAAAAAGTGATAAGTTTCCATCCAGGCCCTTATTTAGTGTTTCCATTGTGGTGGTGGTGGTGGTGGGGAGATAGCATACTTCTAGTTTTATTTCTAGCACAAGCTACAGGTTGGGAGGAGAGAAAAAGGAGATAAAATAACTTTTAATTAGAATCTCATTTACACATGAGCAAAACTTGTCTGTGCTGTCACCCCAAGGGCATTTTTCTTCCTGATATATATTTAGAAAATAGGGCATTTGGTCAGTTATCATAAGAGCCTGTACACAAATACAAGAATCTTGGGAAACAAGCAGGAGGAATTGGAATTCCAGGTACAGACAAGACACTATGATCTGATTGGACTAACTGAGACTTGGTGGGGTAACACACACCTGACTCAGTGTCACGGATCGGTATAAAGTGTTCAGGAAGGACAGGCAGAAGCAAGTGATTGGAGGCATTTCACTATATGCAGAAGAGCAATTTGTTTGTTCTGAGAATTAGTATGAAGCTGGAGAAAAAGCCAGCTGTGAGTTTTCGGGTTAAGTGTAAAAGTGAAAACAACATGGGTGTTGTTGTGGTGGGCATTTGTCATAGTCCACCAGAGGAGGGGACAAAGTAAGAAAGGCTTTTTTCAGCCAACCAGGGTAAGTTTCCATATCACAGGACCTGGTTCTCTTGGGGGACTTCAGTCATGCTGACATTTGTTGGCAGAGCAATACAGCGGAGCAGAAACAACCCAGGAAGTTTTGGAGACTGTTGCAGACCACTTCCTGGTGCAAGTGCTGAAAGATCCTACAATGCTTTTTTCACCTGTCTTCACAGACAAGGTGACCTCCCAGACTGCTGTACTGGGCAGCACACAATGGGGAGGAAGTGAGCAAACCTCAGTGCTGAAGGAACAGGTTCAGGACTTTTGGGGAGCAGTCTGTTACATTGGCACAGCAAGCGACATTTTGTGCCCCAACCTGAATCTTTGAGTGATTTTCAAGTGTGTTATAGGTATAGTAACTGAATAGTTGAGAGACCACAGTTTCTTGTTTTCTGTTTCTTTATTTTCGGTGAAGGAAATAAGCAGAGGGAAAACCAAAAAATGGATATTAGTGAGGTAGGCTGCTCCCCAAATCCAGTCTGGTGTGCCGCTCTGGTGTGCCCCACTCCTGAACCCCAGTTTACAACAGGCTGCTGGGTGACCACTCACTCCTGAGTCAGTACACACCAGTTACCAGCATGTAATTGGTCCCAGACAGTGGATGTAAATCCACTCGCCACACAGGCGGCATCTTCAAGCGATCAACCTCAGCCCCAGATTCCACATTGGGAGCCTCTGTTTTACATGGATTGGGACCCACTCCCAATCACCTTAGTCTCAATCTGACCATTTAACAAAGAAGTGGATTGTACTCAGCATTCTATATCCACAGCCTCTAAAGACCACACAACCTTAGATAAAACAAATACTAGTTTATTGATCAGAGTACAATTTCAAGTGAGAAAATGGCCAATCAAAGCAGAATCATATAATAAATGAGTCAGGAGTGACCACTATCAAATAAAAGGTATAAACCGCATACTAGTCCAAGATTATGCACAAGGGCTATGTCTACACTTACCAAAGTTAGTTCAAGTTAGTTAATTTGAACTAACTAATTCAAACTAATTTTAGTTAGTTTAAATTAACTTAATTCGAACTAGCATGGCCCCACTGGAATTTTAGTTTGAATTAAGCAAGTGCCATGCGTGGCACTTGCTTAGTTCAAATTAGTCAATTGCATTAAGCTCAATGTGCCGATTAGTTCGAACTAAGCAGTTAGTTTGAACTGACATGGCCACATTGACTTCATTCAAACTAGCTAGTTCGAAATAAGGGTTAGTTTGAAAGGTATAATCAAATTGATTAGTTCGAATTAAGGAAGCCCTTAATTTGAACTAATGAAAATCTAGTGTGGCCAAGGCTTAAGTTAGTTTGAATTAAGCTTCCTTAATTCAAACTAACTTGCAAGTGTAGACATAGCCAAGGTGTTCAGCTGTTAGGTGTTTTACAGCTATTCTCTTCCTATTACAAGGCAGGGCCCAGATCTTGCTTGAAGTTGGTTGCAAATTGGAGTCTTCCAGGGCAAAGCCTGCAGCTTCTCTCTCAGGAACAGTTTCTGCCTTGTTTTTGCTATCTCCTGAGAGTCCCTCTCCCTCTGTCCTGCTATGTGATTCTCTTTACTTTTATCTGAGCCAGGGAGGGCATTAACATCCCCTTTGTCATGTAATTCTCTAGCCTCTCTGCTAGAGATAGTCCTGCGAGTCTGAACCCTGTAACATGCTTCACAACTGTACACACATGTTGCTGTAGGAAACATGGCATCACGGCAATTATGTAGAATATGAGCATCCACAAAGGAACCTGGTATAGAGTATTTGGCATCAAATCACACAATTATATTACAAAACTGAACAGAAAACGTATACAGAATTTACCCTAGGGGTGCACAGATATTCATCCCATGACACCTATGAAAGCTCGTGGCACCTGGGAAAGGTCCCTGATTGGAAAAAGGCAAATATAAGGCCAATCCTCAAGAAAGGGAAGAAAGGATCTGGGTAACTACAAACAAGTGAGCCTCAATTCAATCCCTGGAAAAATGATTGAGTAGGCCTTCATGGAATCCATTTTGACACACTTGGAAGAGGAAGGTGATCAGGAATAGTTAACATGGATTTACCAAGGGCAACTCATGCTTGACCAACCTGATTTCTTTCCATAATGAGATGGCTAGTCCTGTGCATTTGCAGAAAGGGGTGGACGTGATATACCTTAACTGTAGAAACATTTTGATATAGTCTCACGCAGTATTCTTATCAGCAAGAAAAAAAGTGGGAGTTGGTTGAATGGTCTAAAAATGGATAGAGAGCTGACTAGGCCATTGGGCTCAATGGGTAGTGATGAATGGCTCATTGTCTAATTGGAAGCCAGTAAAATTGGAGTACACTGGGGTTGGTCATAGAACCAATTTTGTTGAACATCTTTATTAATAATTTGGAAGATAGAGTAGATTGCATCCTCATCAAGTTTGCAGATGTAGATACCCTGTAGGGTCTGGATAAGATACAGAGTGACCTAGACAAATTGAAGGATTGGGACAAAAGAAATCTGAGGTTCAACAAGGACAAGTGTAGACTCCTACACTTAGGACACAAGAATCCTATGCACTGCTATGGATTGGGGACTGACTGGCTAAGTAGCAATTTTGCACAAAGGGACCAGGTGTTACAGCAGAGAGGAGGCTGGCCGTGGGTCCGCAGAGTGCCCTTGTTGCAAAGAAAGCTAACGGCATATTTTACTGCATTAGTAGGAACATTGGCAGCAGATTGAGGGAAGTGATTGTTCCCCCCTTTTAGCACTGGTGAGGCTGCGTTTGGAGTATTGTATTCTGTTTTCTGCAATCTTTTCCAATCATCTGGGACGTCCCTCGTTTGCCACGAGTTTTCAAAGATAATGCCCAGCAGATCTGCAATCACATCGGCCAACGCCCTCAGTACCCTCGGATGCAGTTCATCCGGCCCCATAGACTCGTGCATATCCAACTTCCCTAAGTAGTCCCTAACCTGACCTTCCATCACTGAGGCTGCGTCTACACTGATAAATTAAGTTGACTTAAGCTTGGCTTAAGTCGACTTTATGTGCCCTGCATCTACACTACACTTTGCTTAAGCAGATTTAAGCAGCTTGCTTAAGTCGACTTAAGGAAAATAAAGTCGACTTAATGAAAATTAAGTCGACTTTATGAAACCACCTTTCTAATCGACCTAAGGCTTAATTCGACTTTCTAAAGTCTAATTAAGCCAGTGTAGCCCTGGGGTAGCCCTAAGTCAACTTAGGGCTACCCCAGGACTACACCAATGCCCTCCCTGCCAGTGGGGGGGTAGCAGGGGGAGTCTGGCATGCCCCCCAAAGGGCAGGGCATGTGGGCACAGTGTGACACTGTCTGGATTTAGGGAAGCATTTATGATATTATTTTCTATGGCTATCTCATAAATGCTATAATCCATAGGAACTGTGTCATGTTTGGTATCAATAGAAAGGTTGTCATTTGCTAGGAATGATTATATGGTTTATGTCTAGGAATTCTATTTTGATT
>ML688191.1:0-21341 GCA_007922175.1 Pelusios castaneus | reverse complement strand
CCTGCCCCATTCAGTAAGGGACCTACACCATCCCTGATCCTCCTCTTGTTGCTGACATACTTATAGAACCCCTTTCTGTTATCCTTCACATCTCTTGCTAGCTGCAACTGCAATTGCCCTTTGGCATCTCTGATTTTATCCCTGCAGTCCCGAGCAATATCTTTATATGCCTCCCTTGTCATCTGTCCAAGATTCCACTTTTTGTAAGCTTCCCTTTTATGTTTCAGCTCACCGCAAAGTTCTCTGCTAAGCCACGCTGGGCGCCGTCCACATTTGCTGTTCTTTCTGCACATCGGAAGGGTATCTTCCTGCGCCTTTAACAGGGTTTCTTTAAAATACAGCCAGCTCTCTTGGACGCCTTTTCCCTTCAGATTAGCCTCCCAAGGGAATCTCCCATCAGTTCCCCAAGGAAGCAAAAATCTGCTTTTCTGAACTCCAGGGTGTGTGTTCTGCTTCTTTCCTTTCTTCCTTTGATCAGAATCCTGAACTCTACCATCTCATGGTCACTGCTGCCCAGGTTGCCATTCACTTTTACTTCCCTAATCAATTCTTCTCTGTTTGTGAGCAGCAGGTTGAAAGGGCAAGGCCCCCTAGTTGGTTTGTTCAGCATTTGTACTCTCCAAAAACTTCCTGGAGTGACTGCACTGCTGTGTTGCACTGTGCACTTTGAGCAGTTCCTGTGCACAGTTGCTACTGTTATAGGCCCTGGGAGAAAATCTCTGAAGAACCATTGTACCCAGGGAGCTGGAAAGTTTCCTAGAGCAGTTGTGAAAGCACAGAAATTGTGGGCATGAGCTCCTAGCTCAGGGGTCAGCAACCCAAAAGATAAGAAGGGCCATTTTTGGAAATTCCTTCAATAACCAAATGTTTTCAGAGCTGTAATGGGTGCAGCCTTCTGGTGGAGGGAGGCAAGCAGGACCAGAGTGTTTGCTGCAGGGTCCCATGGTGAGGGAGGGTAGGGGCACAGTCACCGGTGGTGGTGAGCTGGGGCGGAGACCAGAGCCAGAAGAGGGCAGCCAAAGAGCCACACGTGTCTCTGGAGCCAGAGGTTGTAGTCCCCTGGCTGAGCTATTATCGGATCACTGAGATCAGTGCATTATTTCAGGGATCCATGGACGCTATGTCATACTTTTTTAATCTTCACCAATGATCTGGAGAGCAGAATTTGGTTACAGAGTAGTTTTGACAACATGGAGAATTGGACCATAATAAATCTTATGAGGATCAACAGAGACAACTGCAAAGTGCTGCAAATAGGACAGAAAACTCCCAAACAGAGCTACGCATTGTAACTGACTGGCTCGGCAGCTCTTTGGTAGAAAAGGACCTAAAGCTCACAATAGACAAAAAGTTGCATATGAGTCAGGAGTGTGCCCTTACTGCCAGAAAAGCTAATGGCATATTGGGCTGCAGTGGTAGGAACTTTCCCAGTAGATCGAGGGAAGTGAATTATTCCCCTGTATTCAGAACTGGTGAGGACACATGGGGTGTGTCTACACTTACAAATTAAGTCGACTTAAGCTTGCTTAATTTACTCTGCGTCTACACTACACTTTCCTTAATTCGACTTAAGCAAGCTGCTTAATTTATCATATAGTTTTGCACCAAGATTAAAGCTGTAACATCATCATCGCTACCACTCAGCTGTCCTCGAGGGAGCCCTTTGACTCCCTTGAGCCACACGCGGGGTGCTGACAGCCTGGATTCCAGGAACATAGCATGCAGCAAGCCTTGAGTTCCAGTCCACTTTGGTGTTATTGCTGCAAATCTCCGGGGATTAGGCTTCCTACAGTTATCACTGGCCATGGCCATGACAGGGTTAAAGCTGGTGTATAGTGAACCAATCAGCTGAGGTGACCCAGGTGACCAAGTGCCCCCAAGGAAATGGGCAAATATACTTCATAAAGACAGATGCACCCTCTCTGAGCAGACACTGCCTGCTGCCATTGCAAGCTCTCTGCTGACTCCTTTTCCTTTCAGGTGCAGACCTCTGTTGGCAGCTGCTCCCCTTCTTGCAGGCGCCGGGTAAGTTGGCAGGTTTCTCTGTCTATTTAAATCTTTCAGATCCAAAAGGGAAGGGGAATGGCTGCCAGCTGTGAACATCAGCAGATGTTCTGTGCAGCGACAGCTGATTCTGCTGGGCTTTGGATGTGATTCAGAGAGAAGAGCTAGAAATCAGGCAGCAATAGGTAGGTGGAGACCCTACACTCCATTCTCTGGCTCGATTATATACACTGGAATTCAGAGCTCTGTTCCTTTAGCAGGGCAAATAAGACACATGGAACAATTTTGTTTCCTGACTGCATGAAGGCTCCAATATTTCTGCTCTGAAGAATCCCCTCATAGTTACAGGGCTGTCATCATCTCTGCCCTCTCTCTGGTCTCTGAATGCCAGATGTTGGCCTTGTCCCTTTTCTTCACCTGGGATGGAATCCCACCATTCTCCCACCCTCAGACCAGACCCTGGACTACAGCACACTGTGGGTCAAAAGGGCTTGCCCAGCTGGTGCAACTGGGTTCAGCAGCTGGGCTCCTTCCCTTTGAGAGTCTGTGACCTGTGATGAGAGGAGTCCCCTGCTACCCTTCCTAAAATAAAGTATGGTTTAGTCTGAATAGCAGGACTAAGCTTCACAGTGGACATTAAAAGTGTATTAAAAATTGTTTCTACATATCGCTAAAGTCCTCCCACTGTCATGGAGATCTCAGCAGGCTGAGTGTCTTCTGTCTTCCCCAACCGTGTCTGTGTGCATCAGTCTGATGAGTATTTCACCACTGACAGCTCCACCTCTGGACACACCCCCAACACTAGGAAAATGAGTTATGTAAATTGGATGGAACCTGGAAATTGGCTCCTTCCAGTGTGAAGCTTAGTTGTTGTCTCTTAATCTCTCTGAAGGTTTTTAGTAAGAGATGATTTTTCCTTGTTCTTGTGTAATTTCCTACTTTCTTTCCAGTAGTCTTCTACTGAATTACGATTAGCCATACTGGTGATATCCTGAGAAGAACTGTTGGATAATGCCCCAATAAATATGTCTTTTCTTGCACTCTTATTTCTCTTTCTGCCTCCTTTCCAGTAACCAGCTATTAAGACTATCTATACTGGTAATATCCCCATAAGAATTACCAGGTCACACCCTGATACACATTTTTTTAACATACAGATTTATAATTATGTCAGCTCTGCCTCATGTATGTCACAATACTGCTCCGAGGTGGTCTATATTTTATGAATACAGTGCATATACAATCAGAGAATGAGAAAGAAAGAGAGAGAGACTACATATTTGTGTGAAATTATGTTTGATTTTCATGAATGCTTATGCATTTTTTTTGAAACCCACTTACATTAAACCCCTTTTGTAGCTGAATTACTGGTGCTAGCGTTATGCTTTACTAGACCAGTGGTTTTCAGCCCATGGTTTACGGACCCTTAGGTGTTTCCAGACTATGTATTAGATTCTCAAATGTTTTCCAAACTACACTGGACATTGTTGTGTGTGTGTCTGAAAATGAGAAAAGGTTGAAAACCACTGTATTAGAGAGTGAGAGGGCAGGGAATGAATATTGCATATGCTGACCCCAATGCCTGTCCCACTCCGGATGAAAACTACAGATTAATATAACAGAACCTGTGGAGACCTAGGCAGCTATTTAGTCAAGGATAAAAGAGCTACCAGCTGCAAAAGATTCCCCAGACTTTTCTTTGCTGACAGATGAGTGAATGAGGGTCAATGGGACTGCAATCTTTTCAAGTTCTGAAGAAAACCAGATCACACCCACGACATCTTTGTTCCCCTCTCATCTAAAAAATCATCATTGAACGAAGATCAGAGGGGAAAGAATGGTTTCCCCTGTGTGATAAAGTATACTTCTATAAATGTGATTTCAAAATATTCCATGGTAATACAATTATTAAGAGCAAACATTCATTCCATGCAAGTCTGTCAAAAGCCAGCCGCAGAGCTGTTGTCATCTCTGCGGAGGAGCAGATATATCTTTACTACTAATTACATTTGCTTTAGGAAGTATTTCAGAGGATATTGCAAATTCTGTTTGCAATGCATTTCTGCTATTAATTATTTATTCAGTGAACAGTTGTATGATACTGTCTCCAGGTCTCAAATTTCCAGAGCGGTAGCCATGTTAGTCTGTGTGCAGCAAAAAACAACGAGAGTCCTGTGGCACCTTATAGATTAACAGATTTTCTTCGGCATAAAATTTTGTGGGGTATAACCCACTTCGTCAGATGCAACGATGACGAAGTGGGTAATAGCCCATGAAAGCTTATGCCGAAGAAAATCTGTTAGTCTATAAGGTGCCACAGGACTCTCGTTGTTTTTTTGTCTCCAGGTTGTACATTCAGCTTTTCTTAGAGGGATTCCTGGGAGTGATGCTTTATCACTGGGAGCACCTGGAAAGTGAGAGTTAAGAGAGACCAGTTCTGATCGAATGTATATGTGTAAAGCTGGAATCCTCCTGTGGCAGTACAGGTTCCTGAACTCAGAACCTGGCCCTAAGAATTAATCCCATATCCAGGGGAAAGGCAGTGGCGTAATTTGGGCTCTTGGGAGTGAGTAAAATTAAAAATAAATAAATAAATACAAGGCAATGAAATTTGTTTTGGGGAAACTGTAAGGCACCATGAGAGGTCATTCAGTTCAGTCCCCTGCACTCATGGCAGGACAAAACACCATTTCTTTTTTCCAAAAACGAGTGCCAGACAAATAATAACCAATTTCACCATGCATTTCCCATGTGAATAAATATGATAAAAAGGGCCACACTCAAAAGAGGATGTCCAGAGAAGGTGTTTGTGTGAAGATCACAACTGTAAAATCGCACAGTGCTCCAGCAGGCTATGGAAGTCATAGCCATAAGAAAGAATTGGATCATGTCTTTAGTAAGATTAAGTGTGGGACTGGATTTTTATATGGAGAATGAGAATACCCAATTACAGTAGTGGGAATTAAAAGAAAAAGAAAAAAAAAAAGAAAAAAAAGCTTGAGAGGGCTATAAGCCTTCCTGATTTACGCCATAAAACATGTTTACCAGGTAGGTGTCAGGAGGAAACATTTGCTAAAAACTGGTTATCTCACAGAACTATATTGAGGAGCTGCTTCTACCATCCTCTGCGGCCTCTGGTCCTGGCCACTGGGTTAGATTGACTACAGGTCTGATCCAGTCTGGCACTGACCATCTTCCTATCAGTGCATATTCATCCGACGTATGAATATCAGAACCATTCGACCAGGTTAGGCCAAGGGTCCGTTGATCTCAGGATCCTGTTCTGACAATGGCCAATACAAGGTACTTCAAAGGGAATGTAAAGGAAAGATAATCATCAAGTATAAATCCAAAACAATGTTTTGTTTGGTCTTCTTTAAGCTCCTGGAAGTCAGTAGACTTGGATTTGAGAGCAGAATGTTGTCTCATTCATTATCATCTAGTCTCCTTATTTTTCCTTTCAGGAAGTAAAGTCCCAGATTTCTCAGACTCGCACAGTGCATCATGTTGGCTGATAATGACACCAAAACACAAACTGCAGTGTTCCTTCTTTCCGGAATCCCGGGGCTGGAAGGTGTCCGTGTCTGGATTTCCATCCCCTTCTTTTTAATATATCTGATTACAATATTAGGAAATTTAGTCATCTTGTTCATTATAAAAACAGATCCAAAACTTCATGAGCCCATGTACATTTTCCTTTCCATGTTGTCCCTAGCAGACCTTGGTTTATCACTCTCCACCATGCCAACGACACTGGGCGTATTCTTATTTAACTCGAGGGAGATCAGCCACAATGCCTGTTTTGCCCAGCTGTTCTTCATTCTCTCTCTCACATTTGTTCAATCCTCTGTGCTCTCGTGCATGGCTTTTGACCGCTTTGTTGCAATCTGTAACCCACTGAGATACACTTCCATCTTATCGCTACCTAGAATAGCCAAGATGGGACTTGTGTCTGTTCTCAGAGGGATGGTCCTAATATTCCCACTCCCTGTTTTCCTGAAACAGTACCGATACTGTCAAGCCAATGTCCTCTCTCATTCCTACTGTCTCCATAAGGAGGTCATGACGATGGCTTGTTCGGATATCAGAGTCAACGTCATCTATGGCTTCTTTGTTATACTTGCTTCCCTGGGGTTGGACTTGGTGCTCATCCTCCTATCATATGTGATGATCCTAAAAACAGTACTTAGAATCCCATCCCATATGAATCGCCTTAAGGCCCTGAATACATGTGTCTCCCACATCTTTGTTGTCCTACTTTCCTACATACCAGGGATTGTCTTATCCGTAATATACAGATTTGTGAAGACCTCTTCTCCCTTGGTTCAGAATGTCCTGGGTAACATCTATTTGCTGATACCACCCCTGATGAACCCCATTGTGTACAGTTTGAAAACCAAACCCATACGTGCGAAAATAACCAGGGTGTTCGTCAAGTGAAAAGTCAGTTCATCACCAGCTCCACAAAATCATACTCCTGTGACTGGCTCCTTGCTATCCCTGCTCTCCATACCACCGTGGTCTGCTCTTGGGCAACCAGATAATCTTCTGGTCCACCTGGGATGCAGGTCCTATGGCTTTTGCACTACTCTGCAACTCAAGGATCAAAGTGAGAAATGGAGTCTGAGCAAGAGTTTGGAACTAAATGTGACTTGACTAAATCCTTGTGCCCTGCCTGAGCCACAAGACCCTCCTTCATTTTCCCAGGAACGATGGGAGACGAAAGTTATGACCTGCAACTTAAAGAAATCAAAACTCTTTCACTTTCTGTGCTCCTGTTGCTCACAGCTGTGGGTTTTCCTGTCATATGTACAAATGTCCACTTCTTCTGTTGAATCTTCTTAATCTAATAAACAACAGCTGCTTGTGACCATAATAACCCTAAGTTAAATAAAATACAAACGGTCAAGCTTACTTGATTTCTATTGAATTCTATGTTCAGAGCAGAATTTATTATTATTATTATTATTATTATTATTATTATTATTATTAGTTAGTTAGTTAGTTAGTTAGTTAGTTAGTTAGTTAGTTAGTTCCAAGAGTGTGCCTGGAGATATGAAGAACACAAAACAGGACATAATCCTTGAGCAGTTAACTACAGTAGGATCCCTCCCAAGGGCTTAATAATAAAACATAGCTCTTATATTGAAGTTGTCATTTCTAGGTTGATAAAATGAGAAGTAACATGTGAGCACAGGACAATATGGGATTCATCTAAGAGTTCTGAAATAACATGTTAGAAAAACAAATCAGGGATTCCCAGAGGCCAAGTGTTGGTTGAATGTTACCCTTTATTGCCTAGCTGTTCCTCCTCAATGCCATGAATGACCAAGGAGAAGGAACATTACAAAACCTAAATGCTTAAAAATATGTGGGAGCTTTCATATTCTACAACTCCCCAGAGACCCTGCTTTGACTTATCTGATTACTCTAAAATCTAAATAATACCTATCTGGTGACTATAATTATCCAGACCTCTGTTTGTTATTCAGTGGTTTAGCCGATAGCACATAGCTGCTTTACCTTCAATCTCATTATTTTGGGAATAGAAATGACTTCACATTCATAGAATCATAGAATCTTAGGGCTGTGTAAGGGACAGAGGAAGGGCCAGGGAACAAGGCCGCCTGGGGAGACAGACAGGACCCCTGAGCCAACCCCCGTCAGAGGGGAGGGTCCGGGTCCACCAATCCAGGCTGACAGGAAGCCAGGGGGCGGGACCCGGCCCAGCAGTATAAGAAGGCAGCCCTCACCCTCAGTCAGGGCCCAGACACCAGCAGGGAAGCACCAGGCTTCACTGCTCAGGAGCCAGGCACTAGGCCCAGGGCAGGAGAAGGCTTGGCCTCGGCTTCCCACTGCCTGGGGCCCCGAGGACCGACCCCGGTGGCACAGACCCAGGCGGGCGGGGGAGGCGCCTGCCTCCCGGGAGCAGATCGATCCCTCGTCTCCGGAGATCTCAGCCCCCCAAGCCTCTGGCCCTGAGCCTTGGAGTGTGGAGACACGGGATGGGCCCTGTGATCTGGAGGAGCTATCTTTGGCTGCAGACCCCCCAGACCGTTCCTGTGACCTGGAGGAGCTGCCCCTGGCTGAGGACCTCCGGGAACCACCCGCTGCCCCGGAGCCCTACGGACCAGACCCCCCCGACGGCCCCTGTGACCTAGAGGAGCTGCCCTTCCCTGAGGAGCTGGACGAGACTCTGCCGGCCTTGCCACCCCCCGACGAGTTGGACAGCTTCGGGAACTTCCCCATGGCGGAATACGCTGGCGTCTACTGAGAGTGGAGATCCAGCTACCCCAAACCCAAGGGTGGGAGGAAGCAGCCCAGGGCGGTTGGCTCCCGCGTAGTGAGTGGCAGGACCACCGCGGGTCAGCGTGTTTTGGCTGGAGCCCCGCTGACCACAGTGGCAGACGCCTCTGCCACTGAATAGGGCCCTGGGCTGGGATGCAGTGGAGTGAGTGGGCCTGGGTCCCCCTCCCACACCCCTTTACCCGAGCCACCTGTATCAACTCAAACCTCAGCAGCCCCCTGCAGAGGTCTGTGTGTTGTGCCTCGCCCTGCCTAAGGGCTGGAGGCAACTGACTCTGGGCTTTCTGCTGCCTGCCCTGCCTTGCCTGAGGGCCGGCCAGGCTTGTTTGTAGAGACTTGCCCTTCCCTGGGCTAGAGACTTCTGCCTGCCCCGCCCTGCCTGAGGGCCAGCCAGGCTTGGTTATAGAGACTTGCCCTGCCCTGGGCTCGAGACTGTACCTGGTGCCTGCCCCGCCCTGCCTGAGGGTGGGGGCAACCGACTTTGGGATTTGTGCGTGCCCCGCCCTGCCTGAGGGCCGGGGGCAATTGACTCTGCACTATGCTTGCCCCGCCCTGCCAGGGGGCTGGGGCTGACGGAATGTGTATCAAACAGGGCGCCCCACCGCTGCTAATTCCCCAGAGGCACCAGAAGGGGGCGTCCTCTGCGCCCGCCTGAACAGCGGGCAGCCTACAGGCTGGAAGGGACTTCATGAGGTCATCTAGTCCAACCCCCTGCTAAAAGCAGGACTACTCCCACTAAATCATCCCAGCCAGGGTTTTGTCTAACCAGACTTTAAATATCTCCAAAGACGGAGATTCTACCACCTCCCTAGGTAGCCCATTCCAATGCTTCACCACCCTCCTAGTGAGAAGGTTTTTCCTAATATCCAACCCCAAGCTCCCCAGCTGTAATTTGAAACCTAGCTCCCTCATCTTTGGAGCATCCCTTCAAGTAGTTGAAGGTTGCTATCAAATCCCCCCTCAGTCTTCTGTTCTGTAGACTAAGCCTAGTTCCTTCAGTCTCTCCTCGTAAGTCATGTGCCTCATCCCCCTAATCATTTTTGTTGCCCTCCACTGTACTTTTTTAAATTTGTCCACACCCTTTCTGTAGTGGGGAACCCAAAAGTGGACACAGTATTCCAGATGTGGCCTCATCAGTGCTGAATAGAGGGTAATAATCACATCCCTCGATCTGCTGGCAATACTCCTACTGATGCAGCCCAATATGCCATTGGCCTTTTTGGCAACAAGAACACACAGTTGGCTCATATCCATCTTCCCATCCACCATAACCCCTAGGTCCTTTTCTACAGCGCTGCTATTTAGACAAATTGGAGCATTGGGACAAAAGAAATCTCATGAAATTCAACAAGGACAAGTGAAAAGTCCTGCACTTAGGACACAAAAATCCCATGCATTGCTAGAGGCTGGGGACTGATCGGCTAAGTATCCCAGAATCCTGTCCCTGCTCTCCATAGTATCTACCATTCCCCCCAGCTTGGTGTCATCCGCAAACCTACTAAGCATGCAATCTATCCCGTCATTGAGATCATTAATGAAGATGTTGAACAGAACCAGCTCCAGGACCGACCCCTGGGGCACTCCACTCGTTACCGGTTGCCAACTAGACTTTGAGCCATTGATTCCTACCCGCTGAGCCCGTTGATCTAGCCAGTTTTCTATACACCTTACAGTCCACTCGTACAACCTATACTTCCTTAACTTGCCAATGAGAATGCTGTGGGAAACCGTATTAAAAGCCTTGCTGAAGTCAAGAAGTCATAGGCTATTGTCCCATAACAAGCAGTTTGCAAGTGTCTATAGTGGCACTCTTGGTATAGAAAGGCCTAAATCTCCTTCCCACTCCAATGGGTGTTGTTTTGTGCTTCACCAGCTATTCTTCTCAGCCGTCCCATCTCTGTGCGGCACCCTTCATCCTTTACAATGGCCATTTCAACAGATCCTGTGCAGAGTTTATATTGTGACAGTCCCTGGCAGAAGATCTGCAATGAACCTATGTTCCCAGGGAGCTTGGCAGGCTCTTAGAGCAGTTGTGGAAGCACAGAAATTGTGGGTAGGAGGGCCCAGCTATTAGTGGATCACTGAGATCTGTGCATATCTTTGGGAATCCATGGACGCTGTGTCATCCTCTTTTTATCTTCATCAATGACCAGAGGATGGGGTGGGTGGCACACTCAGCAAGTTTGCGGATAACACTTATTTGGGTTAGCGGTATATATGCTGAAAGATAAATTTGGATACAGAGTGATTGTGACAAATTGGAGGATTGAGCCCAAAGAAATCTGATGACGTTCAAGAAGGATGACTACAGAGTGCTGCAAATAGGATAGCAGACTCCCATACAGAGCTACAGAATGAGGACAGACTGGCTAGACAGCAGTTTGGTAGGAAAAGACCTAAAGGTCACAGTAGACAGAAAATTGGATATGAGTCAGAGTAACTCCCAGAGGGTGTGTGTACACTTGTAAACTAAGTCGACTTAAACTTGTTTAAGTTGACTTAATTCACCCTGCGTCTACACTAGTTTCCTTAAGCAAGTTGCTTAAGTCGACTTAAGGAAAATAAAGTCGACTTAAGGAAAATTAAGTCGACTTTATTAAACCTCATTTTATTTTGACTTAAGGCTTTAGTTGACTTTTTCAAGTCGACTTGAGCCAGTGTAGACCTGGAGTAGACCTAAGTCAACTAAGGGCTACTCCAGGATTCCCCTACTGCCCTTCCTGCCGGAGAGTGGGGGTACAGGTGTAGCCTGGCATGCCCCCCCATAGGGCAGGACAAGGACCTGCCCAACCTGCCCCTATGTCCTGCCAGGGTCCTTTTCCCCCTGTACCCCACTGTACCCATGTACAATGGGGCAAAGGCTGAGCCCCCTGGCACTGGGCACGAGGTGCTCCCCCCTACCCCAGTTGACCTGCCCAAGGTTCCCCTAGCCCCTAGAAGTCAACCTAGGAGTACAGTGTTGATGCTCTAGGTCGACTTTGTAAGTTCCCCCCAAAGTCAACTTTAAATTTAGGTGTGCACATGTTAGGTGACTTAGCTAAAGAAGACCTAAATTTACAAGTGTGGAAGTAGCCAGAAAGACTAAGGGCATATTCAGCTGTATGAGTAGGAACATTTCCAGGAGATCGAGGGAAATGACTGTACATCTCTATTCATAACTGATGAGGACACATGTTGAATGGTGTGTCTGTTTTGGGGCTACACATTACAGGAACGATGTGGATTTAATGGAAAGAGTCCAGCAGAGGGCAACAAAAATGATTAGAGACTGTAGAATATAATTTAGGAGGAGAGGCTGTGAAAGCTAGCATTGGTTAGACTGTATAGAGAAGAATGAGAAGAGATTTGAAAACTGTCTTTAAGTTCCTGAAAGGAGATTGCAGGGAGGAGGGAACCAGGCTGTTCACAGAGGTGGCAGATGACAGAACTTACGGCAATAGTCTCAAATTGCAGAGAGGGAGGTTTAGTTTTGATATTATGTTTTTTTTCCCCCTAGGACGGCAGTGAAGCACTGAAATGGGTTCACTAGGGCAGTGGTGGAATCTGCATCCTTACATGTTTTAAAGGTGTGACTTGACAAAGCCCTGGCTAGGATGGTTAATTCTCATTGGGTCCCGCTTTGAGCTGGGTGTTGGGCTAGATAACCTCTTGAGGTCCCTTCCAGCCCTCATCCTCTATGATTCTGTTAATTTTCTGGAAGAGGAGAACGGAAATCCCATGTTGGCAAAATGTGAGGGAAACATCCAGCTAGGGAGTTATGTGGATTTTTCCTTCTCCAGCCTGCACCTTGGATTTTTAATACAGGAAAGAGGGCTGTGGGGATTATATCTGACCCTATATAACTATTAATAATCTATTGTATTGTATTGCACCAAGATTACAACTGTAACAGCACCATCGGTATCACTCGGCTGCCCTCCAGGGAGCCCTGTGACCTCTCTGAGCCGTACACAGAGAGCTGACAAGCCTGGATTCCAGAAACAAAGTCTGCAGCAGGTCCTGAGTTATAGTACAATTCGGTGGTATTGCCACACATCATCTGCAATTGGGTTTCCTGCAGCTTGCTATTGGCACTGACGGGGTTAAAACCGGCACACACTGAACCAATCAGCTGAGGGTCCCAGGTGGCCAAGTGGCCCCCAAGGAAATGGGCAAAGACTCTTCATAAGGACAGCTGAAGCTTCTCTGAGCAGACACTGCCTGCTGCCCATACAAGTTCTCCGCTGGCTCCTTGTCTGTTCCGATGCAGACCTCTGCCAGGAGTTGCTCCCTTCTCACAGGCACTGGGTATGTTGGCAGATCTCTCTGTCTTTCAATCTTTCAAACACAAAGGGAAGGGTGAAGGCTGCCAGCTCCTGACATGGGCAGATGTCCTGTGCAGCTGCAGCTGACTCTGTTGGGCTCCGATTATGATTCAGGGACAGGGGCTGGACAGCACACAGTATTAGGTGGCTGGAAACCCTCCACTTCTTCTCTGGTTCAATTCTGTACATTGGAACTCAGCGCTGTGTTCCGTTAGCCTGGCAGTGAAGAGGCATGGGAAACTTTTGTTTCCTGATTGGAGGAAGGCTCCTGTATCTCTGCCCTATGGAATCTCCTCACAGCGCCTTTATCTCTGCTCCTGTCTGATCTCCAAAGGCCAGATGTCAGCCTGTCCCTTTCCCCATCCTGTGGTGGAATCCCACTATACACCCATCCTCAGATTGGGCCCTGGACTACAGCACATTGTGTGTCTGCCCAGCCGGTGAACCTGGTTTCAGCAGCTGTCATTCTTCCCTTCGAGAGTCTGCGACTGTGTTGAGAAAACCCCCCAGCCAACCTCCCTAAAACATAGTATTGTTCAATCTGAATAGTAGGACTAAGCTTCACAAAAGACAGTAAAACTTATTCAAAATAGAGCCTCTATGTGTCTCTAAATCTGCCCCCCTCTAATTGAGACCCAAGAAGGCTGAGGGTCTTCTGAGTTCCCCAACCATGTCTGTGCGCATCAGCCTGATGAGCTTTTCAGGAAGAACAGCCCCACTCCTTGCCACACCCCCAGGGCTTAGAAAACAGCTGTGTAACTTGGATGAATTCCAGAAATGTTATCCTTCCAGTGTGAAGTGCAATTGTTGTCTCTTTGCCTCCCTGAAGATTTTAGACAACAGAGTCCTGTGGCACTTTTAAAGACTAACAGATTTATTTATCGCATGAGCTTTTGTGAGAGAAAACCCCACTTCGTCAGACGTCTGACGAAGTGGGATTTTCTCCCACGAAAGCTCATGCGATAAATAAATCTATTAGTGTTTAAAAGTGCCACAGGACTCTGTTGTCTTTTTACAATAGACTAACACAGCTACCCCTTTGGAATTTGACTGAAGATCTTAGTGAGAGATGAATTTCCTGAGCTCTTGTATCACTTCCTCCTTTTTTCCAGTAGCCTGCTGTTAAACTATGATTAGCCATTCTGGAAATTTCCTGATCAGAATTATTGGATAATATCTCAATCAATATTCAGTGAGAAGATGAGTTTTCTTGAGATATTACCTCTCTTGCTGTTGTTTTCCAGTTACCGGTTATAAAATTGAGAGTAGCCGTACTGGTTATATCCCCATAAGAATTGTTAGGTAATATCTTTAAATCTTTTAAGATACAGATTCATAATTATGGCAACTCAGCTCCATGTCTGTCACAGTAGTGCTGCAAGGCAGTGTGTATATTATGAATACAGTGCATATACAACACAGAGAGAGAAAGAAATAGACTTCTTTATGTGTGAAATGATGTATGATTTCCATGCATTTCACTTTCAAAGCCACTTCCTGTAAACCCCCTTTGTCACTGAATAATGGGTTCTGGGGTTACTGCTAGACCAGTGTTTCCAATCTGTGGTTTATGGAACATTAGGTGTTTGTAAATAATGTATTAGATTCCCAAATGTCTTCCCACCTGCTCTGGGAATTGTTTTGGTGTCTGAAAAGGAGAAAAGATTGAAAACCAATGTATTAGAGAGTGAGAGGTCAGGGAATGACTAATGTATACGCTGACCCCAATGCCTGTACCACTAAAAGTCATGAGAAATCAGAACAGCTGGTCTGTGTTTCAGAGAGTTTCAAGATCAGGTAAAGGAAAGGTAATATTAAAACCTGTGTTTTCATTATTCTCCATTTGGAATACCATTCTCTCTCCCACCGTTCTGAGATAACAGCCTGTGTTACCTTGTTATTTACCATGTAGAGAGAGAACAATTTCACTTAGACAATATGGGGGCCTGTGAGGATAAAGGGAACCTGTAGAATGGCTGACTTCTCTGGATCCACTCAACACTGGCCAGGTAAAGCATTGATCTTTTCTTGAAGGGACTCCTGGGAGTTACAGTTTATCACTGGGCGTCCCTGGTAAGTGATAGTTAAGAAAGCCCAGTTCTGATCTAATTTACACATGGAGAGCTGGAGAGATGCTGAACTCTGAATCTGGCCCTAAACATTACTCCCATATGGAAGAAAAATGCAGTGGTGTAATTTGGGCTTTTGGGACTGGGACATTTATTGATTTATTTCTTTATTTAAAGAGGGAATGAAACTCAGATGGGAAAACAAGACAAAGGACAAATAAAAAAAATTAAAAAAAAACCAAGAGTGCCAGGTACATGAATACAATGACCGTTTTCACCACGCATTTCAAACATAAATAAAGAAGATACAGTGAGCCACACTCAGAAGTGGAGTGCCAGAGAAGGTGTCTATGTAAGGGCCGCAATTGTTATATAACACAATGATCAATTCAAAAAAGAATTCCTGTGGAACTTTTAAAGACTAATAAATTTATTTATATCATGAGCTTTCGTGGGAGAAAATCCCACTTAGTCACATGATTTGAAGTTGGAGAACTTACAGAATGGGAGTAAAATAAATGCAGGGAATTGTAAGTCATAGGATCAGGTCAGAGTGTAACAGCAAATCAATGGAGTAGTTTAGTGTTTGCTATCTTGTTAGCTCACAGCTCTATATTGATGAACTTTTTCTACCTTCATCTACAGCTCTGGGTCCTGGTAACTGGCCGCAGGGCTAAATGGACTAGAGGTCTGATCCAGTCTGGCACTGACTATCTTCCTAACGGTGGTGTGTATAGTAATATCAGAACAATTCTACCAGGTCAGACTATTGGTCTATTTGGCTCAGTATCCTATTCCGAAAGTGACCAATGCCAAGTGTTTCAAAGGGAGTGAACAGAACAGATAATTGTCCAGTATAAAGTCAAAGCTATGTTTTTTGCTGATCTTCCTTGAGTTCCTGGAAATCTGTAGATTTGCACTGAGAACAGAATGATATCTTGTTAAGTATTATCTAGTCTCCTGTTATTTTTCATTTTAGGAAGTTAAATTCCAAATGTCTCAAACTCGCACAGTGCATCATGCCAGCTGTCAATGACACCCAATTCCAAGCTGCAGTGTTCCTTCTCAGCGGAATCCCTGGCCAGGAAGACACCCATGTCTGGATTTCTATCCCCATCTGTTTAATGTATGTCACTTCAATATTAGGAAATTCAGTCATTCTGATCATTATAAAAAGAGATCCATCCCTCCATGAGCCCATGTACATTTTCCTTTCCATGTTGGCTGTCACAGACCTTGGCTTATCAATATCCACCATGCCAACCACGCTAGGTGTATTCTTGTTTAGCTCTAGGGAAATCACCCACAATGCCTGTTTTGCACAGCTGTTCTTCATCAGTTCACTCACGTTCATTCAATCCTCAGTGCTCTCATCCATGGCTTTTGACCGCTTTGTTGCAATCTGTAACCCACTGAGATATACTTCCATCTTAACGCTGCCCAGAATAGCCAAGATGGGACTGGTATCTGTGCTAAGAGGAGTGGTCCTCATATTCCCATTCCCTATTCTCCTGAAACAGCACCATTACTGTCAAGTCAGTGTCCTCTCCCACTCCTACTGCATCCACAAAGAGGTCATGACGATGGCTTGTTCAGATTTCAGAGTCAGCAACATTTATGGCTTCTTTGCCGTAGCCTCATCCCTGGTGTTGGACTTGTTGCTCATCCTCTTATCATATGTGATGATCCTTAAAACAGTACTTAGCATTCCATCCCATACGAAACGTCTTAAGGCCCTGAACACATGTGTTTCCCACATCTTCGTCGTCCTGCTTTCCTACGTACCAGGGATTGGCTTGTCCGTGATATACAGATTTGTGAAGAGCTCTTCTCCCTTGGTTCAGAATGTCCTGGGTAATGTTTATTTGCTGATCCCACCCCTGATGAACCCAATTGTGTACAGTGTGAAAACCAAACCCATACGTGCGAGGATAATCAGGATGATCGTCAAGTGAAGTATCAGTTTATCACCAGGTCCACGTAATCAAAATACCATAACTGGCTCCTTGCCATGCATGTTGTCCACAGCACTGAAAACCAAACCCATACATGCAAAAATAACCATGGTGTTCATCAAGTGAAGAGTCAGTTCATTGCCAACTCCACAAAATCATACTCCTGTGACTGGCTCCTTGTTATCTCTGCTCTCCATACCATTGTGGTCTGCTCTTGGGCAACTGGATAATCTTCTTTTCCATGTGGAAGGCAGGTCCAGTGGCTTTTGCACTACTCTGCGACTCAAGTATCAAAGTCAGAAATGGAGTCTGAGCAAGAGTTTGGAACTAAATGTGACTTGTCTAAATCCTTGTATCTTGCCTGAGCCACAAGACCCTCCTTAATTTTCCCAGCCACATGATGGGAGCCAAAAGTCATGACCTGGAACTTAAAAGAAATTGAAACTCTTTCATTTTCTGTGCTCCTGCTGCTCACAGCTGTGGGTTTTCCTGTCACATGTACAAATGTCCACTTCTTCTGTTGAATCTTCTTAATCTCATAAACAACAGCAACTTGTGACCATAATAGCCATGAGTTAAATAAAATATGAAAAGGTCATGCTTACTTGATTTCTGTTGAATTCTGTGTTCAGAGCAGAATTTATTATTATTATTATTATTATTATTATTATTATTATTATTATTATGATTATTGTTGCTGTTGTTGTTGTAGTTAGTTAGTTAGTTAGTTACAAGAGTGTGCCTGGAGATGCGAAGAACACAAAACAGGACATAATCCTTGAGTAGTTAGCTATGGTAGGATTCCTACCTAGGTCTTAAAAATAAAACGTAGCTCTTATATTGAAGTTGTCATTTGTAGATTGATAAAATGAGAAGTAACATGTGAGCACAGGACAATATGGGATTCATCTAAGAGTTCTAAAATAACATGTTAGAAAAACAAATCATGGTGTCAAGTCCCGGGCAGGCCGGATGAAGCACAACAACCAATATGATTGCAAGCAAGCATCGTTTATTGATACATAAGTAAAGATTTATATACTTTTCTTTAATCCCACCACCAATTTTGACAGGGCAAATGATTGGTACATATATTATTGTGCAAAGCAAACTTTTAAACTATTGGTCTATAACAAGTTACACAACTCCTGGATTTATTTCTCTATTTACTTCTTTTCTTGTCCTTGATTCCCAGGAGAGTCTGATAAAATTCTGAACACTAAGGTGCCTAGGCTAATATGGCAGTACGCCATTTGAGATAAAGTATCCTTGTCCGACCTGGCTGTGAGCTTCCAATTACAGTGTCATCATATCTGTATATGCTGGAAAATTCTAGTGTATACTGGAAAATTCTATTACAGTGTCAGCATATCTGCGTATGCTGGATAAATCCCCACATCATGGATTCCTAGAGGCCAAGTATTGGTTGAACGCTACCCTTTATTGCCTGGCTGTTCCTCCTCAATGCCATTAATAAAAATATGTGAGAGCTTTCATATTCTACAACTCCCCGGAGACCCTGATTTGACTTATTTGATTACTCTGAAATCTAAATAAAACCTGTCCGGTGACTATATTTATCTGTTTGTTGTTCACCGGTTTAGCCTATAGTACATAGCTGTTTTACCTTCAATCTCATTATTTTGGGAATAGAAAGGACTTCACCTTCATAGACTCATAGAATCTTAGGGCTGGAAGGGATCTCACGAGGTCATCTAGTCCAACCCCCTGCTAAAAGCAAGACCACTCCCACTAAATTATCCCAGCCAAGGTTTTGTCTAACCAGACTTTAAATATCTCCAAAGATATATCCGGAGATTCTACCACCTCCCTAGGTAGCCCATTCCAATGCTTCACCACACTCCTGGTGAGAAAGTTTTTTCTAATATCCAACCTCGACCTCCCCAGCTGTCATTTGAAACCATTGCTCCGTGTTCTGTCCTCTGTTACCACCGAGAATAGTCTAGATCCCACCTCTTTGGAGCATCCCTTCAAAAAGTTGAAGGTTGCTATCAAATCCCCCCTCAGCCTTCTCGTCTGTAGACTAAATGGCTATGTCTACACTTGCACTTTTAAGTTGACTTAATTTGCCAGTGTAGATGCAGCCAATAAGCCTAGTTCCTTCAGTCTCTCCTCGTAAGTCATGTGCCCCAGCCCCCTAATCAGTTTTGTTGCCCTCCGCTTTACTCTTTCTAATTTGTCCACACCCTTTCTATAGTGGGTAGCCCAAAACTGGACACAGTATTCCAGATGTGGCCTCATCAGTGCCGAACAGAGGGGAATAATCACATCCCTTGATCTGCTGGCAATACTCCTACTGATGCAGCCCAATATGACATTGGCCTTTTTGGCAACAAGGGCACACTGTTGGCTCATATACATCTTCCCATCCACTATAACCCCTAGGTCCTTTTCTACAATGCTGCTACTTAGACAAATTGGAACAGTGGGCCAAAAGAAATCTCATGAGATTCAGCAAGGACAAGTGAAAAGTCCTGCACTTAGGACGGAAAAATCCCATGCACTGCTACAGGCTGGGGACCGATCGGCTAAGTCTCCCTGAATCCTGTCCCTGCCCTCCAGTGTGTCTACCATTTCCCCCAGCTTGCTGTCATCCGCGAACTTAGTAAGCATGCAAGCTATCCCATCATTGAGATCATTAATGAAGATGTTCAACAGAACCAGCCCCAGGACCGACCCCTGGGGCACTCCACTCATTACTGGTTGCCAATTAGACATTGAGCCATTGATTACTACCCATTGAGCCAGGTGATCTAGCCAGTTTTCTATCCACCTTATGGTCCACTCATCCAACCCTTACTTCCTTAACTTGCTGATGAGAATGCTGTGGTAAACTGTTCAAAAGTCTAGTTGAAGTCAAGAAGTCATAGGCTATGGTCCCCACAGTTTGCAAGTGTCTATAGTGGCATTCTTGGTATAGAAAGGCCTAAATCTCCTCCTCGCCCCAATAGGGTGTTGTTTTGTGCTTCACCAGTTATTCTTCTCAGCCATCCCATCTATGTGCCGCACCCTTCATCACTTACAGTGGTCCTTTCAACAGATACTGTTCAAAGTTTATATTGTGACAGTCCCTGGCAGAAGATCTGCAATGAACCTATGTTCACAGGGAGCTGGACAGCCTCCTGGAGCAGTTGTGGAAGCACAGAGATTGTGGGTAAGAGTGCCCAGTTATTAGTGGATCACTGAGACCTGTGCATATCTTTGAGAATCAATGGATGCTGTGTCGTCCTCTTTGTATCTTCATCAATGACCTAAGGATGGGGTGGGTGGCACACTCATCAAATTTGTGGATAACACTAATCTGGGTTAGCGGTAGATAGGCTGAAAGGTAAATTTGGATACAGAGTGATTGCTGTCCTATTTGCAGCACTTTGTAGTCATCCTTCTTGAACCACATCAGATTTCTTTGGTCCCAATCCTCCAATTTGTCACAGACTCCCATAAAGAGCTACAGATTGAGGACAGACTGGCTAGACAGCAGTTTGGTAGGAAAAGACCTAAAGGTCACAGTAGATAGAAAACTGGATATGAGATAGAGTAATTCCCAGAAGGACTAAGGGCATATTCATCTGTATGAATAGGAACATTCCCAGGAGATCGAGGGAAGTGAACGTACCCCTCTATTCATAACTGATGAGACACGTGTTGAGTAGAGTGTCTGTTTTGGGGCTACCCATTACAGGAACGATGTGGATTGAATGGAAAGAGTCCAGCAGAGGGCAACAAAAATGATTAGAGGCTGGAGCATATGATTTTGGAGGAGATGCTGTGAGAACTAGGATTGGTTAGACTGTATAGAGAAGAATGAGAAGGGATTTGAAAACAGCCTATAAGTTCCTCAAAGGATATTTCAGGGAGGAGGGAACCAGACTGTTCTCAGTGGTGGCAGATGACAGAACTAACAGCGATTGTCTCAAATTGCAGAGAGGGAGGTTTAGTATTGATATTATATTTTTTTCCCCTCGGACGACAGTGAAGCACTGAAATGGTTAATTAGGGCAGTGGTGGAATCTGCATTCTTAAAGGTTTTAAAGGTGTGACTTGACAAAGCCCTGGCTGGGATGGTTAATTGTCATTGGGTCCCGCTTTGAGCAGGGTGTTGGACTAGATAACCTCTGGAGGTCCCTTCCAGCCCTCATCTTCTATGATTTTGTTAATTCTCTGGAAGAGGAGAAGGGAAATCCCATGCTGGCCTAATGTGAGGGAAACATCCAGCTAGGGAGTTATGTGGAATTTTCCTTCTCCGGCCTGCACCCTGGATTTTTAATAAACTAAAGAGGGCTCTGTGGATGATAACTGACCCTATATAACTATTAATAATCTATTGTATTGTATTGCACCAAGATTACAGCTGTAACAGCATCATCGGTATCATTTGGCTGCCCTCCAGGGAGCCCTGTGACCCCTCTGAGCTGTACACACAGCTGACAAGCCTGGCTTCCAGAAACAAAGTCTGCAGCAGGTCCTGAGTTATAGTAGAATTTGGTGGTATTGCCACACATCACCTACAATTGGGTCTCCTGCAATTTGCTAGTGGTACTGACAGGTTTAAAGCTGGCACACACTGAACCAATCAGCTGAGGGTCCCAGGTGGCCAAGTGGCCCCCAAGGAAATGGGCAAAGACTCTTCATAAAGACAGCTGAAGCTTCTCTGAGCAGACACTGCCTGCTGCCCATACAAG
>VOCT01083597.1:0-11302 GCA_007922175.1 Pelusios castaneus | reverse complement strand
TAGAGTAACTGCACAGGGTGTCTTTGGGTATGTAGTGTGATACAAAGATGTGGCTTGAGAACCAAATTACAGATGTCCTGGAGCAAGACTTGTGCCAGGAATAATGCTAAAGACACTTGTGCCCTTGTGAGATGTGCTTTTGGGACACAAGCGGGTATCTTCGCCTGGTCGTAAAATGCATGGATTCGTAGAATCATAGAATATTAGAGTGGGAAGGGACATCAAGGGATCATGTAATCCAGCCCCTGGCTCAAAGAAGGGTCAACAACAGCTATGTCATCGCAACCAGGGTTCTGTCAAGCTGCAGCTTAAAAACTTCCAAGGATGGAGATTCCATAACCTCTCTATGTAACCCATACCAGTAGTTCATCACCCTCCTGCTAATATTTTTTCCTAATATCCAATGTAGACCTCCCCCTCTACAGCTTGAGACCATTACTCTTAGTTCTGTCATCTACCACCACTGAAAATAGCCTAGATCCATCCTCCCTGGATCCCCCTTCAGGTAATTAATGGCTGCTCTCCATTCCCTACTCACTCTTCTCTTTTTCAGAATAAAAAAGCCTCCTTCCCTCAGTCATTCCTCTTAAGTCTTGTGCTCCAGCCCTCAAATCATCTTTTGTTGACCTATATTGGACTCTCTTCAACTTGTCTACATACTTTTCATAATGAGGGCTCGAAAACTGGACACAATAATCCAAAAGTGGCCTCACCAATCCTGAACAGAGGGGAATAATCACTTCCCTCATTCTGCTGACAATGCTCCTCCTAATGCAGCCCAATATGCCATGAGCCTTCTTGGCAACAAGGGAACACTGCTGACCCATACCAGCCTCTTATACACTGTTGCTCCCAGGTCCCCTTCTGCAGAACTGTTGCCCAGCCTGTTGGTCCCCAGTCTGTAGAAGCACATGGGCTTCTTTCATCCTAAGTGCAGGACTCTGCACTTACCCTCATTGAACCACACCAGATTTCTTTGGCCCAAACCTCCAATTTGTCTAGGTCATTCTGTAGCCTATAACAATCCTCCAGACTACCTACCACTCACCTCTCTCACCCCCCAGCTTAATGTCATCTGCAAATTTCCTGAGAGTGCAATCCACCCCATGCTCCAGAACTGACCTCAGAACCAAACCTTTGGGGCACTCCATTTATTAACAGCTGCCAAGTAAACATCAAGCCATTGATCACTACCCATTCAGCCAAATAATATAGGTAGCTCTTTATCCATTTTGTAGTCCGTTCATCCAACATATACTTCTTTAACTTGCTGATAAGAATATTGTGGGAGACTGTATCAAAACCTTTCCAAAGTCAAGATATGTTACCTCCACTGTTTTCCTCACATCCAGAGACCCAGGCATCTCATCATAGAAGGCATTCATGTCGGTTGGGTATTACATGCCCTTGGTGAAACCATGTTGACAGTTCCGATCACCTTCCTCTTTTCCAAGTGGATGGATTCCTTTAGGACCTGCTCCATGATATTTCTGGAGATTGAAGTGAGTCTGACCAAAAAAGGACATAATGGATTCTGAAATTTTCGGGGTTAAGACAGGAAGGTCTCTCATCCCTTCCAGAGTTACTATGTGCTTTTGAGTGGATTTGCCTCTAGCTAAAGATCTAGCCATTGAGGAAGCCTTCTTTCTCTAGGGAGTCAGGTCAGCAGACAGGAAGACAAGCTGGAGCTTACCAGTTTAGACCTTAGACATGTAGTAGAATACCACAAAATCCACAAAAATTTCCAAAAGTAATAAAAGGAGAAGATAGAAGAACATTCTGGAGGACGGACATGTGTCAATCATACACATAAATCCCTTGACCAATGAAATAAATCTACCCCTACAATTTCTGGGGTCATCTCCCCATATTTGCGTAGAGAAGGAGGACCCAAACGGACCCATGCTAAATATGGTTTAAAGGGACCAACTCTATTGCTGTGTGTAGCTTTTCTTCTGACCTCTAACATTTTAGCTTTCCTGGCTTTTAGCTTAACAATATAAGTGTATTAGTTACAGTTATTTCGCATTGCCAGACTCTCCACCTCTCCTGTGAATTCAAGGAACTGGACATCACCCTCTTAACCAAGCTGTTGGATAGGTGTGAGTATGTTAACCGGAGGTATAAATTTTTCTAATATACATTCTAAAGATATTATTATAAACTTTGGTATAGTTTAAATTATAAACCACATATTTTCTGTATTTATCAAAATAGGAGTCAGTTGTTAATTTGCTAAGAATTTACTGATTGAATCTTTTCCTCAGTTCTTTACTTATGATTTATGTTTTGTTGCAATAAAAGATTTTTATAAAACACTTTAAAGTATCATTGTGACAATTCTTGTTGGGCATCCCTGGGGCTCCTTGTTTTAGATTTTACCTGTGGCTGGATTCAGGCAAGAACCCATATTCCCTGGCAAGATCTATTGGCAATCCCAATTCCAAATTATAAAGAATCAGGCTACACAGCCAAGGTTTATACGGACTGATTTCCTATCAGAAATTCTGTGCTGGGGCTCATTGTCAGTCGACCGAAAATACAACTTGGTGATGATATTTGTGGTCATTGGATTAGACCAAACACTTATTGGGCTGTTTTATGGGCTAATCAGCAGGGCCATTTTCATGCTCTCCTTTAAGAAAGCGCACCAGAAAGCCCTCAATATTTGTACAGCGCCTATCTGTATGATGCTGATGTCTTATACTGTCTGACTCTTCTCCGCCCTGACACATAGATATGGTCACAGCATCCTTACCCATATTCACATCCTCCTGGCCAACCTCAATTTCCTTGTCCCTCCCATGTTCAACTATATAATTTATGACAAACTGAGGAAAATATACTTGCAGTATGTGACGTATCTTATCTCCTCCAGCACCATCTATCATCCGCCACCTCCACATATCTTGGCAGTTGATCTTTCTGTGACTTCCAGATAAACAGAGTTGGTGGCTTCTTATATGCTCTTAGCCCTATTTTCAATCAGTATGGATGTTGATTTTCACCATTCCTCACTTTCCTCCATCTTTGACTGTTTTGCTACTCTTTGCTATCACAAGATCCTCAAATCTGCCATCCACCAGGCCCCAACAATCTCTTCCAGATCAAAATAAAGAACAGTCTATTTAATAGAGAAATCAAAGGTGCAAAGATGAAATAGTGAGGAAAAGCAAACATATATGAGTTACACAAAAAACGAACAAACATACGACCTCCAGTTTGTCATTTCTATTCCAGTCAAACACCTTTTCTAATGAAAGTTACGTGTCATCTCTGTCATCAGTGGGATTGAGTTTTTCCCAGACAGCACCCCACTTAGATGCTGCAAAGTGGCCCAAAGCCTATGACATTTGGGGCATCATGTAGACCAGTGAGGAGTCTGTTAGGATTTGTCTCTTGTAACACTCTTGACAGTTTATTAAAGACAATGCTATTGATTGACTAGAAATAGAACTTTAACAATACAGTGAGGAGTGCTATCCAGGTGTGCATCTGAGGACTATCATGTTAAATTGGTACAGCACAACTCCCCAAAAACATAACACTGTCCCATCTTAGGAAGTATTTTTAAATCACAACCTTGTACACACATTTCTCTGTCCCTGTAACCTTGGGGGCCATAGTGCTTTGCTCTTATGGCTCAGGGCCCTGATGTGGCGCTGTCTGGATTTAGGTGACCATTTCTGATACTATTTCTCATTAATATTTCATAATTGCAATAATCCGTAGGAACTATGCTGTGTTTTCTATCAATAGAAAGGCTGTAATTATCTGGGAATGTTTATATGGTTTGTGTGTAGGAATTGCATCTGTAGTAGAAGTTAGGAATATCTTTTAAATCTATATTTCAACCTGACTGGATATCTACAGCCATTGTCTCCTTAATGGCCTATTAAGGAAACTCCCAGGTACAATGGGCCCAGGGAAAAACCTTTTGAGCCACTAGGACTTGAACATGTGACTCGACTCCATTTTGATTGGAAAGAACTGCACACAGAATGGAGGAGGCCAGAGGTGATAAAAGACAGCAGCCCCAACTCCATCTTGTCTCCAGTCCCCAGTCTACAGCCAACACCCATCTCTGGAACTATTCCTCTGTGACTGGACCAAGAACTGAGGGCCATCCAGGTGCTGGTTTTTTACCAGAGGAACAAGCGTGAAAACTCCAGAGGAACAAATCGGCAAACTGTTTTACATGGACTTTAAATCATTTGTATGCATGTGATTCACTTTGACCTTTTAACATCTCTCTTCTTTTGCTTTTTTTCTTTTAATATTAAACCTTTATTTGTAGTTAGTAAAGGATTGACTAGCAGTGTGGGCTTTTGGGTAAGATCCAAACCTAAATTGTTCTGTGTGGTGTGGCTGGCCCTTTGAGTCAGGAGAACCTATTTCTTTAAGGGAGCGTGTGGCTAGGTGGGAGCCAGAGGAGCTGGAGTGCAATAAATGGGCTGTTTCTATTTGAGGCAGACTTCTTGGTCCCCGGTGTGGGGAACCAGAAGTCTGGTAGTGACTGATAGGGAGATTGGTTTACGTATTAGCCCTCAGTGTTTGGGGAGTTTGGCTACCGGTTTTGCCGCTTGCCCTGATTTTTGCATGTCCAGGAGGTTATCCCAGGAGGCCTTGTTCACACCTGACACCAGTAACCAACCCATAATGGTCTTGCCCTGCTTTTCTGCAGACTACTTACTCCTTGTATTGTGATGCTAATGTAAACTTCTGGTGGGCTAGTTTACTTAATTGCCCTTCTCCAGAATATTAAAAGAAGTAAATCCCCAACTCCTATGGAGAAGCAGCTGAAGATACAGGATTCAGTCTTCAAAGACTCTCAGCAAAGATTGTTCAAAGTTACCCTCCCCACAGTCAAATGTTAATGAAAACAAAAGTAATGAGATTTATTAAGTTTTAATTTTATAAATATTATGATAAATAAAGAAAATACCTAGTATATATTTATAACAGGATGTGTGTATTTTGTAAATTTACATTCACCAGCTTTCTTTTGCACAATGCATAAACAGGAAAAAAGAAAAGGAATTTAAATAGAGCAGTCCCTACAGAAATAATGCGAGATGAAACTCAAGAGTTCCCGAAGTTTAGATGGTGTTCTCCTTACTCTCAGTTATAGTCTCTGTCCACCAAGTCCAAAGCCTTGAGTTAAAAGAAGAGCTATTCAATTCTTTCTTAGTAGGAATCTTTAGCAGATCTTTTGGTGTTTCCTCCACTCCCTAACATGATGTGGGATGGGGAGGAGACAGTACTGGAAGGATATTATTTTCAGGAAAAGTGTGAGACTTTAAAGATATATGGCAAGAGGGGCAATTCCTGAACTTAGGATGGCTCTAAAAATCCACAACCAAGTCTCTGAAATAGCCAGGCTGGGAGCACTAGTAGATGGTTCATGCAGAACAGCTGTGCACATCTGGGTGCAAGGGCCAAAATGAGATTCTGGAGCCCCAGCCAACATGGGGTTGTAGGGAAATTATGTTCATATATTAACTGAGTAGCTGGCAAATGAATTTAGAAATCAAATTTTTATTTCAAGCTGGACAAAAAGGTGTAAACAAATGGCTTTGCCGGAAAACACCGAGATACAATTAACAAAGGAAAGTTAAGTGAAAACAACTTACTGTTAAGTGATAGCTCTCTCAGAAAGCCATTAATAAGAAAAGACCTTGCTCTGGTAAGCAGGTTGATGGGGGCAAGGTGACAGGGAGTACAAAGGAGTCTCAAACAACTCATTGGTCAAAACTGTATTTGGTCGCCAAACAACTCATAAACCATAAACATGGACAGGCTTATTATATGCTGTATATTAAGTGTGTGAACCCTGTATTGTGGGAATACGTATACGGGTCCAGGCAGGGTATCCCTACTTCTTGCTAGGTTGGATGTATAAGGAGGAACAAGCAACACGATTAAAGACACCAGCTTCTCATTCCACTCCTGAGTGGGCCTGATCCTTTCTCTAACGGGGGTGACAGCAGAAATCCATACAGACTCTTCAAAATAGATGCTGATACAAACTGACCTAATCCTATGTCATACACTTCCCTGCATTTAATTTCCTCCCATTCTGTAAGTTTCCCTTCTTCAAAGGATCTGACGAAGTGGGATTTTCTCCCATGAAAGCTCATGTGATACATAATTCTGTTAGTCTTTAAAAGTGCTAAGGACTCTGATTGTTCATCCGCAATAGACTTGCACGGGTAACCTTTTGGAGCCTGACAACATGGAATGCTTAGATAAAAGACAAAAAATAGTTTATAAAACCGAGAAAGATTTTAAGTGGTTATAAATGAGAATAACAGGAATCAGATTGATGAGGGTTTAATAAAAAGGGAAATGGAATTCTAAACTGAATGTCACCCTTCAGTAGCCTTGCCGGCTTTGAGAGTTAACCTTATCACAGAGGATGGATGAGTTCATTCCTATAGAAGACCTTCTCTCACCACTCTGGGAGCAGTCTGCTAGTTGCTTGAAGTTTCTTTGTAGCCTGATTACAAGGGAGAGCTACAGAGAGAAAAAGGTCTCTTCCTTAACATGTTTCCTCATCATCCCTGGGGTCAGGTGATCGGCCATGTCTGGCAATGTGCATGGCTTCATCAACCTGTCTCAAATGAGCATCGTCTCATCAGGTCCTCAGGTCAGTCTAGTGTTTCTGTGTACGCCTCACCAAAGCATGAACCCACCTTTGGGAATATTACACACCAGAGTTTCATGTCTGTACCTGCTGCACTGCAAGAGACACGGTACCAGAGCAATCATGGTGAGTATGACACAAGCATTCCAAAAACTCCGTGCCTGGCTACTTTCTATTAGGTACAGTTGCACTGTCAGGGTGAATGTGAACAACACACAAATCCTACCACAGGGTGTACATGGGTAACCGTGTCACACCAACCTACATGGCCATCTTGTTTGGCAACATTTCCCTGTCCTGGGCTGTTTAACCCAGGGTACTACCTTGCTGTCCAAAGCCGCTCGCCGTGCTCTTCTGCCATCTTGTATCAAGGCCGCTGACCACTTTCCCAGTTCTTGCCCAGCAACTCCCTGGTATAGATTAGTCATGGCTCCATTTTGACAAGGCTGGTCTATGCTGTCCTAATACCAAGGCTCTGGGTTGATACTGCTCCCTGGCTTAACCGTTCGGACTGTAAACTGTCACACACCTGAGCTTAGCCAAATTGGGAGAGAGAGCTCTTCAGTCATGAAGAGAGATCCTTTCCCCTCCTTGTAGCTCAGATTGAAAGTCAACGGTCACAGGCATTTACATTCTGCAGATGTATTTTCCCGCTTTGTCACGAAGCTCTTCGGTTTTGACCCCATAAATGATAGGGTTGAGCATGGATGGGAGAAGGAAACAGAGGTTGTCCAAAAGGATGTCAACATGTGCACTTATGCTCTGACCGAAACTGTGTGTCAGTCCGGAGAAAAGGGTGGAAATGTAACATATCAGTATCACAGATATGTGGGCAGTGCAGGTATTGAGGGCTTTCTGGTGGGATTTCTTTGAGGAGATTCTGAGAACGGCCCTGATGATCATCCTGTACGACAGGCAAATAAGTGGCAGGTCTAACCCAATGATCGCAAATATCTTCACCAGGCTGTACATCTGATTGACTGTGGTGTCCCCACATGACATTTTCATCACAGACATAGGCTTGCAGAAGGTGTGGGGAATAACACGGTTAGAGCAGAACGGCAGCCTCCGCAGAAGCAGAGTCTCAGGAAGAGTGAAGAAAACTGCTCGTATCAAACCCATGAGCCCTAGCTTTGAAATTCGTGCGTTGGTAAGGATGGTGGTGTATCTCAGAGGGTCACATATGGCCACATAGCGATCGAAGGCCATTGTCACAAGGATGGCTGAGTGTGTAATAGCAAACGTATCAAGAAAGAACAACTGGGTGAGGCAGCCATCCACAGTGATTTCTTTGAATCCAAACCAAAATATGCACAGTGCCTTTGGTATGATGCAGGTGGACATTCCGATGTCTGTCAGTGCCAGCATGCAGAGCTGGAGGTACATGGGCTTGTGCAGGGTCTGATGCTTGCAGACAACAAATAGAACCATGCAGTTTCCCAGTAGGCTGATTATGTATATTGTAGAGAAAGGGATGGAAATCCAGATGTGGGCAGCTTCCAGCCCAGGGATGCCGTTTAAGATAAATGTTGAGGAGCTGAGGTTGAGACCTGCCATGTAGTGGTCAAAGGACCAATCGGGCTCAGAAATGCTCAGGGTGCCTGTGAAGAGAGAGAATCACAACTAGGGGTTTAAGAACGTGATAACAAATAACACAGTCAATGTTTTATAATTACTGACCATCAAGACAGGACAATGAGGCGTGAGGTAGCAAGGTTTGCAGATGGCACCAATTCATATAGTCTGTGGCCAACCTTATGTTACAATGTGTTGGAGAGACCTGGCTGGTTCAGCCCATGCCACTGATGTCCTGAGTGGAGGGAACTGGAAAGGGCTGAGGAAACCCTGCACAGAGTGGGTTGTTGAGGAGCAGCTTCTGGGCTCCTTAGACAGGGACTGTACGGGCTCCTGAGAAGGAAGTGCTAGGGAGACACAGCTAGTAAAGGGAGAAGTCATTTGGGGAGAGGGAGTTTCCCTTTCTTTATCAGTGGCCAGAACATAGAGGCCCCAGTGTTGTTAGGCGGAACTGTTTCTTCCTAGCTGATGAGAGGTAATGAGTTGTAATTAAAGAGCACTGGTGGGAGCATGAAGCTCAGGTTTATGAGTAGTTTGACTGCACAGAAGAACTGATCAGCAGCGGGGCTGCATGCTACTCCCATAAGTGGGGCCATGTCCAAAAGCATGCAAATGATGTTGGTGGCCCAAGGGCTGGAAGTGATTCTACCATGGATCGTACACTTGTTGGCTTTTCCAAAATCAAAACGTAGCTGGCACAGTTCTCCAATCTTCCATGATGTTTTAAAAATAATAGCTAATAGCTTAGATTTCTCCTCAGTCTGCTTGAATGCATAATATCAGGCCCTGGTTGTTTGAAGACATTTAACTTGTCTAAGTAAGTTTTACATTGTTCTTTAGCTATCCTAGCTTCTGATCCTATCTCATTTTTACAGCCGTTCACTACGTGTCCAATCACCACCAAACTTTCTGGGGAAGACCGAAACAAACAAGTCATTTCTTGTCTCCTCTATTTCCATATTTTTTTGTTATTGTTTTTCCTCTTTATTGTGTTATAGTCCTGTGCTGTCCTTGGTCTTCCTCTTGTTTCTAATGTATTTGAAGAATGTTTTCTTGTTACCTTTTCTATATTGGCTTACTTTGATCTTGATTTAACCCTGGCCTTTCTAATTATTCCCCTATATAATAGTGTTATTTGTTTATAGCCATCCTTTGTAATTTGACCTAGATTCCACTGTTTGTAGGACTCTTTCTTTATTTCTAGATTATTGGAAATCTCCTGGGTAAGCCAGGATGGACTCTTGCCATACTTTCTATTATTTGTACACGGTAGAATAGTTTGCTCTTGTGCCCTGGACAATGTCTGTGAAGAGCTGCCAACTGTCTTCAGTTGCTTTTCCTCTTATACTTGTTTCCCATGAGATCCTACCTACCAAACCCCTGAGTGTGCTAACGTCTTCTTTCTTCAAATCCATTGTCTTTAATCTTGTACTCTCTTTCCTAGATTTCTTAGAATCACGAACTCTACCAGTTCATGATCACTTCCATCCACGATGCCTTCCACTTTCAAATTTTCAACCAGTTCCTCTATGTTTTTCAAAAGCGAATTCAGAACAGACTCCCTCCTTGTATCTTTATTCACCTTTTGAAATAAAGAAAAAAACCCGGCATGGACTGGAACAACTTCCCATTAGGGAAGGGATGGAGGTGACGTAACAAAATGAAATGGAGGCAAGAATCAGAAGGTTTAGGATATTTGTGTGAAAAATAAGAAATGTCCTTTGAAATAGTTACAGTTAATAATTAACTTGGAAAGCCTATAGACCTGTGTGTTTCAAGGTACAAGAGAAACTCTGGCTCTTAGGCAGGATGGTAGAAGGTGTCAGAGACATTCTGCTACAGTGTGTCCACATTACATTACAATCTGAGACACTCACCTTCCCCGAGAAATTGCAGATTGGCTAGTTACACCTGTCTGGTGTGTAAGTTAGGTAGGATGCCCATACCCTATTTCTCCCTGTTACATCACTCTGCCTCTGTGATCTGCATACTGCACATCATACCCCCTCTCACACACGTGCACTGTGCATTCCTGGATCTCCCTCAGTAAGATCCCTTGTTTCATAAAGTTGTTCAGTTTGAAATTTTGAGCAAACAATTAAAATCTGCACACAGGCCAAAAAAGGAAGATAGTGGGACATATGGACGAACACAGTAAAAGACAAGGAAATGATCTTAAAAGGAAATATTTGTCTAAATTCTTAGCAGTAAATCTATATTTCAACTTTTAAATCCCATGGTGTTTCTTACAATAATAAAATGTTGAAGTCTTCAGGCTGGAGAATTCCTGACTTGAACCCTTCCCCAGATCTTAGCACTATTTTTTTTTTTTTTTTCAGAAACAGGTAACTCACCAGAATCTTAAAGAGCAGAGAAGAAATCACTTTTCTGTAATCTGAGAATCAGTGTGCCAATCTGACGTTTGAGAGTCGCAGTGCTGGATAGAGACCTTTATGATTCCACCATATTGTCCTTGGAGACTCTCGGATTGGTCAGGACTCCTGAACAATTCCTTGAGCTCTGTGAGTAGCAGGAAGAGCAGAAAATGGACCCTAGACAATTTCAGCCTAAGAACCTCTCCTGGGAGTGAAGAAATGTTTCATCAATTATAGAGGCTCAGAAGAGAATAAGTCTTGCAGACTTTGTAAAGTGGCCCTGCACTGCTAAAACCCGAGACAGAAAAGAAGAGACAGGGGTCAGATATTCTCATTTATCTATCGGGATTTCTCTGTTTCTGCTCATTGCCACAGAATCTCTGCCTATGCTATTACTTCTGGCTAATGAGTCCTTTGCTGAATCCCTGAGACAGCAAGGTGTGTGTCTATTTCAAACATAGGATTTCTACGTTGAATAACTCACACTCCCATCCCATAGCCTCTCTCTGAAAGAAGCCAATGCAGATTGCCCCAGCTAAGTCAAAAATCCCTTGATGCAACATCCTGCCATGAGGAAGCTCAGATTCTTGAGTCCTCTTCAGTCATCAACACTTGCTCTGAAGCCTGTGGACTGACGGCCTTTGTCTCTGTATCGCAGCTAGAGTAACTGCACAGGGTGTCTTTGGGTATGTAGTGTGATACAAAG
>ML688189.1:16693-41361 GCA_007922175.1 Pelusios castaneus | reverse complement strand
TTTCAAAGTTGATTTAAAATCCTTAAATGTGTTAAGAGTCTTTTAAATAAGCATGAAAAGCATGTATTTAGTAATCGTTTTTAAAGTTTAATTAAGAAGGTATTTTAAAAAGCAAAAAGGATCAAAATAAACTATTTTAAGTTGTTAAGAGTTAAGTTGCAAAAGCAGACTTCTATCAATCTAATGTCTTGGGTGTGCCTCCCTTGTTAACAAAATGCCAGCTTAATTCAGAGCTGCTACTGCATTCATTGTAAATCTCAAACCACCAAACCCAAGAGTTTCACAAACTTTCTGGTGATTTCTCTAATAGATTTGGTTTTACAATATTTTCTTGTTTCATTTTTTAAATTATATTTTCCTTGTTCCCTGTTTGAATTTTTTTCTTTATATTTTCCTTTTCTGGCTTTGTTTTTGAGTTTTTCCTGCCTTTGTGCATTGCAAATGCCCATCAGATGCAAAAGTGGTTCCCAAATCTCATCATCATTGGGTTGCTTTTAAAAGAGACAACACATTTGGGTAACGCTGCTGTGAGAGGTTGTTTTTCTCCAAGTATGCAAGCTTGACCACTAATGCACAAAATTTCCATTGCTTGTGTATTAGGCTTGAACTGAGTAAGCAGCAAAACAGGATTTCTGTGCACCACCCACCCCACTATTTCTCCATTCCAGGCATACAGCCACAAACGAAAGAGAGAGTCAATACAAGCTGTCAAGTGAAGTGTAAGAGTGCAATCAGGGGGCCAGAAAATCATATGAAGAACAGCTAACCCAAGAGTCCAGAAAAAAATGTGTTGAAATACATCAGAAGCAGGAAGCTGCTAAACAAGCAGAGAGGCCACTGAATGATCGAGATGCCAGAAGAGCACTCAAGGCAGACAAGGCTATTGTGCAGAAGTTCAATGAAGTCTTTGAACCAGACTTCGTGGCTCAGGACGTGAGGGAGTTTCCCAAACACGAGCCATTTGTTTTAGGTGACAAATCTGAGGAACTGGTCCAGGCTGTGGTGACAGTCCAGGTGGTGTCAGGGGATGCCTAGAGAGGTACCCCGAGGGTCTGACCTCTGTAACATTTCTGTTCACTTTCGCAGTGTAATTGTGTGTTTTGATGCCCGGTGTGCCACGCAAGGGTCCGTTATGAATGCTCATAACATATTCTACATAATTACCATGGTACCAGGTTTCCTGCAGCATCAGGTATGTGAAGCAGGTTTCATGGCTCAGGGGGAAAAGGACAAATGGAGTTGTTTTCCAGCTGCACTTGAAGAGAGAAAAATGCTGCTGGCTTAGGCCAGAGAGAAAAATACCATCTTAGAAGCTACAGACTCCTGCGTCCACATTGGGCTTTTATTAAGCGCTTCCTTAAGTCGACTTTATAACACCACCTATTAAGGTCGATTTAATACTGAAGTCGACCTTATTAAGTCAACTTCAGCCCTTAAGTCGACCTTATTGGCCTCCAGGCCTGGTGCAATCTGGGATAGCTACCCACAATACACCACTCCTCCGTTGACCTAGCACCTGCCAGTGTGGACGCAGGCAGTGAACTGGTGTTTTTAATGTGGACTCTTTAAGTCGACTTAACAGAGCCTCCAGTGTAGACGTACCCATAGAGAGATGAGAAACTATGGCCCCTGGTCCAGACAAGGCCCATCTGAGTCTTTCATCCAGCCCCCCAGTGGGGTCTGACCGGCGACCCAGAATGCAGCTGCCACTCCCCCTCCCAGATCCCTCCTGCTTCCTCCACAGGCCCAGCCCCCACGGCAGCATGGCCGGAACACAGCAGCAACTTCCCCAGAGTCCCTTGGCATCCTGGCTGGAGCACAGCGGCCACTCCCTGCTCCCGAATACACCCCTTCCTCCCACAAGACCCGGAGCACCCTGGCTGGAGTGCATTGGCCACTCCCCCCAGGACCCAGAGATGTTGGAACTTTATTTTATTTCCCTTGCTGCATCCTGTGTTGTCTTCATTCCCATTGTCTTTGGGCAGCGCACCAGCTTGAAAAGAAAACCTGGCCCCACCCCCCCAGGCTTTCACTTGAGATTGGAGTCACTCCCCAAATGAGAGTTAACCTGGGAGGCTGAATATGGCTCAGCTGCCCTTGACTCATGCAATGAGGGTAACAACATTTCCCTGCCCCTGTGTCCCAGGCCTTGTACACACGATCAGATTATCGCGCATTAAAGCTCATTACCGTGCGATAGCAACAACGGCGTACACACGTGCAACAGGGCTCTTGCGCGTTAAGTGCCTTGTTGTCGCGCAATCCAACAACCACTCCGACGAGAGTGGTAACAGCTGTTGCGGATCATATATTGCGCGTTTGAGCTCGTGTGTACACTTACCGCGCATTGACTGGAGTCCGGAACTGTCCCAGCATTCCCAAGTCGTCCTCTCTGGTCTTCCCCCCACCCGCTCTGTGGCCGTGACGAAACTGTCCCCGCCCTGCCCCGAACTTATTCCCGGGATTTTCAAATTTCAAGTCTGTTTCACTTCCTGCTCTCTTCCTCGTGGAGTGTGTTTGGGCTCCGATCATCAGTAGCAATGGCGGCCCGCCGTGGAAGACGCGCACCCCTTTGGAGCACGGCAGAGGTACTGGACCTGATCAGCATCTGGGGAGAGTCCGCCGTGCAGGCGCAGCTACGCGGCAGCAGGAGGAATTATGACACATTTGGCATAATTTCTCGGGCCATGTCAGAGAGAGGGCATGATAGAGACACAGTGCAGTGCAGATCAAAGGTGAAGGAGCTCAGAATTACCTATCACCGAGCGAAGGAGGGAAACCGCCGTTCTGGATCAGCGCCTGCAACATGCAGGTACTATAAGGAAATAGAAGCCATCCTCAGCGGGGACCCCACAACCACTGCCAAAAGTCCCGTGGACACTTCAGCCCCTCCTCGTCCGGTGATTGCCAGAGCCGAGCAGGATGAGGACGTTGTTGAGGAGGAGGAGGAGGAGGAGGAGATGGAGGATGACACGGAGGAAAGCGCAACCGCGTGTAGCCAGGAGCTCTTCAGCAGCCCCGCTGAGACGTCCACCCAAGGCTTGAACTGCAGCTTGTTCTCTGAGGCGGCAGAGGGGGGTTCAGGTAAGTTTCTCCTTCATTCAGCTCTGCTCCTGCTAAAATATCATTGTCTGGGGTGGGGGTGCTTGCGGGTCCCCGCAGTGCACGCTATTTACTCTGCATTCATTAGCAGGGCATCAATACAAGCAGTGATTGTAAAATAATCATCTGCATTTAGGTCAGAAAAGGTTTCCTCGATGTACCTCCAGAGCCTAATACTCAGGTTAGATGGGAGAGCGTTTGTGTCTGCGCTCCCAAAGACGGACACTCTGCCTCTCCAGCTGCAAAGCACAGCCCTGGGAACCATGGCAGCACACAGTGCAGCAGCATACGGTCCCGGCCTGCTACCGGCGGCATGTAGGAGATGTATTCTAGATGGAAGGGGCACTCTGAGGAGAGGGATATTGGGTTCCATCTGTGTGCCCTCTTCCGATTCTTAGCCCCCTGTAAGCCGTCTATTAGAATGTACCTTGTCTGCTTCAGCGAAGCGTAGTGTGTTGACCGCCCTGTACCTTCCAGTGGAATGTGCTACTGGAAGGTTACATTGGCTATCTATGCTATGTGTTAACAATGTCTATATTGTTATTTTTGTATTAGAATTGAGCTTCACAAGGCCGGTGTCTACCCCAGCTGACCGAATGAGAAACATTAGGCGGCGTTCTCGAAGAAACAGGGAGGATATGTTTAACGACCTGCTGAAAGCAACACAAGAATCCGCAAGGGAGAATAGAGCCTGGAGAGAGGAATCCCAGCAGAGGAGGCAGAAACACAGGGACGAACTGATAAGCGTCATGAAGGAGCAAACAGAACTGCTAAAGAACATGATAGCTTTGCAGTCCCAGGCGATAAATGTCCGGGCTCCACTCCAGACAGTTCAGCCGTGTATGCCTCCCACACACCGCAGTCCCTCAAAGCATTTCTTTGAAGGCCACCCTCCACCCCGGTACAGGACCACCTCCAGCCCCCCCCCCCCCAAGCTACTTTTACGAGACCCGGAGCTACACCAACCTGTAACCCCACCCCCATCTTTCAGGTTTCAATAAAAACAGTAACAAATACTTTGAAGAATGCATTTATTTATACACATTATTGAAATGATCCTAAGGTGCACCTCATGCGTCATGGAACTTAACTAGGGAAGGGCATCATTGAAATGCTCCCTGAGTGCCTCCCTTATGCGAGCAGCTTCTCCTTGTGCCACCCTAATACTCCTAGTGGCTGGCTGCTCGAATGCTTCCTCGAGGCGCTGTGCCTCCGTAGCCCACGTAGGGGAAAACTTTTCTCCCCTACTTTCACAAATGTTATGGAGGACACAACATGACGCAATCACGGCAGGGATCTGGTCCTCCGCCAAGTCCAGCCTCCCATACAAACAGCGCCAGCGCCCTTTTAAACGGCCGAAGGCACACTCCACAGTCATTCTGCAGCGGCTCAATCGGTAATTGAACCGCTCCTTGCTGCGATCAAGGTTCCCGGTGTAGGGTTTCATGAGCCATGGCATCAGTGGGTATGCTGGGTCTCCGAGGATGACTATGGGCATCTCCACCTCCCCCACTGTTATTTTTTGATCAGGGAAAAAGGTGCCCCCTTGCAGCTTCCGGTACAGACCAGTGTTCCTGAAAATGCGGGCATCATGCACCTTTCCCGACCACCCAGCATTGATGTCCGTGAAACGACCCTTGTGATCCACGAGTGCTTGCAGCACCATGGAGAAGTAGCCCTTCCTGTTTATGTACTCCGTCGCGAGATGGTCTGGAGCCAAAATAGGGATGTGTGTGCCGTCTATGGCTCCCCCGCAGTTAGGGAATCCCATGGCAGCAAAGCCGTCCACAATCTCTCGAACATTGCCCAATGTCACTGTCCTCCGTAGCAGGATGCGATTGATGGCTTGGCACACTTGTGAGAGGGCTAATCCGACGGTGGTCCTCCCGACTCCAAACTGGTTTGCAACGGACCGATAGCAGTCGGGAGTCGCCATCTTCCATACAGCAATCGCAACACGCTTCTCCACAGTTAGGGCTGACCTCATGTTGGTGTCTTTCCGTCGCAGGGCAGGGGCCAACTCTGAGCACAGTTCCAGAAAGGTTGCTTTCCGCATTCGAAAGTTCTGTACCCACTGCTCGTCATCCCACAGCTGCATAACAATGCGATCCCACCACTCGGTGCTCGTCTCTCGCGACCAGAAACGGCGTTGCACCGTGTGCAGATGATCGGTGAAGGAGCTGAGCAACGCGGTGCTGTTGCTCTGCATGGCATCGATCAGCCCCTGCTCCTCGGTGTCCTCATCTGACTCGGAGCTCATTGCGTACTGAGCAACAAGCCGAGATGTATTCAGAATGTTGAAGGCGACAATGGAGATCATAGCAGGATCCATGCTGTCGCTGTTGCGATTGATTGCAAGTGGTGCGTTGCGTCACTGCAATGTTGAAAATAGGCGCGAGTTGCTATTGGCAACGAGGAAGACGCTAGGGGAACACAAAGCACCATGGGAAACTGACATTTTACCCATGGCGCTTTGCGTTCCTTTCCTTCATCCCATGATTCATAGCGCCGACTTAGGGGAAAATGGAACGATGGGATAGGTGCCCAGAAGTCATTGCGCTCAACCGCGATAATGCGTGTAATTTTGTTGTGTTGCAGGGAGCAACGTGTGTACGCGTTGTCCCGCAATAAAGGTCACGTGAGTTTTGTAGCGCGATTGCCTTGTTGCGCTTTAATCTGATCGTGTGTACATAGCCCCAGCTTAAAGTGAATTTTAACCCAGCCAAAGCTGACGACTTTGGTGAAGCAGGTTGTCTTCTGACCAGCTGGGTAGGACAGGTGGGTCACACACAGCCTGCTCCTGAGCTCTGCTCCCCCCGCTCATCCCCACGGGCAGGGAGAGCCCATTCAGACTCTGTTTACATCCACATTACTGATTTTCTCCAGCTCATGCATCCTTTAAAGAAGCTGTATGGTGGGTGGGGGGACTGCATCTGGGGCTTGCCAGGGGAGCAGTCAGATTTCGGAGCTGAAATGTAACCGATGTGGCTTACCAGTCTGGGAACTAGTCTAGCTGCTGTCTGAGTGGGAGCAAATCAGGAGAGCCCTGGTTACGGTGGAAAGACCAGGGCCTGCACAATGAGGGAACGCTCTGAGAGAGGCTGTCTGAAGGTGGGGGGCAGAGAACACCATGTACATCAGTGACGGATAGAAATACAACAGGGAAAGGAGAAGGGATGTTCCCTGGGTCACACAGGAGGCCCCCAGCTGAGGTGGGAATGGAACCCAGGAGTCCTGGCTCAGTCTGTTTCCTTTGGTACTCCTTGTTCTGGGAGATGTGCCTGGTGCATTGCAGACAGGCTAGACGCATCCTTCCCTGGAGCTCTGACATGGGGACAGGGGGGATGAGTGCCCTGGGACAGCTAGAGTGGAGGAATTGGAGGGGCCATGCCTCAGGGGAACCAATGCCCAGTGTTTTCACCAGAAGGCCAGGGCCCTCCTCATTCCTCGTTTCTTCCCTTTCCTCCCTCTGTAGGGCTGTCTCTGGGGTGCTGAGACTGGAGTCAGGCGACACGTGGACCTGTCCCAGCCAGAGTCAGGAACAAGAGAAAGGAGACTCACACACGCTGAGCTGGATGCTGCAGGGAAAGTTTATTAGCGCTTCGCTGTGCTGTGATTGTTGAGAAGAGGAGAAGGTGGGTGGCAGAGCAGGGTATGAGTGACAGGTATTAGCTCAGTGATGCTTTGCAGTGGGGACTTGGCATGCAGGGAGAGAGTAGCTGGTCTCACAGGGGAGCCGAATGGACCCAAGTCACTCAGAACCCAGATGCTGGGAGCCTCGAGGTGCGTGCAAGCTGCCTCCTGTAGAGTTTATGTTTACAAACGAAAGAGAATCTGCATTGGCAGGGATAATCGTGCCATTTCCGGAAACCTGGAACAACAAAAACTTTCTCACTAGGAGGGTGGTGAAGCATTGGAATGGGCTATCTAGGGAGGTGGTAGAATCTCCATCTTTGGAGATATTTAAGGCCCGGTTAGACAAAACTCTGGCTGGGGTGATTTAGTGGGAGTGGTCCTGCTTTTAGCAGGGGGTTGGACTAGATGACCTCGTGAGGTCCCTTCCAGCCCTAAGATTCTATGATTCTATGATCTCTCCTGCCTGTAAGAGCAGAGATGGGAACTGACCCAGGGATATGGTAAGCAGGAGAGTTCCCAGGCCAGAGAACGGATCTCTCCTGACTGCCCCCAACCCCAGGATGGGCCAGGGAAGAGGGAGAGGCAGGATCTGCACCCCAGAGCCCGCTGGGATCAGCCTGGATCAGTATCTCATCCCTGGTGGTCAGAGGCTGCCAGGGTTCGCTTGCCAGGTGCATGTGGGGCTGAGACGCCTGCTTACCTGTTCTGTGGTCTAGCACTGTACAGAACTCATTTCCGTCAGGCTGCCCATTATCCCAAGCATTGAAGGAGAATGGAGATTCATCTACCCATCGCCAGTTTCGATTCTGCAGAGGGAAAAGAGAGGAGAGGCCCTGTGAACTCAAGAGGACACAGCTGGAGACGTGCCCCGCAGTCAGAGGGGCCCAGGCAGGGCAGGGGCGAGGCTGGCCCAGCTCACACTGGCCATCACTGTTCAGTGTCAGCTCTAATAACCAGGGCAACGTTCTGTGACAGCCGAAGTCACAGCAGGACCTGCCCAACCCTGGAAAGCAGGAAACCAGCCAGTGAACCAAGAGTCTCCAGCACCCGGCTCTGCCACCCCCACATTGCTGAGGCAGCGCCCCCGACACGCCCTGAGGGTCCCTCGTCCATCTCCAGCAAGCCCGACAGGCAGCACCTGCAGCTCCATCCTGGGCCCTGTCCCAGGGATCCGTGCTGCTGCCCCTGTTCTTTCCTGTCTGCAGACAGTGCAACGACAGCCCCGCAGCTCATCCCACGGAGCGTGTCTCTGCTCCTCCTGCAGAGAACATGGCGGGGTTCTGTGGGACTGGCTTGAATGAACTGGGACTCATGGTGCTGGGATCACAGCCTGCAGCAGAATTAGTCACCTGGCAACCCAAGAGGATGCAGAGGAAAGCAGAGAGAACAGCGCGCAGAGCAGGCTGCCGCAGAGGCGGGGAGCAGCACGTGGGGCAGCCAGGGACTGTCGGACATTGCAGTGGGGCAGCGCTGGGCAGGGCCCCAGGAGAGACACTAATGGAACCAGGCCTGGGAACCTGCAGGCGCCTCTTTGTGGGAACGGAGATGGGGCTGGAATGGCCCTGGGCGGCGCTGGCCTGCAGAGCCTGGCTCTCAGCTGGGCTGTCCCAGGGCCCAAACCAGACCTGCTGTGATCCACTTTGATGTGTAAGTGTTCAGGCCTCTGCACCTTGGGGGATCTGCCCCTGCCCTGCCCTGCCAGACCCGTTCTCTGTGCCTGTGGTTGTTGGGACCCTCCGGGGCTCCAGGCCTCACAGTTGCCACACCTCAGGGCAGCGGATCCCCACCTGAGAGAGCTCACTTCCCACAGGGAAAGGAACAGAATCCTGGGGCACTTTTAAAGACTAACAGATTTATTTATTGCATGAGCTTTCGCTGGAGAAAATCCCACTTCGCCAGATGCTTTGAAGACAAAGTGGGATTTTCTCCCACGAGAGCTCATGCAATAAATAAATTTGTTAGTCTTTAAAAGTGCCCCAGGACTCTCTGTTTGTGTTACTGAACTAGACTGACATGGCTCTCCGTTTGGAACTTCTCCACAGAGAAACACCTAGAACATCTGTGTTGCCAGACTATGTCAGGCTAATTTTCCCTGTCTGCGTGGCTGTCCCTTTCCCTGAACCCTGTCTTGATGTCTGGTCTGTGTGAGGCCAGGGTGGCCCTTGGTCTGAGTGTGCAGGGTTGAGCATAAGAGCCAGGTGGGTGGGTGTGATGGAACAGGGATATTTTTGTGATTTTCTCTTCGTACTGTATATGCCTCAGTTTCCCCACGTGTCAGTCATAGAATCATAGAATCATAGAATCATAGGGTTGGAAGGGACCTCACGAGGTCATCTAGTCCAACCCCCTGCTAAAAAGCAGGACCACTCCCCCTAAATTATCCCAGCCAGAGTTTTGTCTAACCGAGCCTTAAAAATCTCCAAAGATGAAGATTCTACCACCTCCCTAGATAGCCCATTCCAATGCTTCACCACCCTCCTAGTGAGAAAGTTTTTCCTAATATCCAACCTTGACCTCCCCAGCTGTAATTTGAAACCATTGCTCCTTGTTCTGTCCTCTGTTAACATCGAGAACAGCCTAGCTCCCTCCTCTTTGGAGCAACCCTTCAAGTAGTTGAAGGTTGCTATCAAATCTCCCCTCAGTCTTCTCTTCTGTAGACTAAATAAGCCTAGTTCCTTCAGTCTCTCCTCATAAGTCATGTGCCCCAGCCCCCTAATCATTTTTGTTGCCCTCCACTGGACTCTTTCCAATTTGTCCACATCCTTTCTGTAGTGGGGAGCCCAAAACTGGACACAGTACTCCAGATGCGGCCTGACCAGTGTCGAATAGAGGGGAATTATCACATCCCTCGATCTGCCAGCAACACTCCTACTGATGCAGCCCAATATGCCATTGGCCTTTTTGGCAACAAGGGCACACTGTTGGCTCATATTCATCTTCCCGTCCACCATAACTCCCAGGTCCTTTTCTACAGCACTGCTACTTAGCTGATCGGTCCCCAGCCTGTAGCAGTGCATGGGATTTTTCCGTCCTAAGTGCAGGACTTTGCACTTGTCTTTGTTGAACCTCATGAGGTTTCTTTCGGCCCAGTGTTCCAATTTGTCCAAGTCTCTCTGGATCCTGTCCCTGCCCTCCAGAGTATCTACCATTCCCCCCAACTTGGTGTCATCCGCAAACTTACTAAGCACGCAGTCTATTCCATCATCAAGATCATTAATGAAGATGTTGAATAGAACCGGCCCCAGGACCGATCCCTGGGGCACTCCACTCGTTACCGGTTGCCAACCAGACAGCGAGCCATTGATTCCTACCCGCTGAGCCCGTTGATCTAACCAGTTTTCGATCCACCTTACGGTCCACTCATCCAACCCATACTTCCTTAACTTGCCAACGAGAATGCTGTGGGAAACCGTATCAAAAGCCTTGCTAAAGTCAAGGTATATCACGTCAACGGCTCTTCCCGCTCCACAAATCCAGTCATCTCATCATAGAAGGAAATCAGGTTGGTCAGGCACGATTTGCCCTTGGTGAATCCATGTTGACTGTTCCTGATCACTCTATTGTCCTCCAAGTGTTTCAGGATGGATTCCTTGAGGACCTGCTCCATGATTTTCCCAGGGATTGAGGTGAGGCTGACCGGTCTGTAGTTCCCCGGATCCTCCTTTTTCCCTTTCTTAAAGATAGGTACTATATTTGCCTTTTTCCAATCCTCCGGGACCACTCCCGTTCGCCACGAGTTCTCAAAGATAATGGCCAGCGGCTCTGCAATCACTTCCCCCAACTCCCTCAGCACCCTCGGATGCAGTTCATCCGGCCCCATGGACTTGTGCACATCCAATTTCATTAAGTGTGCACATCCAATTTCATTAAGTGTGCACATCCAATTTCATTAAGTGTCATGTATATGGGTGTTGGGGTCTGATCACTACTGAGACCACTAGAGGGTGGATAGGCCTTCTCCAGACAGATGTAGGCAGACCTGGCCAGGACACCTACCTCTGACCATAGACAGTCTTAGCTATTGGCATACTGGGAAACTGTCTAGGGCCTTGCGCTGGGCCTCCCCATCCTGGAGGGGCAGGGGAGATTCCGGGAGCTGGGACCGGGCTGGGAGCCTGTTTTAAATCTGGCCACCCGCTCGATGCATGCTTTGTGCTCCCAGGCAGTAGTTCAGGGTTGGAGAGCTAAATGAGGCAGCTTGAGATAGCAGCTGGAGGCTCTCCTGCTCCAGCAGGGTTTAGTGCTGGGCAGGATGGCCCCTGAAGCAGCACTGGAGGTGCGGGGGGGGGGGGGGGGGCCCGGGAGAGGGAAGAGGAGCAGTGCCAGAGCAGTGGCTGGGAGGGGGAGGCCGAAGAAGCATGAGAAGAAGGTTCTTCAAGACGGTTCCTGTGCGGCTCCATCACAGTGGGTCCATGAGCATCAGCAGAACAAACACGGAGATTAATAATAGCAGTTCGTGCCCTGCATGGGGTGTGGGACTGATCGGATGACGGACACACAGAGGGGTGCAGCCCTTTCTCACTCCAGTGTAATGGAAATCCTCCGTGGCACCCGCCCCCAGTAACGTCACTGAGCCGAGAAAGAGAATCCAGGGATGTGGGGATGAGTGGCTGCCACTGACTGGGCACTCACGTGATTGGGATCCTAGAGGCCGATCCAGACAGGAGAGTACTTCTTGTGACGCTGCTTGACATAACTGGTCAGCATATTACTCTCTCCAGGATTGTGAATGGAGGCGAGATGGGCCCCACGGTGCTTCAGGCACTCCTCCTGGGCCAGGAAGGAACAAGCTGGTTACCCCATTGCGAGGGGACAGGACCCCGCGTTAGTGTCTCTCCCCACCCCCAGCACCTATGGGGTGAGTGGGCCGAGGTGCCTCCTTCTCCTCCACAATCCCCACACACCCAGCACAGACACAGCCACCCTGGGCCCTGCCGGCGTCCCCAAATCCCCGGGGCCCAGCCCTGGCTGCCTGGGCAATGGGGCTGTCATGGGTGACGAGATCACAGGGTGCTGGGACCAGCTGTCCGAAATTAATAGGGGAAGTCCTGATATTCAGGGATCTGTCTTTTACAGGTGCCTATTACCCTCCCCCACCCTGTCCTGATATTTCCCAGTTGCTCTCTGCTCACCCCAAGGGGGGCTGATGAAAGTCACTGTGCTGACCCACGGGACCAGGACTGGGCAAGGCTCTCTGCATGGATATTCCGACTGGGAAATTCACCCCACATCCCTCAGGACAGCCCCGCTGGAGTGGGTTTACTGGCAGATCTCACAGGTCCCAGAACTCAGCCCCTAACCCCACCCTCAGCCTCTATGATCCCCCCCAGCCTCCAGCTGCAGCCCAGTGCCCAGACCCCTCTGCCGCAGCCTCTCACCTCAGCATCGTGCCAGGTTCTCTCTTTCAAGAAGTATCCATAGCAGCTGCCTTGGATGAGTCGCCAGCCGATGGGACAGGATGCGGATTGTGCCTCTACTGAGAGATCAGGTGCTAAGATGTAATGAGAGGAGGGGACAGCCCAGTTAGAGGGTGTAGGGCTAAAGCTGAAGATTTTGTGGCTGACAAGTAGTGACACACACATCCCCCCACCTCCATGAGCGACCTGACCGTGAACTGATGCTGGGCTTCATGCCCAAAGCACCAGCTGGAGCCAGTCTCCTGTGAGAACCGGCTGGGGCCTGATATAAGGTGTTTTGCTGTTTTGCAAGGCTTGGCTGTGATGTACTTCTTTTATCTGTTCCTTCAAGCTACCTTGGCCCTGGGCCTGAGCGTGTGAAGGGAAAGTGGGCTTGTACACCCCGCCTTCTCCTGAGATGCTATATGTTAGCATAGTCCCTGGGAATCTGTGGACTTCGCTGCAGGACCAAGGACCAGGCTACTTCGGTAAGCTAGGACCAAGGTGCCTCGGGAACCTCCTTGGGGTCATCAGGGGTCCCTGGCTACTGAAGGAACGTAAGCTCTCACAACTCATTGCTTTGCTTTGCTTGCTCAGGGTTATTCACCCTGACATTCAATAAAAATCCATCTTTTCAATGGTCTTTGACTGCGTCTGATGAATCCCTTGGGGTACGGTCTGTGGGAACAGAGGCTGTTTCAAAGACCAACTAATGGTGCTGCCATTAGGGTGAGTAACACAAGGGAGGGAGGTGTTTGGGGCTGTATTTGGCTGGCAGGACCCTCAAGGTCCTGGTGCCACAGGGAGAAGTTGGGTTTTCTCAGGTTTCCCAGCAGTGCCGAGGGTCCCACACTGGAAGGACAGAGACCCCAGAACCCAGCCCTTAGCCAGGGATTCCAGCAGGGCAGGTTGGGGTTGAATGGGGCATGGACTCCTTTCTCCATGGCACTTTGGGATAGGGAAGGAGCCTATGTACTGTGGGGTGGGTGATAGCCCTCCCTGAATCTGCCTCAGGAGCCCCATGGTCTCCCAGCCCCAGGGAAAGGGGGAATATGGAGCTGCCAGACACAGTGGTCACCCCAGATTCAGCCACAGACCTGGGGCAGAGGAATGTGGAAATGACAGAAGTGTTAAATGCCTTTTTTCTTTCAGTGTTCACCATAAGAACATAAGAACATAAGAAAGGCCGTACTGGGTCAGACCAGAGGTCCATCTAGCCCAGTATCTGTCTACCGACAGTGGCCAGTGCCAGGTGCCTGAGGGAGTGAACCCAACAGGCAATGATCAAGTGATCACTCTCCTGCCATCCATCTCCATCCTCTGATAAGCAGAGGCTAGGGACACTATTCTTAACCCCTTTCTGGCTAATAGCCATTTATGGACTTAGCCACCATGAACTTATCCAGTTCCCTTTTAAATATTGTTATAGTCCCAGCCTTCACAACCTCCTCAGGTAAGGAGTTCCACAAGTTGACTGTGCGTTGTGTGAAGAAGAACTTCCTTTTATTTGTTTTGAACCTGCTACCTATCAGTTTCATTTGGTGACCCCTGGTTCTTGTATTATGGGAGTATTTAAACAACTTTTCCTTGTCCACTTTTTCCACATCAGTCATAATTTTATATACTTCTATCATGTCCCCCCTCAGTCTCCTCTTTTCCAAGCTGAAGAGGCCCAGCCTTTTCAATCGTTCCTCATACGAGGCACTCTCCAAACCCCTAATCATTTTAGTTGCCCTTTTCTGAACCTTTTCTAGTGCTAGAATATCTTTTTTGAGATGAGGAGACCACATCTGTACACAGTATTCGAGATGTGGGCGTACCATGGATTTATATAAGGGCAATAATACATTTGCAGTCTTATTTTCTATCCCCTTTTTAATGATCCCTAACATCCTGTTTGCTTTTTTGACCGCCTCCGCACACTGTACGGCATCTTCAGAGAACTATCCACAATGACTCCAAGATCTTTTTCTTGACTCGTTGTAGCCAAATTAGCCCCCGTCATATTATAGGTATAGTTGGGGTTATTTTTTCCAATGTGCATTACTTTACACTTATCCACATTAAATTTCATTTGCCATTTGGATGCCCAATCACTTAGTTTTGTGAGATCTTTTTGAAGTTCTTCACAATCTGCTTTGGTCTTGACTATCTTGAGTAGTTTAGTATCGTCTGCAAACTTGGCTACCTCACTGTTTACCCCTTTCTCCAGATCATTTATGAATAAATTGAATAGGACTGGTCCTAGGACCGACCCTTGGGGAACACCACTAGCTACCCTTTTCCAATCTGAGAATAACCAGAAAGGTTAATAGTGATCGGATCTGTAGCATGGTGAACGCCAGTGAGAATGAGCAAAATCTGAGACTAAAATGGGGAAAGAACAAAAATTCTTAGATGAGTTAAATGTCTCCAAGTCTAATGAAATGCTTTGTAGGACACTTGAGGGGCTGACTGAGGAGAAAGCTGAGCCATTGAAAACTCATGGACAACAGGAGAGATTCCAGAGGACTGGAAAATTGACTTGAAGACATCTAACTCATCCAAGTAATTTTGTAAGGGAATAAGGGCTACTCAGAGGCAGATTAGGGGCTGTGGACAACGTTCCCTCTAAGATGATGGTGCAGCTGAGCAAGTTATGCTACTCGCTGAGTGGCAAATTTGTGAGGCATGGCGCCCCTTGGCAACAGTTTTTTGGTGCCAGAAGCATCAGCATGCCTAAGTACCTTAATTCAAAAGAAATGCATAAATGTTGTCTTTTCATTCAAACTTTTATAAAAATGTTAAACGGAAATATGGTAATTTTATTAATTTACTAAACAAATGTGAAACAATGATACTTGCTGCCTATCTAGCCTACCGTCATCTACACCTCACAGTTTTTGTCACCTGTATTTTGCCATGTGGTCATGAATGTCTTTTGTTCTGTGACTGGGGATAAACTTAACATTTTAAGATGATCTTGGAGCATATGGACCATCTTCAGAGTCAACACAATCCATCTAGGATAGGATTACACACTGAGGAGGTGATCTAATCCCCTCAATCTATTTGTCATTACTGTCCCTTCCTAATCTAGCGGCAGGGTATTCCTTAGTGCAATACCTTCTCTTATCAGCATCCTGCTCCCCAATTCCATTCTGGGACAGAAACTAACCAGCATAGACACCTTAAGCTGCCACTCTACCCAGTACCTCCCAGTTGCACAGGCTAGCCCAGGATTCCACAAGATAAATTGAAGATGCAACATACACCAGGTTCTTGTGTCAAAATAATTTAAAACAAACCAACATAGAGACAGAGCCCAGACACCCAAAGTAGAGCACTTCCAAGACCTATTTTTTTAAAAAACGCCATGAATAGAATCAGATGAACTCTCTTCAAAGCATACATCAATGGCCTATTGACTCTAGTGGAACAATTTTTAGATCTAGGACTTGCACCAATGGATTGATAAAATGACTGCTGCCTGCACTGTGGCCCTACCCTTACTATCATCTGCTGGATATGTTTGCAAAGAATCGCGCCTTTTCAGAAACCTGCTGCAATATAGGACAACAGTGGGGAGAGGAGGGAGAAGGAGGGGAGAGAATCAGGTTTTTGTTTGTTTTTTAATTGAAGAAAAGCCCCTAAAAACCACAACAGAACATTTTTATCACGCTAAATGACAGATGTTTATATATTATAATAATGCATCAGAACTCAAGAAGTAACCTTCCAGGCCTTTCGCTGATAGTTTATTGGGGCTGGGGCATTTGGTGATCAGGCAGAGAAGGAGAATGGAGGCGCAGGTCGGCGATAAGGGAGTTGGGGGTTGGCGGCCAGGGAAGGAAGGGTGAACTGTCAAGCTGGAGGGAGGTTACCAGAGGAGACCCTCAGGGATCTGTCTTGGGACCAGTCTTGTTCAACCTTTTTGTTACTGACCTTGGCACAAAAAGCAGGAATGTGCTAATAAAGTTTGCGGATGACACCAAGTTGGGAGGTATTGCCGATACGGAGAAGGATCAGGATACCATACAGAAAGATCTGGATGACCTTGTAAACTGGAGTATCAGGAACAGGGTGAAATTTAATAATGGGAAGTGCAAGGTCATGCGTTTAGGGACAAATAACAAGCATTTTTCCTATAAGTTGGGGACGCATCAGTTGGAATGGACTGAGGAGGAGAAGGATCTGGGAGTAATGGTTGACCATAGAATGACTGTGAGCCGCCAATGTGATGTGGCCCTGAAGAAAGCTAATGCGGTTCTAGGATGTATCAAGAGAGGGATTTCAAGTAGAGACAGGGAGGTCTTAGTGCCGCTGTACAAGGCACTGGTGAGACCCCATCTGGAATACTGTGTGCAGTTCTGGTCCCCCATGGTTAAAAAGGATGAATTCAAATTATAACAGGTGCAGAGAAGGGCTACAAGGATGGTCTGTGGAGTGGAAAACCTGCCTTATGAGTGGAGACTCAAGAAGTTTGGCTTGTTTAGCTTAACCAAAAGAAGGCTGAGGGGGGATATGATTGCTCTCTATAAATACATCAGAGGGATTAACATCAGGGAGGGAGAGGAATTATTTGAGTACAGCACCAATGTGGACACCAGAACAAATGGTTATAAACTGTCCATCAAGAAATTTAGGCTTGAAATTAGATGCAGGTTTCTAACCATTAGAGGTGTAAAGTTCTGGAATAGCCTTCCAAGGGGAGTTGTGGGGGCAAAAACCATAACTGCTTTCAGATCTGAGCTTGATAAAAGTATGGAGGGGATGATATGATTAGCCTGTTTTGGAAATTGACTGATATTTGGCTACGTGTGGTGAATTTACAAGTGGCCCAAGAGGGGAGAGTACGTGGGGTGGGTTCTGAGTTATTACAGAGAATTGTTTCTTGGGTAACTGGCTGTTGAGACTTGCCCACGTGCTCAGGGTTTAACTGATCGCCATATTTGGGGTCGGGAAGGAATATTCCCCCAGGGCTGATTGGCCTGGGCTCTGGGGGTTTTTCACCTTCCTCTGTAGCACAGGGCATGGTTCACTTACCGGTGAATTCTCTATATCTTAAAGTCCTTAAATCATGATTTAAGGAAGTAAATAACAGTCATAGGTTGGTGGCCTATTGCAGGAGTGGGTGGGTGAGGTCTTGAGGCCTGCATTTTGCAGGAGGTCAGACTAGATGATCGTACTGGTCCCTTCTGACCTTAAAGTCTATGAGAAGGGAGGCGGAAGCCGGCGATGGGGCCGGGGAGGGAAGGAGAAGGGAAGTGATGGTCGGCAATCCGGGCTGGGGAGGAGGAGAAAGGACACGGGGGTGGGCAGCGTGGATGTTCGGGATTGGTGCCCAGGTGTGTGATGGCCCCTGCATGGCCACGCACCCAAGCAGCTTAGAGGGAACATAGGCTGTGGGGCTCCTGGGCCTCTCCCACCTATGGGCCCCCCTGCCTGGAGCCACCCCCCCTCCAGCCTAGGGCCCTGGTTTCCTGTGGGCAGGTTGGCGCTGTGGGGGCCCTGAGGTCAGAGGACAGCCCTAGCCCAGCTGGTCAGCCCCTGGGGGCAGCAGGGCTGACTGATGCTTGGTGCAACTTTTGGTGTGGCTTTCCTGTCCTGCCCCCAGGTTTGGACCAGCCTGCCCAGGGGTGGGACAGGAGAGCAGAGCTCAGCCTCTGGGCCGGCCTGTCCTGCTCCCACCCAGCACTGGCAGGGTGTAGGGCCCCCAAAACATGGGGGGGGGGCCCTAGACACAAATAATGAAGCAAACAATTTGCAAATACTTAGAAGATAATAAGGTGATGAGTAACAGTCAGCAATGAAGGAGTCTTGTGACACTTTTAAAGACTAACAAATTTGTTTTTCACATGAGCTTTTGTGGGTGAAGTCCCACTTTGTCAGATGCCAGAGTCGAGAAAACTTACATTGAAAAAACATGTACAGTATGGGAGGGGAAGATAAATCCTGTGTCCATCCATCAGATCAGATTACTTCAGCAAATCCAGCAAGTTGTGTAGATTCAAAGGCAACATATCAGAAGATGGTGAGCTCTACTGACATGGCAACCCCATTGGGACTAGTCAGCAATGATTTGTCAAGAACAAAGAGGCAAAGGGCTTAAACTTCAGCAAGAAGAGCCAGGGAAAATCTTCCTAACTGTCAGGCCAGTTAAGCACTGGGACAAGTTTCCAAAGGAAGTCATGGAATCTCTGTCACGGGGGGTTTCTGAGAACAGGCTGGACAGACCACTGTTCAGTTATTACCAAGACCTGCCTCACAAGGTCCCTTCCAGATCTTCAGTTCTATGATTCTCAGGGCAGGGGGCACAGCGGGATGGGGCAGAGCTGTATCCCAGGGTGGAGGGGAGGGAGAGGATGGAACAGGGCAGTCCAGAGGAGAAGGATGTGAGGGACAGATGATGTGCAAGGAATGGGGCAGCAGGGTTGGGATGAGAGACTGGAGGAGGAGAAGTCGGGGCTGGAGCAAGGCCAGGACCAGCCCTTGGAGAGGGACCTGCGGGGACGGCCAGCCATTGGGAGGTGAACACAGGAGGATGGGATGGGAGCCTATAGCTGACAGGGGCTGCATGCCCGTTGCCCAGGGAGCAACACCACCCAATCCCATGGGGTTTTTTCACCCATCTTCTCTCACCTACTCGCTGGGAGGGGGCTGGGGACTGTGGGGTCAGGGCTTCCCCAAGACAGTGACCCCAGAAGCAGGAGACAGGCCATGCCACTAAGTGCCAAGAGAAATGAATTCACTTCCCAATTCCCACCATGGCGCCAGCTCCGAGGGCCAGGCAGGGACTCACCTGCCAGCGAGGTGTTAAGGACCAGGCAGCCGAGGAGGCAGAGGCTGAAGTAGGCGACTGGCCCCATCTTCTCACTTCCCCTGGGGAGAAACACACACACATGGAGTTGGGAACACAAGAGCCTGAGATGCCCCCCTCAGAGTGACCCCCACTCTTGCCCCAGGGGCATTACCCAGGGGAGGCACTTTAGAGCTGAGCTGTTTGCTAAGGGGCCTGGCCAGGCTGGGGAGACTCTAGAGAGGGACCCCGATCCCAGCCCCCAGCTCAGAGCCCCCTGTGCAGCAGGGGAGCTGCCCGAGGAAGGACTGGGACAGAGACAGCTCCAGGGACTCACAGAGGGCAAGTCCAGCCATGAGGCCACGTCACAGGTCTGGGATGCCCCTGAGTGCCCAGCACCCAGGGTGGAAGGGAGAAGAGATGGGAGGGGGCAGGGATTCACCTGTCCATCTCTCTGTCTGACTGGGCAGTTGGTCTGTAGTGCTGAGGATTGGAGTTCAGCCTGTACAGGATGCTGGCTCTCCACAGCATTTATAGACCAACTGCGGATGCAAGGGATGGGGAAGGGAGGAGTGAGATGGCCACCTTTGGGGGGTGGGTTCCTGTCTCCCCACCCCTACTTATGCACAGGGGCCCTGATCACAAGACACTTCCTAGCCCACCTGCGTGTGCAAGGGATGTCCGTTCTGCAGAGGAGTGTGGCTGCTCCCAACCTGTGCCCCTGGGGCGGGAGTCAATACTGCATTTATAATCAAAGGCAGGGTGAGAAAGAGAAGACAGCACTTGAATAAGAATCTGAAAGGCATTAGATGTGCCTCATAGGCGGTTGGTGAAGCTTCCCCAGGGGAAGGCAAGTTCCCTGGCCTGCCTCTTCTGCTCCAGACTCCGCCCGTACTCCGCCCAGCCAGGCCCCCTCCCCACTCCCCCATCCAGGGCCTGCCGATATGCACTCTAGAGTACTCAAGGACTGTGACTCAGGAGATAGATGAGCCACTAGCTATTATCTTTGAAAAATCATGGAAGATGGGTGAGGTCCCAGAGGACTGGAAATAAGCAAATATAGTGTCTATCTAGAAAAAGGGAAATAAGATCAATCCAGGGAATTATAGACCAGTCACTTTAACCTCTGTTCGGGGAAAAATAATGGAACAGATCATTAAGGAGTTGACTTGCAAACATCTAGAAGAGAATAAGGTGCTTAAGGCTAGTCAGCATGGATTTGTCAAAAACAAATCATGTCAAATCAATTTGAGAGCTTTCTATAATGTGGTAATGAGCCTTGTGGATATAAGGGAAGTGGTAGATGTGGTATATCTAGACTTCAGTAAGGCATTTGACAGTCTCCCATCACATTCTCATTAATAAACTGGGGAGGTACAAACTAGATGGAGCTACTATAAGATGGGTGAAAAACTGCTTGGATAATCGCTCCCAGAGAGTAGTTATCAGCGGTTCACATTGAGGCTGGAAGGACATAATGCGCGGGGTGCTGCAGGGATCTGCCCTGGGTCCGGTTTTGTTCAACATTTTTATCAATGACTTAGATGATGGCATACAGAGTACACTTATAAAGTTTGCCAATGATACCAAGCTGCGAGGGGTTGCGAGTGCTTTGAAGGATAGGATCACAATTCAAAATGATTTGGACAAACTGGTGAAATGGTCTGAGGCTAATAGGATGAAATTCAATAAAGACAAATGCAAAGTACTCCACTTAGGAAAGAGCAATCCATTGCACGCATACAAAATGGGCAACGACTGCCTAGGAAGGAGTACTATGGAAAGGGATCTGGGTGTAATAGTGGATCACAAGCTAAATAGGAGTCAGCAGTGTAATACTGCTGCAAAAAAACCAGACGCCTTTCTGGGGTGTATTAACAGGAGTATTTTGAGTAAGACACAAGAAGTGATTCATCCACTCTACTCTGCACTGATTCGGCCGCAACTCGAGTACTGTGTCCAGTTTCGGGAGCCTCATTTCAAAAAGGATGTGGAGAAACTGGAGAAAGTCCAGAGAAGGGAAACAAAAATGATTAGAGGTCTGGAACATTTGACCTATGAGGGAGGATTGAAAGAGCTGGGTTTGTTTAATTTAGAAAAAAAGGAGTCTGAGAGGGGATATGATAACAGTTTTCAAATATCTAAAAGGTTGTTACGAGGAAGAAGGAGAAAAATTATTCTCCTTAATCACAGATGATAGGACAAGAAGCAATGGGCTTAAATTACAGCAAGGGAGGTTGAGGTTGGACATTTGGAAAAAAATCCTAACTCTCAGGGTGATTAACTGCTGGAATAAGTGGCCTCGGCAGGGTGTGGAGTCTCCATCATTGGAGGTTTTTAGGATCAGGTCAGACAAACACCTGTCAGGGATGGTTTAATGTGGGCACTTGGTCCTGCCATGAGTGCTGGGGACTGGACTCGATGACCTCTCATGGTCCCTTCCAGGTTCTATGGTTCTATGGCCACCCTTGCCCTGCCACACTCCACTGCCACCCCACACCTTGCCATTCTTGCTCTGCCATACTCCCCGTGCTCTTCCCTGCCACTCCATACAGCTGCCCTTGCCCTACGATGCCTCCCTGCCACCTATACACATTGACGCTGCCTGAAAAAAATTAAAGGAAGCCCTTTTCAAGTTCTCACAAAATGTGGTTTTATTAACACGTGAAAACAGTGTACAGTTGTGAAATTGACACTTATAGAGATGACTCTAGGGATGATAGATATTTGGAAATTGTGTTTAGGCATGAAATGTAAGTTTCCGCTTCTAAAGACCTGAATTGAGTTTGCAATCGGTTTTTATTTTTTGACTGTTTATTTTTAATTAATAATAAGATAAATTTCTATGCCTTATCTATGCAAAATTTGCTCACTGGCCCTCTGAGTGAGAAAAAAATTGCAATGTGGCTCCCTCATACTGAAAGGTTGGACACCCCTGCATAACAGCCTGTATAGACCTATCTGGTAACCTGTAGCTTCCAAAGCTGTGATGATAATTATTGCCTAATTTAGGCCTGGTCTACACTGACAGTGGTTTTTGGTGGCAGTCAAAGGGAGATATGCAAGGTACGGAAAATACCTGACATATCTCCGTTTGACTTAGTAACTCCCCTGTACACACTGCACAGAGTCAAATGCAAATGGGGTAAGTTTGAATTAGCGCTACTCTACTTACGGGGCTGGTGTTCCTACGTTGAACTCCAGGTCAACTGAGCATGTCTGGACCGACTGCTCAAGGAACTCGGACAGTGGCGAATTTGCCATCCTCGATGTAGACTTAGCCTTACCCCTCTGGGCTGCTATTGTTCTGTGTCTATTGTCTGGAGTAGGGGGGGTTTATCAGGTACCTGGCTGAGCATTGATTAGCCTCAGCTGCTCTTAGCTGCCCTCTGTTAACTCTTGCTAGTCTACCGGGAAAGTGCCTGGAGCATTCTGCGGCTGAGATATCTCCCTACTACCCTCTGGCCTTGATAGATCACAAAAGGACTAAATAAAGTCGCTAAGTACCTTGGAGATGTCTTGGCTTCTGCACACCATGGCACAGAACAAAACAAAACACACAACGTGTACACTTGCAGTTGCACATCAAAACGATAATGGAAACAAGTTACCCTTAAATGTCCAGGGATACACGTTCTCATTCCAAGGGGCATATTTTTACACTGCCACATGTATCACCAGCTGTTGTTTTATCAACCCCATTTATCATGGCAAAAATAAAATGTGGTCAAAGGTAAAAGCCCAGTTTAGGATATTAGGACACATAATAATAAATAAAAAGGTAATTAGTTAAAAGCTGTTTATGAAAGGGTATAAAAAGTTCTTATTTAACTAAAGGGGCATGCTCCATCAACACCTAATTCTGCAAAAGCTGCAGCCAGTCAGGGGCATCGCTGGCACTGGGCACACGGCACTGGGCACACAGGGCATAAATCCCTCCTCTCCTCCAGCCCAGGCAGCATGTGCAGAGGTGGGGCCAGGCCCCACTGGGTAAGGGGGAGGGAAAGGGGAGTGGGTGGCCCCGGGCCTGGGTGAGAGGCGGGCCCTGAGGTAGTGGGGAAGCTGATAGCTGAGCAAAGCCAGGCCACAGGGCTCCGGGGCTCTCAGTGGGGGCAGGTGGCTGGAGCCAAGCCGTGGCCCCTGGGGAGGGAGGCTGGAGCTGGGCCTTGGCCCTTGGGGGTGGTCACAAACAGGCTGCTGGGGGTAGCTGCTGGGGGTGGGGGAGGAGTCGACACCAGGCCTGTGCCCCAAATCTTTTTTTTATGGAGCAACACTCCTGCAACCACTTAAACCAAAGGCCACTAATTCCCTGGTGGGATCCTAAAAAACCGGCGTGGCTCACAGTGTCCAAACTATTTCTGCTCACAGCCTCTTAGTGAAACCGAGCCCTGCTGCACAGCTGGGCACGCGGGCACAGAAGCTGCGTCTACACTTGTAAATTAAGTCGACTTAAGCTTGCTTAAGTCGACTTAATTTACCCTGCGTCTACACTACAGTTTTCTTAAGTCGACTTAAGGAAAATAAAGTCGACTTAATGAAAATTAAGTCGACTTTATTAAACCTAGATCTAATTTGACTTAAGGCTTAATTCAACTTTTTAAAGTTGAATTAAGCCAGTGTAGACGTGGGGTAGCCTTAAGTTGACTTAGGGCTACCCCAGGACTACACCAATGTCCTCCCTGCTGGGGGGGCACAGGGGGAGCCTGGCATGGCCCCCAAAGGGCAGGGCAGAGCCCTGTGTGATGCTGTCCAGATTTAGGGAACCATTTATGATATTATTTTCTATTAATATCTCATAAATGCTATAATCCATAGGAACTATGTCATGTTTGGTATCAATAGAAAGGTAGTCATTTGCTGGGAATGATTATATAGTTTATGTCTAGGAATTGTATTTGTATTAGAAGTTAGGAATATGGTTGTTATATCTATACTTTAACTTGTGTGATTCTGGGGAAACACCCCAGACAGGCTGTCTACAACCATTGTCTCCTTAAAGGCTCATCAGGTTTCTCCCTGGGCCCATTGTACCTGGGAGCTTCCTTAACATTAAGGACACAATGGTTGTAATGGCAGGCAGCTGCCTAGGGCCGCTGATTTTAGGGGCCACCTAATTTTGAAAAAAAATATTAAAACCTCCACAGCTGGGGCGATGCCCCTCCTGTAGGGGCAGGCTGCTGGGGGCGCGGGTAACCTGGGATGGGTGGGGGGCGGGTTCAAGCAGGAGTTAAAGGGTCCCAGCAAAGCAGCAGTATTGAGTGGAACACTTGTTCCGCCATGTCCTGCTGCAGCCAGGCTGGGGAGTTTCAAATCTCCCTCCCTGAGCACTCTTGTGAGTGGGGCGTTGCTGCCCCCAAAATAGGCTCGGGGCCTGGGCCTGGGGGCTGAATCCGGGGCCTGATCTGTTTCCTGGGTCCCTGGCTGGGGTGGGGCCAGATCGGGCTCCTGCCGCCACCAATCTGTGGCCCAGCCCCGCCCATCGGGCCAGCGGCGGCCAGGCCTCTGATCCCGGACCTCAGCGGAAACCTGATTGGGCTGGTGGTGGCCAAACTCTGGGTCCCCACCAGCACCAGCAACGCCACCCCTGCAGCTCCAGGCTTCTGGCCAGGTAATGGGGGCCAGAGGATCGGGGAATGGGGGGGGGGTTGGGGAGCTGGCAGTTGGGTGGGGAAGGGGCGAAGAGTGGGGAAGGGGCTGGTGGGTTTGGGGAGCCAGCAGTCCAGTGGGGAAGGGGCGAAGAGTGGGGAAGGGGCCGG
>ML688189.1:0-16683 GCA_007922175.1 Pelusios castaneus | reverse complement strand
AGCCAGCAGTCCAGTGGGGAAGGGGCGAAGAGTGGGGAAGGGGCCGGGAGGTTTGGGGAGCTGGCAGTTGGGTGGGGAAAGGGCTGGTGGGTTTGGGGAGCCGGCATTCAGGCGGGAAAGGGGTTGAGGGAGGAGCGGGGAAGGTGCCGGGAGATTTGGGGAGCTGGCAGTCGGGTGGGGAAGGGGCTGGCGGGTTTGGGGAGCCAACATTCAGGCAGGGAAGTGGCCACAGGAGAAACGGGGAAGGGCCGGGAGGTTTGGGGAGCTGGCACTCGGGCAGGGAAGGGGCCACGGGGGGATGGGGTGCCAAGAATTAATTTTCCTAGGGCCACCAACTGTCTAAGGCCAGCCCTGGTGCCAGACCCTGTAGGAAGGAGAGGGGAGAGGGATCTGTGTCCTGACTGGAGGTGTGGCTCTGCATAAGATTCCCCGAACGGTGTAACCAGCCCGTCCCCACTGCTCAAAGATGGAGCTAATTAAGGCTCCCTGAGCAGTCTTGTTTTGTTACCTGAGCATAGGAGCTGAAATCCCCTTTGGTGGCAGGTTCCAGGGGTAGCTATGTTAGTCTAAGTCAGCAAACAAACGAGGAGCCCTGGGGCACTTTTAAAGACTAACAAATATATTTATTGCATGAGCTTTCCTGGGTTTAATTCCACTTTGTCAGATGCCTGAAATAGAAACTGTAGTTTGTAGGTGAATATATACATACAGAGAAGGGTAGGGTGTGCCTGCCCAGCCAGAATAGACAGCACCCGTCCCATGAAGAGAGGGAAAAGCATCATCTCAGACAGGCTGGCTAACTGGTAAGGAGAGTTTTAAACTAGGTTCGCCAGGGATGGGGATTTAAGCTGAGGTAAGTAAGTGGGGAAGTGGGACACAAGGAGGAGGGTACAGCAGGGGAGGCTTCCTGATTCACACTGAGAAAGTAGGACACTTGGCTAGTGACCCTGGCTGCCTGTACAGGAACGCGAGAAGCCAGGGAAAGAAGCATGCGGAAGTGGAAGCCCTGGCACAGTCCAGGGGCTATGCTGTGATAGGAATAGCTGAGCCCTGTGGGGGAACTTCCACAGCTGGTGCACTGTCATGGATGGGTATAATCTGTTCGGGAAGGACAGGCAGCAGAGAAAAGGGGCAGGAGTTCAGTGGCACTGTATGTAGAGAGCCGTAAGATTGCTCACAGCTCCAGTATGAAGATGCAGGATCTTGCCAACAGGGCCTTGGCAAGGCAAATATAAAGCCCATGCAAATAAGAGCTGGAGAGATACTGTCCCTGGGCCCCAAGAGCTCACACACGGCAAGTGCAGCCACCAGCGCCTATACCAGGAGTCGGCTGCTCCCAAGGGTCCAGCACTCAGCATAGAGGGGAGGATGAGGAGAGAGGATAGGGACTCACCTGTCTCTCCGTCTGTCTGTGTCTCTGGTCTGGAGTGCCGGGGACTGCTGTTCAGCCCCTGGGAGCTGACTTTATAGTCCAGCAGGTGAGGGGCTGCGGAAGGAAGAAGGAGGGAACTGAGTTTGTAACTGAGACCCTATGTGACAATTGAGTCCCAATGCAGAGATAGCAATCTGCTCCTTGCTTCTGCACAGCTTCCTTCTGCCGCTCAGCTGCCTGGGGTGAGCATTATCGCTGCTGAGTCACCGCCAGGCACTGGGGAGGGGAGAAGGCAGGCACTGGGCATACGGATGCCAGAGAGCACATGGGGCAGGGTTCCTGCAGGGAGGGCTTGAGGAGGGGACACACCAAGAATTTAACTCCCTGTCTGAGTGACCCACATCCACCCACTTGTGCCTGAGCCCCCATCTGTGAGAAACCCCCAAGCCCTATTCCCCATTCCTGCCCTGCACCCGCAGCCCCAAGCGTCTCAGCGACATGCGCTGTCTCTTCCCACAGGTCACTTCTCTTTGCTGACAGCGATGGCAGGGCATGGTGAGTTTTGCCTGGGTCCATCAACGAGGGAAGAGATTATGGGAGGTTGGTCATTCAGGGCACCGACACAGGTGGATAGGGACAAAATTCATTGTGCCACTGTTTTCCACAGGCAGGACGATAGAAGCTAATATCTCGCTCCTGAGAGAAAGTTGGATCCTGGGGTGTGTCTCCTCCATGGGAGCAGCTCAAACTGGGTCCTGTGCTGCTATCCTGTTACCACTTTACTCCCTGCGGAAGTGATCGCTGGTTGGCACGGGAAAGATTCCTCAATGGTGGAAGGAACACAGCTGCACAGCTGAGGAATCTCAGGCAGAGGATTGGCGAGTATCTCCAGGAAAAGTCCTAGAGGTGTCTCTGGAGGAGTCCCATGAAATCTCAGCATGAATTAACACATTGCCTAGGTGAACGGGGGGAAGAGAAGCACATGCTAACACAGATACTGTTGTGCGTTTGTATCCTTGCAACCACATCTGTAATGCAAACTCCAAAGGCTAATTGAACCTCGTGTACACAAGGAACATCAAATACAAAAAAAGCCGTTTTCTTGAGATCCTCTCTCCTGCATCTGGGCCTCCAGAGCCGTAGGGCAGAGGCTGGTTGGGGCCCTCTGGTTCATGAAAAGATCCCCATGTCTTCCCACTAAACAACTCGTTCCCCAGCAAGACTTCATCATCCAATTCTGCCTCCTCATCCACAATTTCTTCATTGGGTTTGGGTCCAGTATCTGCTGCCCCAGGGCACACGGCGGTGTCCACGGGACTCTTGGGGTTGGAGATGGAGTCACCACAGAGGATGGCTTCCAGCTCCTTTTAGAAGTGGCAGGTGTTTAGCTCTGATGGTCTGACTCCCTAGCTCAGCTGCAGATCCTTGATTTTTGCTCACACTACAATATGTCCCAGTCATAGCCCTTCTCCACTACGGCATGGAGAACTCTGGCCATGTGTATCAATGTTGCTTCGGCTGGAGTGGAGCTGGGACTGCATGGCCAGCTCTCCCCAAATGATGATCAGATCCAGCAGCTTTGGCATGCTCCAAGCAGGAGAGGGTTTGGGCATGGCGCAGCCATGGTCAACTGGGAAGATGTGATGTGAGCTCTTCACAATGACCAAGAAGGAAGTGCAATTTCAAAACCTCCCGGGACTGAAAAGAGGCAATGGGAGGGGGCTGCAGGGCAGTAGAGTTCAAACTGAGGGCCGCAGTGGTCAGGATGGCCATTGAAGGACACATTCTGGAGGCCATTTACCATGACATAGCCAAGAGTGGTGTCTACACAGATGTCTTGTTACTAAAAATGTGACAATAAAGACTACACGCCTTGCTGAGATGGTTCTATTTTGTCAAAAAATCAGGGCGGTTTTGTCGCCGGGGAAGTATATGTGATTGCAGTGTGTACACCACCAGTTTTGTTGACAAAAGTTGGCTGTGATTGACAAAATTCTTTAGTGTAGACCAGGCCTCAGGCTAACTAGTCCTCTGTTCCCCAGGGAACCCCATTCCCCTTCTTAAATATTAGCACAACATTCCCTTTCCTCCATTCTTCCAGAAATTCCCCAGTGTTTCAACATTTCTTAAAAATCAGCATTAGTGCTTCAGACAACTCCTCGGCCATGTCTTTTAATACTCTTGGGTGCCAATTATCCAGTCCTGCCAAATTAGAAATGAGCCTCTTTAATAGCAGCCATTTAATACTATAGCACAGAACAGCAGACACTTTAATAGCACTCCAAGAGATGAGTATATCTGGGCTCTGATTGGCCGCCACATTCCACCCACAGGCTGGCTCCTGACATCAGTGCGGTGCCTACGGCTAACAAACGGGATGTGGGGAAATTCCTGTCGCAGAAGTCAGGGGCTCTGCTGCCCCAGAGTTGCTGCTGAAAGTATGTTCCTCCCCTCACACTCACTCAGGCTCCAGCTGTGCGTGGAGCTGGGGTCCCTTTCCCGGCTGGGCGGCACTCAGATTTCCCTGCAGTGTGTTAGCAATTCCCCATCCCCACGTTGTGTTACAGGGCACGTGTCACCCACACTCCTGCTGCTCCACAGCACCAGGTCCGACTGACCACAGGGTCCTGCACTCCCACCTCCCAGACATGGTGGGAGAAGGGGATTGTGTTGAGATGGCTCCAGCCATTCTCTCCGGCAGCACGCAGGCCTGTTCTCTCCTGTCACTGGTTTGTTTCTCTCTTTGTACGCCTCGTGAATGGTGCCTTTCCTAACCCTTGTGCTTTTCCAAGTATTTAAAGCCACAATTAAACATCAAGGCAGAAGCCAGCAGTGACCTCGCAGAGCCGGCCAAGCCTAACACAAAGGCCGAGCCACACCGAGCCCTGTCGGGCCGCAGGGAGAGTCAGGGGGCCCTGGTTACCCAGGGAGCAGCGAGCTCCTCTGTCCCCGGTCCAGAGGCAATGAGCCGGCACTTTGTTATCGCATCTCATGGTTGATTGTCTGGGTAGGTCGGTCACTCAGGGCTGGGACCTAACACACCAAACGGTGAGATTACAAAGGAAATTGCAACTGTGGCAGCAACTGTCACCTTCCAATGGGGCAATGAGTTGGTGCCACAGGCAAGCTCAGTGCCTGGTATCCAGTCTGGGGAGTTTCCTAGAATCAAAGAAGTTGAAACACAGATATAACAAATATGTTCAAAATTTCTAATTCAGATATGACATCTACCTATAAACCATAAAATAATTCCTAACAAATTACAACCTTTCTATTGGTACCAAACATGGCGTAGCTACCATGAATTATTGTGATCATGGAACTATTAATATGAAATAGTATCATAAATGGTCCCCTAAATCCAGACAGCGTCACACCTTCCAAGCCTCATCCTCTAGGATTCTATGTTTCATAGCAGAAGTCACTACTCTGGAAAGTTCATTTGCAGTGGACATGAATTTGCTGGGATTATAGGTCACAGCCAATCTATATCTTTGCAGCTCTATCATCATTCTTTTAATCCTTCAGGTTCAGCCAGTTAGTAGTCGTGATGGGGCATCTGACCTGTACTGGCTAGGGAGGGGTTACAAGAGCTCTGGGAGACGCTGTCAATCTGAGGGGGCTGCAGGAGAGCCAGTCAAACCTGGTGGCCCAGTGTAAAAGGGAGCTGCCAAGCAGCACAAAGGAGTACCTCCCAGGAAGGAGTAGGAAGGTCAGGACCCTGGACAGAACAGTGGCTAGCTGCTGGGACTGAGCCGAGCCAAGGCTCTGATACAAGGGCAGCAGCGGTACTATGGGATGCGGGAAAGCAGCCCAGGAAAGATTGGTGCAGAATTGGGGGAAGAGGTGGTATAGGTCCCTGCACATAGGGTCCCTGGGCCTTGGGCCAAAGTAAGGGGTGGGCCTGAGTCCCTCCTCACCTCCCCCAGACTGAAAGTAGAGTGGCAGTGGACTGCAGTGGCCACTGAAGCAAGAAGCAGAGCCAGGATTGTTGAATTCCCCAGAAGTGGGCAGAGGGACATGGATTATGGCTCGGTCGGAGGGCTGAGGTCAGAGGAAGACATGGTGAGTCTGGATGGAGTGGAGGAGGCCTACACACACACACAGCGAGAAAGTGACAGCGCACAGGCTGCAGATGGGGGTGTTGACTTGAGCTCTTCCCTAAAACACCACCAGGAGGCACCTGTCTGGCGGATAGTGTTGCCAATCCATCATAGTGGTTTGCTAAATAAGCCTATCAGGGGCTCGTGATCCTTTCAGCTTCGGCTGTCCAGGCATTAATATATTGACTGACTCTCTCTCTCTCTTTCAAGCAAATAATATTCCTGAAAGCTCCTATTCAGTCCGTGCATTTCCACCTCAGTCAGCCATTTGGATACGTATGCTACTGGTTGCCAACGATCCTCACACATCTGTAAAATCACTGCACCTAACGCAGACTGTGAAGCATCTGCTGCAATCTTAGTAGGACCTGAGACGCTAGCCGGATTCAGGGGACCATTTGTGATACTATTTCATATCAATATTTCATTGTTGCAATAATCCATAGGAGCTATGCCGTGTTTGGTACCAACAGAAAGGTTGCAATTTGCTAGGAACGATTATATGGTTTATGTGTAGGTGTAATATCGGTATTAGAAGTTAGGGATATGTTTGTTATAGCTGTCTTTCAACTTATTTGATTCTGGGGAACTCCCAAAATGGGATGTCTACAGCCATTGTCTCCTTAAGGGCCCATGAAGGAAGCTCCCAGGTACAATGGGCCCAGGGAGAAACCTGCTGAGCCACTAGGACTTGCACATGTGACTCAACTCCATTTTGATTTGTAAAAGCTCCACACAGCATGGAGAAGGCCAGAGGTGACAAAAGTAATCCACACCCATCTCCATTTTGTCTTCAGCCAACATCCATCCCTGAATCTATTCATCTGAAGCTGAACAAAGGACTGAGACCCCCCCAAGTACTGGGTGTCTCCCAGAGGAACAACACAGGCCTGCAAGCTCCAAATTCTACCAAGGTCTTGCTTTACATGGACTTTTAATCACTGTCTGTGAGCGATTCATTTTGACCTTTTAACATTTCTCGTACTTTGTTTTTTTTTCCTTTTATAATAAACCTTTAGTTGTACTTACTAACGGATTGGCCAGCAGAGTAGTAATTTGGGTAAAATCCAAACCTATATTGTTCTGTGTAATGTGGCTGGCTGTCTGGCTTCAGGAGAACTTTGGGGGGTAAAGAGCTTGGAGTTCTAAGTAACTTGTTTCTTTACTGGACCCAGTGATTATTTGGGAACCAGTGGCTGAAATGCAGTAAAGGGGGCTGAGGATATTTTGCTGTCCAGTGTGGGGAATCAGAGGCATTGTTTGTGACTGATTGGGAAGCCCAACTTCAGTGTCACCCATCAGTGATGAGAAGTTTTGTAGCTTGACCTGATCTTTGCATTTCCATGTGGTTATCCCAGGAGGCCCGGGTCACAAGGCCTTGCTGGTGCATACAACTTCAATGTTAGCTCCTTCATCACTTGTTTTAAATCATCCCATGATTCCTCCTGTTCTGCACTCCAATACCTTATTCCTTCATATTCTCTACGACTTTCTCAAAGCCACAGCTTTGGGAGATAGATTAGGTGTCAATTTGACAAGATAATTAACCATTCTCAGGGACCACTGGACACCTTTTTTTGACTAGGGACATGGCACATTTCAATGGCTGAAATCTTCCTCTTATCCAGTTTTACACCTTTGTTGGAAATAACATCCCTGTGACGGGGTGAGCCTACCCCGCACTGAAGGGACTCAGCAAACCCTGTGGGTGGTGGAAGCCCCGCCCCGTAAACCCAGCTGGGCATGCTCTGATTGCTGCCCCAGTATAAAGGGAGGCAGCTTAGCTCAGTTGGGGCTGGCTGGGGATGAGAAAGGACCTCTGCCTGGAGCACTCTCCCAGAAGTGTGGTCAGTCCCCAGTGGCAGGAGAAGGAAACCCTCTGAGTACTTCGGAGAAGCACCCATCTTAGGACAGCAGCCCTGAGGACAACCAGCCAATGCAGACTGTGGGGTGTGAATCATAGAATCATAGAATAATAGGGTTGGAAGGGACCTCACGAGGTCATCTAGTCCAACCCCCTGCTAAAAAGCAGGACCACTCCCCCTAAATCACCCCAGCCAGGGTTTTGTCTAACCGGGCTTTAAAAATCTCCAAAGATGGAGATTCTACCACCTCCCTAGGTAGCCCATTTAAATGCTTCACCACCCTCCTAGTGAGAAAGTTTTTCCTAATATCCAACCTCCACCTCCCCAGCTGTAATTTGAAACCATTGCTCCTTGTTCTGTCCTCTGTTAACATCGAGAGCAGCCTAGCTCCCTCCTCTTTGGAGCACCCCTTCAAGTAGTTGAAGGTTGCTATCAAATCTCCCCTCAGTCTTGTCTTCTGTAGACTAAATAAGCCGAGTTCCTTCAGTCTCTCCTCATAAGTCATGTGCCCCAGCCCCCTAATCACTTTTGTTGCCCTCCGCTGGACTCTTTCTACTTTGTCCACATCCTTTCTGTAGTGGGGAGCCCAAAACTGGACACAGTATTCCAGGTGCGGCCTCACCAGTGTCGAATAGAGGGGAATTATCACATTCCTCAATCTGCTGGCAATACTCCTACTGATGCAGCCTAATATAACATTGGTCTTTTTGGCAACAAGGGCACACTGTTGGCTCATATTCATCTTCCCATCCACCATAATCCCCAGGTCCTTTTCTACAGCGCTGCTACTTAGCCGATCGGTCCCCAGCCTGTAGCAGTGCATGGGATTTTTTCATCCCAAGTGCAGAACTTTGCACTTGCCTTTGTTGAACCTCATGAGGTTTCTTTCAGCCCAGTGTTCCAATTTGTCCAAGTCTCCCTGGATCCTGTCTCTGCCCTCCAGAGTATCTACAATTCCCCCCAACTTGGTGTCATCTGCAAACTTACTAAGCACGCAGTCTATTCCATCATCAAGATCATTAATGAAGATGTTGAACAGAACCAGCCCCAGGACCAACCCTTGGGCACTCCACTTGTTACCGGTTGCCAACCAGACATCGAGCCATTGATTCCTACCCGCTGAGCCTGTTGATCTAGCCAGTTTTCGATCCACCTTACGGTCCACTCGTCCAACCCATACTTCCTTAACTTGCCAACGAGAATGCTGTGGGAAACTGTATCAAAAGCTTTGCTAAAGTCAAGGTATACCATGTCAACGGCTCTTCCCGCATCCACAAATCCAGTCATCTAAATCATAGAAGGAAATCAGTTTGGTCAGGCACGATTTGCCCTTGGTGAATCCATGTTGACTGTTCCTGATCACTCTATTTTCCCCCAAGTGTTTCAGGATGGATTCTTTGAGGACCTGCTCCATAATTTTCCCAGGGATTGAGGTGAGGCTGACCGGTCTGTAGTTCCTCGGATCCTCCTTTTTCCCTTTCTTAAGGATAGGTACTATATTTGCCTTTTTCCAATCCTCCGGGACCTCCCCCGTTCGCCAAGATAATGGCCAGCGGCTCTACAATCACTTCCCCCAACTCCCTCAGCACCCTCGGATGCAGTTCTTCCGGCCCCATGGACTTGTGCACATCTAATTTTTTTAAGTGTTCCCTAACCTGACTTTCCATCCGCTCTTTTCTCCATTCCGCATTACCCCATGTAGTAGCCTGGGAGCTGGCCCTCCCTCTGAAGACTGAAGTAAAAACAGCATTGAGTACTTCAGCCTTTTCCGCATCATCTTCCACGAGGATGCCTGCCCTATTCAGTAAGGGACCTACACCACCCCTGATCCTTTTCTTGTTGCTGACATACTTGTAACCCCTTTGCCAAGCCATGACGGCAGCAGCAAAGGACCGGGTTCTGTTTCTAGGGGTTCCCAAATAATGTTACACCAACAATTGGCTTGAGCCCCCACCCAGTCTTCTGGGAAATTACACATCACCCCCTGGGCGCCCTAGAAGGGCAATACTTCCCCTCTCGCAAGCACCAGTCTGAGTGTAGCACATAAAAGGTTTAATAAAGACTATATAAAGGCAACATCAAAACACAGCACTGGTTGGGATACAGTGCAAAGATTCCCACAAAACCCAATAGACAGTAAGGGGAGAAGAGGGAGTCAGCCCTCAGTCCTCCCCTCCAATTGTCCTCTGCCACCTCAAGGTCTGCTCACACCACCCACTGGCCACTCACACCCGCTGTCTAGCAGATGCTGTCTGGGTCCGCCGGCTCTGCCGCTGGCCTCTGGTCACACCTGCTGTCCGCTGGCTCCACTGCACCGCCCGCTGGTCACACCTGCTGTCCGCTGGCTCTGCCTGCTGTCCGCTGGCTCCGCTGTACCGCCTGCTGGTCACACCTCCTGTCTGCTGGCTCTGCCTGCTGTCCGCTGGCTCCGCCGCACCACCCGCTGGTCACACCTGCTGTCCGCTGGCTCCGCCGCACCACCTGCTGGTCACACCTGCTGTCCGCTGGCTCTGCCTGCTGTCTGCTCTTGGTGATTTCAGCTTGCTGGAAAGTTTCTGCGTCCCTAGTGATTTCAGCTCGCTGGAAAGTTTCTGCATCCCTAGTGATTTCAGCTCCTCATCAGTGATTTCAGCTCGCTGGGAAGTTTCTGCTTCCCTAGTGATTTCAGCTCAATCAAAGTAACAATAGAGCCTCTACAAGGAATCTTTAGGTCTATTCTTTAACAATGGGTGGGGAAATAGATGTTGACTTAAGACACAGCTCCAGGAGAGCTAATGCTCACACCGCTCCCCACCTGGTTTTACAAGTCTGAAAACTAGGGTTGCTCACTTTTCCAAGTTCTCTGATGCTGATGGTGACTTTTCCATCAGCTCCTTGGTCAATAACAGATATACAATCAAAGGGTGGCATATCATGAAAGAACAATATTTCCTTTCCCCCTTCTGATAAAACACCAGATTTAGAGGATTTGAACCAGTCACACATACCAACTCCCATCATGCCCAGCCTCTGGGTGAAATTATGCTGAGTGTTATGCAAATACCAAGCACAGGTAAATCAGTGGCCCCCCTCCCTACTTAGCTGCTAAGCAAGAGAGGCTCTCAGATTCCTAACCTTGCTTACATCCTTACATCCTCCCCCCAGCCGAGAATTTGTCGTCCCGGCAAATCATGCTCCAGATTATTCCATCCACATGGGTTCTTCCCAAAGGGTCTGAGGGAACCTACAATAGCTGCCACAAGTCGGTGTGCTAGGTGTATTACTTCCTCACTATTTACCCCAGGTGCCTCATAAGTTAACCTGCTGACCGGTTTTATAACTCTGTCTCGCCTATTGAGAATAGGTTGTTCAGGGGCTGTGGGAACATCCTCTCGGGCCAATGCTGGTGAAGGTTCCTTGTTGGGTCCCTCAGCTGTCGGCACCACCCCCTTCCTTTCTTGCTCCAGTTCTGGAAGATCCAAAGTACTAGTGACACCAGCTGCTTGGGTGTCAGTACTGTCCGATAGCCTAGCTGTATCATCAGCTGTCTGTTGAGCATTCTCAAGGTCAGGGAATGCTGGTGGGGTCAATGCCATATCCCATCCTGGCTCTGTTGTCAGTGGGGGTGCCTCAGCAACTGGCCTGAATGCCTCAGCCATGGGGTTCAGAGCTGAGAAACTGGAAGTCCCACCGAGTTCCTTTGATCGGGCCTGTGATCTGGTCTCCATCCTAGAGTATACTGCTGGAGTATCCTCTTCTTCCGACTCACTCTCAGATGCACCCAGTAAAGGCAGGTTAGCCCCTGAGGATCTACAGCTCATGTTGGGTGGTGGAGCCGGCCCAGAGTCTCTGTTTTGCCGTAGTTCCGTATTATGGTCCATTCCATCAGGGGGACCCACCAATTCTCCCACAGGGAGCAAGAGGTTCCTATGGACCGTCTTCACTTGTCCTGGCCCTGCCTCAGGTCTGATCTTGTAGACAGGTAAATCTCTTAGCTTTTCCACTACCAGGTAAGGCATTGCCTTCCATCTGTCAGCTATCTTATGTTTGCCAACAACACCCAGGTTGCGTAGTAGTACTCTGTCTCCTGGCTGGAGGTCTTGTGACCGCACCCTAGCATCATATCGATGTTTTTTTCTATCTGCGTTCTTACGTGCAGTTGCTGTAGCTAGACGATATGCATTCTGCAGCTTCTCTTTCAGTCATGAAAGATATTGTTGATGTGTCTCATAGCTTTCTCCATCCTCAGACACACCGAAACACAAGTCTATGGGCAATCTGGGTTCTCGTCCAAACATCAAGAGATAGGGTGTGACACCTGTAGCATCATTTTTTGTAGAGTTGTAGGCATGCACCAAGAATGCTACATGGTGACTCCAGTTTGCTTTTTGCTCTGGTCGCAAAGTTCCCAGCATATCCAACAGAGTTCGATTAAATCTCTCTGGCTGAGGGTCACCTTGCGGGTGGTAAGGTGTTGTCCTGGATTTTTTAATCCCAGCCATCCTCAGCACTTCCCTCAGGAGATGACTCTCAAAGTCCCGTCCCTGGTCAGAGTGTATCCGAGCCGGGAAGCCATATACTGAAAAATATTTCTCCCACAACACTCTGGCAACCGTAGTAGCTTTCTGATCACGCGTGGGGTAGGCCTGCGCATAGCGTGTAAAATGGTCTGTCACCACCAAGATGTTCCCCATATTCTTCCTGTCTACTTCCAAAGACAGGAAGTCAATGCATACCAGCTCCAAGGGTTTGCTGCTGGTGATATTCTTCAGGTAGGCTGCTCTAGTGGGCAAAGTTTTCCGCTGAACACACCGAGCACAAGACTCACACTTTTGGCGAACGTCTTCTGCCATCCGAGGCCAATAGAACCTGCTGCGAATGAGCTCCAAGGTTCTTTCCATTCCCAGATGCCCAAAGTCATCATATAAGGCCCTCATAGCCAGGACTCTGAAGTCTTTGGGTAACACTAATTGTATCCGCTGCTTTTGCAACGGGTCCATGGTGACCCGGTGAAGTACTCCCTGAATCAGCTTAAGTTTGCCCCATTCTCTCAAAAACAGTTTGCAGTCAGAGGTAGATGGAACCACTGTGGCAGGGTTTCGCCCCTCTCTTTTGGCAAGTAGTATGTTGCAAATGTCAACATCTTTCATCTGTTCTTTTTGCCAATCACCAGCATTGAGATTCGGCAATGAGGACTGGTCTAGCACAATATAGTTCACTGAGACAGGTGGCACGCTTTCAGGGGGCAAGCCCAGAGTTTCTGCCATACAGCCATGCATGCTCCCCTGGTCCTCAGGTCCTTGATAATTTCCACTGCAGATCGCTCTCACCCCCTCCACAGGAATTACTGTAGGGTCCGATGCTTGTGGACGCCGCGATAATGCATCTGCATCTACATTGCTTCTCCCAGATCTGTATTGGATACTGAACTCATAGTCAGCCAAGGCTGCTACCCATCTTTGTCCGGTAGCATCCAGTTTGGCACTTGTCAACACGTAAGTCAATGGATTGTTGTCTGTCCACACCACAAATTGAGCACCATACAAGTAGTCTCGAAACTTCTCAGTGATGGCCCATTTCAGAGCCAAGAATTCCAGCTTGTGAGCAGGATAACGGGTCTCACTATCTGATAGACCGCGACTGGCAAAGGCCACAGGTTTCTTTTGGCCTTCAGCTTCCTGGTACAGTACGGCCCCTAACCCCTCCAAACTAGCATCGGTGTGTAGGATAAATGGTTTGCCTGGGTCAGCAAAGGTGAGAACTGGAGCATGCGTTAGACAATCGATGATTTCCTGAAATGCCCTTTCACATTTCTCATCCCATCGTGGTCCAAATGGTTCTGAGGGGCCATAGAGTCTTGGGGCAGGAGCCCTTGTAGCTACCCTTCTACTCTTAGCCTTTGCTTTATACTTGCTAGATGGGTATCCCCTGGTAAGGTCGTTCAAAGGTTTTATAATGGCAGCATAATTCTTCACAAATCTACGATAGTACCCACTAAATCCTAGAAATGTCTTGAGCTCACAGTAATTCCTTGGGCACGGCCATGTAGTGAGTGCATTTATTTTATCTGGATCAGTACTTACACCCTCTTGGGATACAATGTGACCTACATACTTCACTGATGTCCTACAGAACTGGCATTTGTCAATTGACAGTTTTAGTCCATAAGCTTCCAACCTGTCCAACACTTTAAAAAGTCTTTCTTCATGTTCTTCCAAAGTTCTTCCAAACACAAGGTCATCCAAATAAACTAGGACCTGCAGCAGGTTTATGTCTCTTACAACCTTTTCCATTAGTCGCTGAAACGTAGCCGGGGCCCCTGAAATCCCTTGTGGCATACGTTCAAACTGATAAAAGCCTAATGGACATATGAAAGCTGTCTTCTCTTTATCCTCCTCCTCTAGTGGGATCTGATAGTATCCACTCCGGAGATCCAAAACTGAGAACCATTGACTCCCCAACAAACAGTCTAGGGCATCTTGAATCCAAGGCATGGTGTACTGGTCAGCTATGGTGCGTCGGTTTAGGGTACGATAGTCAATGCACATTCGGATTTTTCCACTCTTTTTACGTACTACCACAATAGGAGATGCATATGGGCTACGGGATTCTGTAATGATGCCATTCGCCAATAGCTCCTGGAAGTGGCGTCGTACACCCTCCATTTCTGAAAGAGCAATCTTCCTAGATCTCTCTCTGAAGGGTCGAGAGTCTTGGAACCTGATATGATGTTTCGCTCCTTTGGCGCACCCGACATCCCACTCATCAAGTGAGAAAACTCTGGATCTCTCACAAAGCTTCTTCCTTAAGCGATCCTTCCACTCTTCAGGCAGGGGTGAGTCTCCAAAGTCAAATCTTGCAGGATCTATTTCAGTGACTTCAGTTCCACCTTGGGGTTTCATGATAGCTTCAGGCTCAAAAAGATCTGCTATCTTCTGCCCTTGCTTCACGACAACATCATGGCTAGTTTCATTAGTCAACGATATAACCATCCTCTCTTGCGCGTCTGCAGGCAAAGTTATGACTCCACTGGGGACCAGTACACCTTCAGGAGGACCACCCTCAGTTGGGTGCTCTACCAGTGCTAATGTTCCCTTGTTGTCTCAGGCAAGAACTCATGACAGGTACTTCCCTTTCTGCTTTGGCAGGCAACACCAGAGGGGTTGCATCTGCGTACTTCAGCACTCCCATTGGCAGCTCAGACGTCTCCTTTCTAGTGTTCTCAACTTTCCTGTAAGCCTCAGCGCAAAGTGAATGGATCATCAGTGTGTTTAGGTACTGGTCTCCAGCATGTTGTCTGCAGTACTCAGCGAGGATTCTGAAGAGACTAGAGTTGGTCCCTATTAGGATGGACGCCTCTAGAGTCCCTTTCGGGTCAGGACATATCAAAGCAGCAGTGTCCACCTCTTCTCTTACCCCGGCAGCATCCTCTGGGAACTCCAGATGCACTATGACATATCCCTCATATGGGTACTCATCCATGCTGAGACCACACAAGCCAAGCCCTGTCAGGGGCTGTATAGGTAGGTGTGCAAGCTTCTCTTGATAGAATGACTTAAATATAATGGTCACCTGGGACCCCGTATCCAGAATCGCTCTGCATTCCACCCCCTCGATCCTTACCATGACCTCTGCTCGGGGCCCTATCAGCCCTGGTGGAATTCTGGGTGGACAGGCTTTTCCAACGGGGACTTCAGGTCCTGAGAACCTGGGTGGTTCCCTTCCCCAAACTCTGCGTCTGTTTCCTGGCTTTCCTCGAGTGGCCTGTCGCTTTTGATATACTAATGTGGGATTTCCATCATTTTGACATCTCGCTGCAATATGGCCTTCCTGGCCACACCGGTAGCAGAACAAGGGTTGTCGTCCCGTTGTATCTCGTATTCCATATTTGGTCTTCTGAACCATGGCAGTCGTGGCCTCTGTGTGTCCACAAGCTCCTGCTGTCCGGTGTGTGTTCAGCAGCTCAGCCACCTCATCTGTCAGAATCTGCACCTGTTGAGCCAGTTCCTCTGCACCATTGACCATCAACGCACCGGGCAATCCAGTAAATGCTGCACTTGTGGCCTCACAGGGTTGACTTCCATTCTCATGGGTACCCTGCCTTTCCTCCTCCTCTCGAATCTCTTTAATCAGCTGAGAATAGCCTGGTGGGCTTTTCTGTCGCTCCCTAAGCCGAAGGTGGAGTGGGATGAAGTCCTGATATTGAACTCCTCGCAGAACCTGAGCTAACCTAGTCTGATCCATTTTCTCGACAGCCACAGCTCCTCTCATGACAGCTCTCTGTAATAGTTTCTCCAGTCTTTGTACATAGTGAGAAACCTTCTCACCCCTTTCCTGTTTGACGCTGAGGAATTTGCAATAGGCATCCTCTGAGCTCTCAGTTTCTCCAAAAGCATGAGTGAGGGCCTCTAGGCAATCTTTCACGCTGACATCTGGGTCAATGAGTTTTAGGGTATGGATCACGTCTAGAGCCGGGCCCCTGAGCCCCTCTATCAGGCATCTCCGCTTCTCACAATCAGAGGCGGCCCACTGCTGTAGCATTTCTGTGGCGTGTTCCAACCAAGGTTCAAACTCCTCCTCCCCAGGTAGTGGGGTGGAGCTCCCAGAGAATAACCTTAGTTTATGGTATGTATATGAGTCAGGGCGGGGCTGCGGAGCCTTGTCCAGTACTTTCTCTAAAACCTTTTCCCATAACCCTGCTGGAGAGGGGGTCTCTTGGTCTGGGGCTGATGGGCTAAGACCCAGTAAATCTGGTATATCAGCCATAGTCTTTCCTTCTCTTTTCAGGAAAGCAGTCATCTTCTTCAAGAACCCTATATCTGAAGCTGGAGCCTTCAGGGACTGACTCCCCACAGTTACAATCTTCCATTTGTTGCATACATCCTCTAACTCTTTCGGCACCGACAAGGGTTCCATCACCTTGTCAAACTCACATAGTACTACATAGGTCCTCTCTGAAACATGCGTCCACGCACTACGCACTTAGCTATGTGTTCCTCTAAGGTGGACTCAATAGTACCTTCATCAAATCCCTCAGGTACCCCTTGTACCAATATGCAGCTCTTAGGGTTAACATTCATTCCCTTACACCAGTCCTCTAGTAGCTGTGAGGCCATTATTCAATTTTTGCTTAAACCCATGTACAACAGATTAAATCTCACCTTAATCACTCAGGTGTGCTTGCGAGGGGTACTGACCCAGAGATCCCGGACGAGCCCCCAAAAATGTAACCCCTTTGCCAAGCCATGACGGCAGCAGCAAAGGACCGGGTTCTGTTTCTAGGGGTTCCCAAATAATGTTACACCAACAATTGGCTTGAGCCCCCACCCAGTCTTCTGGGAAATTACACATCACCCCCTGGGCG
>VOCT01083582.1:0-11236 GCA_007922175.1 Pelusios castaneus | reverse complement strand
TTCAGAAATGAACCTGACATGGCATATTTTGCAGTAAACCACACCATTACATTGCCAAAGGGAAGAGGAAAGTTACACAGATCATACTCCAGGTATGTGGGGGGGGAGGGGTCCATCCCCATGACACCTCTCTACAAAGTGCCCAGGTTGGGTCCTGCGCTCTCCTGGGACATAGGCTCTGAGGAATTCCCCAGGTGAAGCAGCCAGTCTGGGTGTGGAGAGCGGCTGGAACATGTCAGAGGGCTTAGTGTGCAGACTGCACTGCCCTTGCTGCTGTAGGGCCTGATCTCCAGGCAGGGGGGAGACAAGAGGCTAGCTGGTTTCAGAGGGGTGGGAAGGGGTCCTGGGTTTGCCAAGGCAGGCAGCGTGGGCTAGAAGAAAGCAAAAACTATTAGGATCTCACCTTCACTGCACCCACTGAGAAATGCTGTTTTCCAGAGGAAACCGTCCATAGAAACCGCTTCCTTTTCAGTGATTGAAGAAACAGAGCTTGACCTCAGCGGTGTTGCTGGCGCTGGTGACATGCGGCACATGCCCTGAGATCCAGCACCAGTGGCCCCGAGTCTGGCAGGGACCAGGATCGGCCTCCAGCAGCTCCTGCCAGGGCCGGGGTGAGACCCAGGACCCAGCTGCCAGCAGCGGCCCCATCCAGCCCCCACCAGGATCTGGTCCCCAACCATCACTGGTGGCCCGATCCGGCCCCTGCCAGGGCCAAGGATCCAGAATGCCAAGAGTGGCCCGATCCAGACCCTCTCGGGGCCAAGCTGCAGGCTGGAGGCAAAAGGTAGGCACCTGATCTGGGCCCTGGCTGGAACCCCGGAGAATTGATCAGCCCCCCCTTTGCCTCCCCGAGGGATGAACTGAGCCCACCGTGAGGGCAGATCAGACTCCCTGACAGATCAGGGCCTGGGCCCGGATCCGGGCCAGGGCCCCAAACCTATTTTGGGGGCAGCAACTCCAGTTCTTGGCCTCACTAATCTCTGATCTTCTGCCTCTGGGGTTTTCCGAGCAGTAACTTCCTGCCTTGAGCTCCATAGAAGAGGGTGAAATGAGCGGAGAAGGACATGTCCAGGAGAACAAAAAAGCAGACCCAGGAGCTGTCTCTCTGATCTCTCCTGCAGGCTTTTAGTAAGGGAAAGGATCATTGCAGAAGTGCCCAAACAAGCCCCTCATCCCTGGCTCTGGTCTATCATACAGGGCTCATGGCTCTGGAGCTCAGGCCTTGGTTTGTAAACCCGGGTTTAGGACTGTCATCCTCACTGGGCCAAAGGGTTCAGCTCTCAAAGGCTTTGAACTCCCTGCTGGTGGGCAGAGGCAGCCAGGGGGGTGGGTAACACTCTTATCTCTGAACTTAAATCTGAGGATCTGGATTGAGGGGCACTCACAGGCCTATTACAAATTTCCATCTTAAGCGGCAAATCTGTGCCAAGCAGAGCAGGACAATGCCCTCCGTGTCTTACATACACTGATACTTTTAATGCACTCCTGAAAGTTATTAGCCTTTTTCTCAACAGCTGCATATTGCTGACTCCATTGAGTGTTTGTGTAACCCATATGCCTGAAAAGGCTATCTCAGAGAGATCTGCTGAGGGTGGGTTACTGTTGCTGGGCAGATAAGCTACCCACAATAGAAACTTCCAGAAGCAGGGAGTGGTAGCATTTTGAGCATGCTCCACAGTGTACCCTGCTGGTGTGATGTGATGTTGTCAGTCAGATGACTGGAGAGCAGCAGCCTGTGCAGATAGCAGGCAGGAGCTTCCTTGAAAGGAGACCATGTGCTCAGTTTTCTGGAGAGGAGCTGAGCCAGGAGTGAACAAGATGTTTTCTCCCTGTAATGGAGTCATTTGCAACAGACCTTGCAGACATGCATATGGGACTGAGGGCTGGTTGCAAAGGAGAAGAAAAAGCCTGCATGGAGTGCTACAGAGGATTCCAGCAAAGGAAGAAGAGGACAGCTATTTCTTGCAACTCAAGCCTCTACATTCCAACAAAGACTGTAGCTGAGAGTTGGGTGAACTCCACACAGACTCTGGGACTTTTGGGTATCTTTCCTGCGGGGTTTTCTGTAGGGATTGTTCTTGGTTAATTGTATTTTGTTTTCTTAGGATAAGGTTCATTTAGTTAGTAGTTAATAAAGTTCATAGTTATGTTTATTGTAGTAGTATTTTAATGTGGGATGGTAACTCTGAGCAATCTTTGCTGAGAGTCCCATACAGACTGGATCCTGGGTCTCCAGCTGCTTTCTCCACAGGGATTGGGATTGATTTCTGTGGGGCACTGGAGAAGGGCAATTAAATGAATTTAGCCCACCCGAAGGTTACATTTGATCCACCCAAACCCTCAAATCCAATTTAGCAGTACAAATGCCTAGCCAGATGTTCCCCACTTGTGAGTTGTGCATTTGATTTTCCTGCCTCTGTGAAGAACTTTGCACTTGTCTCATTGAATGTCACTTGGTTCATTTCACACCAGCTCTCCAATTTCTCAAGGGTCCTTTTAAATTCTAATCCTGTCCTCCAAAACGTTTGTAGCCCCTTCCAGCTTAGTTTGGTGTGCAAATTTTATAAGCATACTCTCTGTTCTGTTTTCAAAGCTATTAATGAAAATATTGAATGGTACCAGACCCAGAACTGGCCCCAGTGGGATCCCACTAGATATGCTCTCCCTCTTTGACAGTGAACTATTGGAAACTACTCTTTGAGTACGGTCCTTTGACCAGATTTTCCATCACTTTTAATTTCATCCAGAGCACACTAGCCCCTCAGCTTGTGTCAAGTGGGGCTCTTTCAAAAACCTTCCTAAGATCAAGACATATAGTATCTTTTCTCTAGTCTTTGGATCTGTTCTTTTTCATCTGTTCTTTCCTTTCCTACGTTCCCCGCAAAATCTCCATTTTGTAGGCCACAAAAAGGGCAGTGATAGGTGGAATAGCCTGTCCCCTCCTTACTGTGTCTGCTAATTAGGCCTAATTCCTGACACACCAATGGTGGCTCATTCACTTCCAGCTCCATGTCATCTGTTTTAACAAGCATGATTTCAGCACCATCTTTTAGACAGTTTCAGTGATAACAGATCAAAATGGCTGAAGATACAGAAGCTGTCTGCTCACCAACACACCACAACGTGGGTGTGTGTGAGACAGGGTTTGTGCCACACAAGCATGAGACGACATGCGCGACACATTAAATAATGGAAGATTTGCACAATGGGGTGAGTAATGTTACTACACAGACCTGGCTAGTGGATGAAGGAGGGACCACCATCCTTCCCAGCTGCGTGGGTCCCATTCCACATCCTTTTCTCTGCCCTGGAATCTGCAGAGTTCCCTAGGTGCGAAGGTCCTGCACTGCCCTCCAGGACACCAGTGTCCCACTCCACATCCTCATCTCTGCTCTGAGACAAGCAGGGGCCCCTCTGGGGGAGAGTACTGTCTCAGATTTGTGGGTTCCACTGTCCACACTAGACTACCTCTGGGGCGGGAGCTGCAGTGCACCTGAGAACTACAACTCCCAGAATCCGTACCTGCAGAACCCTATATATCTATAGAGATATAGCTGGGATGGAGGTAAGCATGATGTGATTAGCCCCAGGCAGGAGTCAGAAGTGTGGAGGAGAAAGGTTTCGGAGTTGCACTGGGGGGAGCTCAGAATGCAGTCCTCTCAAATTCAGGTGAAATATGCCAGAGGGCTCAGCAAGGGGTGATCTTGACCCCAAATATAGGCTGCGGGAGCCAGAAACAGTGGATCCCAATGGAAAATTGAGGAATCTTGGGAGGGGGAGGTTCTCAGTGAAATGACCTCTGAAATGGGAGGTCTCTGGGGGTTCTCAATGGGATGATCCCCAGAACAAGAGGGTTTCTGAGGTGCAAAGGGGTCCAGGCAGTCCCAGTCTCATAGCAGATAGAGGACAGACAAAAGAATGGATCTCACCCAGTGGTTAAAGTATAATTTGATGGGCCCCGAAACCCTCCTAATCTCCGGGCCCCCTTCCCATATTGTCTGGGCCCCCTTCATGCATGTGTGGGTCCCAACCCAGGTAGACATTTTCAACCACTTCTCAGTACCACATGCATCGGTTATCACTCCATAAAAATATTTATAATTTTATATGGTGTTTATGTCTATAGCAATTATCGTCACAAACTAGCAAACACTGCATAACACAATAAGTATTGTGATTAACAACAGTGGGGAGTAGGACCTGCCAGCAGCCAAGTCAGGGCGGAACATGCATTCTGATGGATTTTTCTGTTTTTAGGGGCCCTGGAACTCTGGCTCCTCAAATTTGTGGGCCCCAGAACTGCGTTCCGGTGCGTTCCCCTTTACTTGTTTGGATGGAGAGAGAGCCAGTGAAAGCTGGATTTTCACAGACAAATGCTGGGATGTGGCATGTGATTCCTGGACCTATTTGCAACCCCGTTATCATGCTGTCTGGATTTAGGAGACCATTTATGATACTATTTCTTATTAATTCATAATTGCAATAATCCATAGGAGCTATGCCATGCTTGGTACCAATAGAAAGGTTGTAATTTGCTGGGAATGATTATATGTCTTATGTATAGGAATTGCATCTGTGTTAGAAGTTAGGAATGTGTTTGTTATATCTGTATTTCCACCTCTGATTCTGGGAAACTCCCCAGACAGGATGTCTACAGCCATTGTCTCCTTAATGGCCCATTAAGGAAGTTCCCAGGTACAATGGGCCCAGGGAGAAATCTGCTGAGCCACTAGGACTTGACGATGTGACCCAACTCCATTTTTGATTTTCAAAAGCCCCATACAGCATGGGGAAAGCCAGAGGTGCTAAAGGCAGCTGCCCCAAGTCCATCTGGTTTCAAATCCCCAGTGTAAAGCCAACATCTATCTCTGGAACTAGTCATCTCTGACTGGACAAAGGACTCAGGCCCACACAGGTGCTAGGTCTCTAACAGAGGAACAAGCCTGCAAACTCCAGAGGAACAAGCCTGCAAACTGCTTTACATGGACTTTAAATCATTTGTATGTATGTGATTCACTTTGACCCTTGTGGAATCAGGTACAGACCTCTGTAGGCCTCAAACTTGTTCAAGCAGCTGTAGGCCTCAAACCCATTTTAAACAGCAGCACAATTATTAAGAATTTTTTTTTTGCTGGAATTGCTGATGAGTTGCCAAAGCTAAAGATAACAAGGGAATGTTTCAAGGATAAGTGGATGTGTTGTTTGTGCTGATTTCTGTAAATTTTCCATTAACTAATGTAAGACCATACTAACCTTATTGTTATCTTAAGTAAGTAACAAGAATTTTTGGTTTTGTAGCCAGAGGCCCTGACTATTGTTATAACCTTGTGATTTAACTACATGTCCTGTAAACATCTCTCTGTTCTATTATCATTAAGAATGTAACTGTTGACCAATTAGGTTAAAAATTTTTAATTCAAACCCTAACCCCAATGTTCTGTATAAAAATCTCTGAAATATGCCTACAGGCAGAACATTTAACCTGATGGAGTTTTTCTCTCTGTCAATGTGCTCTCCATATGGCTGTTTGAAATAAAGTGTCTTGCTGAAACCGGATACCGGTTCCTTGCTGCTTCTTCACCCTTTAACATCTGTCATATTTTACTTCTTTTCTTGTATATTAAACCTTTAGTTGGAGTTGCTAAAAGATTGGCTATCAGTGTGATATTTGGGGTAAGATCCAAACTTATATCATAGGTTGGAAGGGACCTCATGAGGTCATCTAGTCCAACCCCCTGCTAAAAGCAGAACCACTCCCACTAAATCATCCCAGCTAGAGTATTGTCTAACCATTCTGTGTGCTGTGGCCAGCCCTTTGGGGTCAGGAGAGCCTATTTCTTTAAGGGATTGTGTGGCCAGGTGGGAGCCAGAGGAGCTGAAGTGCAATAAAGGGAGCTGTTTCTATTTTGGCAGGCTTCTTGGGAACCGGTGGGGGAACCAGAAGCCTGGTCGTGACTGATAGGGAGCCTGGTTTAAGTACCACCCATCAATGTTTGGGGAGTTTGGCTCCCAGTTTTGTAGCTTGCCCTCATTTTCACACGTTCAGGAGGTTATCCCAGGAGGCCCTAGTTACACCCCTGACCAAGCGACAGAGCTAGGCAGGGCCATCCTTTGTGGGGAGGGGAGCTATGGCTATGTGGGCCCTGTGCTGTCCTGATCCCAGCGGGGCAGTGCGAGACCTGCTCCATGCCCCCCCCCCCCATGGTCATGCTTCCTCCTGCTCCCCTGCTTCCCCTGGGCTGGCTCTCCTCCCTGCCCCCAGGGCAGAGCAGGCAGCCCAGGGGCGGGGCAGGTGCACAGGGCCCAGCCTCTGGGCCGGCCTGCTGCAGCCTACCCATCACACCTCCACACGATCACATGTGGCTGGGTAGGGTCCCCAGCCGTGGCCGGGGCTGGCCCTTGTTGGCGGCGTGGCCTCAGGCGGGGCCAGCTCCCTGCTGGCAAGTGGCCTTGGCTTCCCAGCGCGGGGCCGGCTCCCCACCACCCGGGGCAGCAGCTTTGGCTCCCTGCCACCGAGCAGGTAGCCTCAGCTTCCCAGCCCGGGGCTGTGGCCACGGCTCCCTGCCACTGGCGGATGGTCTCAGCTTCCAGGGCTGGCTCCCCAGGGGGTAATCAGGGTCCCTGGGGGGCAGAGCAGGCTGGCCTGCCATGCTCCCCACCAGCATGGGAGGGTACCCAGCCTAGACCGATAGGCCCTGCTCCACCCAAGGGATGGCCCTGGAGCTAGGACTCGAACCTAGTGGGGGAGAACCTGGGCCTAGGGTTATGATGGACAAGCCACCCATCCCCTCCAGCCCCAGTTCAGTCTGGCCCCTGCAGCAGCTGCAGGTTTCGAGGCTCAACAAGCCCATTCAGTGACTGAGAATTTGACGTGATGATTGCGTAACTTTATTTGGAGTCATAAAAAGCAGGGGGTGAAAGCAACAAACCGATGCCACAGGCTCTTCTCAAGCTCAGCAAACATAGATAGATAGATAGATAGATAGATAGATAGATAGATAGATAGATAGATAGATAGATAGATGGTTGAAGAAGGATGGTTCTGACTGGAGGGAGATCTCACAGCCAGTTTGACTGGATGCTTGTTCATTTCTCTGGAACGTCAGTGGCTCTCTCTCCCTCTTCCCTTCGGCAAAATCTAGTTGTCAGTCTTCTTATCTTCCATGCTCATCCATCCGTCCCTCACTCTGCAATGCCCATCTATGTCTCCAGTCATGCCAGAGGAGAGGGTCGCTCCCCTCTAAGGTTTCAGCTTGCGTAGAATTTTCTTGATCCAGGAGATGTATTTAGAGACGTTGGTGAACACGCGGGGTGGTAACCCATCACGTCTGCCATAGGATACGATGCCCTGGACTTTCCCATCACAGACCAGGGGGCCCCCAGAGTCGCCCTGAAAAGTAAATAACAGAGGCATGGCTACAGCTGTCCATGCAAAAGATGACTAGTCTGTATTCATGACACTGAAATCAAGCCTGTTCTCCCACTTCCTGGGGATTCATGGTCAACTCACTATTGGGACTCATCTAGGGCTTCCAACCCTAGTCACTGAATTCTTTAACCTGCTTATTTTCCATCTCTGATTCCTAACCTGAATTTCCAGCATCTGGCTGACTCCTGTCCTTGATTTCTTGGATCTCATGCTGATTTCTCAGCTCCGCTCCTGGGTTTGTGATTCAATTAATTCCCCTCTTTGATTCCTAGGATATGGCTGATTCCCAGCCCTGATTTCTAGGATCTGCCCTGACTATTGAAATCCATCCCTGATTTCCAGGAAGTGGCTGATTTCTTGTCCCTGTGAACTGCTCGCTAATTTCTATCCCTGATTTCTGTGATCCAGGCAGTTTCTCCCCCAAATGAATAGGATCCATTACTCATCTCTAAGCTCTGCCTGATCATTTCCCTTGTTTTACAGCTATTCTCCCTTATTCCTAGGATCCAGTAACTTCCGGTCCCTGTTTCCCAGGATCTGCCTGCTTGCCATGGATACACACTCTCCCTGTTCTGCCCCACCCGATCAGTCTCCTGTCCTAGCAGCACCTTATCCCGGGCACCACGTATCCCTGTCTCATGCTCACCCAGAATGATGCCCTCCTAACATCGGGGTCCCCTACACACAGCATCAGAGATGGGACATAGTGCAGATAGTGCAGGCACAAACTCTTGTCCATGATCTTCAGTTCCACCTCCTGCAATGTTGGGGAGGGCTTGGCAGTGGCCTCGTTACTTGTCAGGCCCCAGCCAGCCACTCTGCACACTGTTCCCTTCTTCATCTCTCGCTTGGACAGGGGGATGGTGTCCACAGCTTTGGTCAGCCTGGCCTTGTGCTTCAGCTGTGATGAGGAGAGAGATAGGTAATCAAACTCCCCTTGGAGAATGGAGCTGGTTGGGAAGATGGGGTGGCCAGATGGGACCTGGTCGGGCATCCCCATGACAACTGTGAAGAACCTTGGTGCCATGTGCCTACTGGGGTGGAGGGGGAGATCGGATGGGGGTGGAACCTGCAGCTCTGTGAGGTCACAGGGAGTGGGGGTATGGGATGGGGGCAGTCTCTGCAGCAGTTAGAGGTTGCTGGGTACGGGGAGAGTGGATGGGGTGATACCTGCATCACTGTGATGTCACTGGGGGTGGGATGATGCAGAGTGGGAGGTACCTGCAGCAGCATGATGTCATTTTCATTCGTCTCATCATTGTATTTTGGGTGAGGGATTCGTCGACGTACATGGATTGCCTGTCTATCAGGTTCCTGAATTTCAACATTGTGGGCCCCCAGCAGCACAGTGATGTTGCTGTGATATACAAAGAGTGAAGGTGCTGCAAACAGGCCAATACCATGGATAATGTCATGGACTGTTAGATTCACTCCCTTCAGTGAAGTTAACAGCCATCTTGACCTCAGTTTGAAAACATGGAGGCCAGTACTCCAGGGTCTCTCCCCTCCAGGGCCACAGCTCTGAGCTGGCCGCAGGGCAGGGGAAAGGTAGGCAGGGGAAGGGGATCTTGCATATCTTACCCGAGGTTGCAGTTACAATGAGCTGCTGTCACCACCACATCTGGCTGTATCAGGAAACCTCCACAATTGCCTACTCCTCTACCTGTGTCTATGTCCACAAAGGCCATGTAGGGTCGTGAGTGAGGTTGGGCTTCCTTTCCCCCAATGATCTCCCCTGACAATGCCCCCAAATGAAGGAGTTAGTTCAGATCCAGGGCCTTGATATACCTCACTCTTGCCCAAGATCTGGACCCCATTGTACCAAGTGCTGCCCAGACCTAGCATAAGAATCTCTGCTATAGAGAATTTATTCAGTGTAGCAGTATAGTGTATAGCCTCCTTCAGAGACTGACCAGGAGAAGCAGCATGTTCCTTGGTGGGTGGAGCCAGGAGACACCTACCTGTCAGGGTGGCCCCAAGGGGGCAGGACCAGAAATAAAGGGAGGAAGCCCAGGAGCCCAGTGCAGCTCAAGCCACCAGAGGGGAAGGAGGTCCCTCCGCTCCCTCCAGAGTCCCAGCCATCCCAGTGGGGGGCAGAGGGCTGGTCTACAGCCTGGGGCCCTGAGGATTGGCTGAGACCAGCCACGGCAGACCTGGAGGTGTTTCCAGAGGCCCCCCCCCCCCCCAAGCCCTGAGAGTCCTGGGGAACTGCTGGCACCTTGAGGCTCAGAGGTCTCCCCTGAACCATCTGCCACAGCAAGCCCGGACCTACAACCTACCTCCTGCGACGTCAAAGAGCTGCCCCTTGCTGATGAAAGCGACTCAAGCCCAAGGGACTGAGACTTAGAGGAGCTGCTACTCACCGATCTCAAAGAGGACCTACTGGACCTTCCACCCCCGGTCAACATGGAAGGCTTCTGCACCCTGCCCTTGGGAGATTACCTCGAGGAGACTGATAGTGGGAGCCACAACCAGGTACCACGGGGAGATAGGGAAGGAAGTGGCCCAGGGCAGCTGGAATACTGGGACCCTGACCTGAGGTTGGCCAGTGGTTCAGTGTGTTGCGGTCAGGGCCGGCACAAGGTTTTTTGGTGCCTTAGGCGAGATGTGATTTTTGCGCCCCCCACTTCCTCCCCAATCACTGACTGCAGCAGCCACGGGCCAAATCCTGCTTTCCTTCCCCTCTCCTTTTCCCAGCTCACTTTCCTAGATAACCAGCACCTCCTAATAAAATCCACTTCCCCTGGCATTCTTTCATGGTATAACCAAAGGGCCAATCTAGGGATACCTTAAACAGCCTTCTAAAAGGTTGGCCATTGCATCTTAGAAGATGAAATAAGAAGAAGAAAGACATTATTGCTATATTAAGTGAAGACAGCACAGTATTGCAAAACAAAAGGTATTGCTACAACTAGCTACAATCAAAAAAGTAAAACAACTCAGTCCAGTGAATTACCGGATTTGTACTGTACCACTAGCCTTGCTGGAGAGGTGAGTTCAGTGTGTAGATCAGCACTGATTAGCACCGTTTTGTTGAGCAAAGACAGAGACACTTACTCTCCATTGCAGTGAGCAGCCGTCAGCACAAAGTTCTCCGACACCAGGAACCCTCCACAGCTGTAGTTCTTGTTTCCACGTTTTATTTTCAGATAGGCCATGTAGGGTCTGGAGTGGGGCTTGGCTTCCCGTCCCCCGATGATCTCCCCTGGAAGGAGCCCAGTTCACATAAAAGACCCCACCATCTCAATGAGACAGACTGGGAACAAACTGCCCACACCGAAGGGGATTCCCCACAGCCGACCCCCTTCACCTAGAAGGATGTGCCTCGATCCCTGCCCCCTACCCAGCTCCCGCAGACTGGACTCACGCTGGGACGAGAGGGTAAATCTAAAGCCTTGTAGGCTCTACAAAATTAGAGCTGTAACAGCAAATCAAAATAGGTGTTAGGATTCAAACACTGGGGAACAGCACATAGAGGAGGGGGAGGATTTTTCTCACATTACAACAAGTGATTTGACCTCCCCCTCCTCTATGCGCTGTTCTCCAGTGTTTGAATCCTAACACCTATATTGATTTGCTGTTACAGCCTGACCTGATGCTCTATCATACACTCCCCTGCATTTAATTTCCTCCCACTCTGTAACTTTCCTATCTTCAAAGTGTCTGACGAAGTGGGATTTTCTCCCACAAAAGTTCATGCGATAAATAAATCTGTTAGTCTTTAAGAGTGCCACAGGACTCTGTTGTCTTAATGGATATTGGTTTGGCTTCCAAATCAGTGAGGCAGGTTTGAAAATCTGATGTCAT
>VOCT01083581.1:0-10051 GCA_007922175.1 Pelusios castaneus | reverse complement strand
CTGCAACAGACCTTGCAGACATGCATATGGGACTGAGGGCTGGTTGCAAAGGAGAAGAAAAAGCCTTCATGGAATGCTACAGAGGATTCCAGCAAAGGACAGCTATTCCTTGCCACTCAGCTACAGTCTCTATTCCAGTGTAGAAGCTTGAGAGTTGGGTGAACTCCACCTGGACTTTGGGACTCTTGGGTATCTTTCATGCGGAGGTTTGTGTAGGGACTGTTCTTGGTTAATTGTATTTTGTTTTCTTAGGATAAGGTTTATTTAGTTAGTAGTTAATAAAGTTCATTGTTATGTTTGTTTTCAGTAGTATTTTAATGTGGGGTGGTAACCCTAGGCAATCTTTGCTCTGAGTCCCATACAGACTGGATCCTGGGTTTCCAGCTGCTTTCTCCATAGGGATTGGGATTGATTTCTGTGAGGCACTGGAGAAGGGCAATTAAATGAATTTTGGCCCACCCGAAGGATACATCTACACTTGCTAAAGTTAGTTCGAATTAGTTAATTCGAACTAACTAATTCGAACTAATTTTAGTTAGTTTGAATTAACCTATTTCAAACTAGAAAAATTTAGTTCGAACTAAGCAAGTGCCATGAATGGCACTTGCTTAGTTCGAATTAGCGAATTGCATTGAGTTCAATGGGCTGGTTAGTTTGAACTAAGCAATTAGTTCGAACTAACATGGCATATTGGTTAATTCAAACTAACTAGTTCGAATTAACCCTTAGTTCAAATAGCATATTTGAGTTTATTAGTTTGAATTAAGGAAGCTCTTAATTCGAACTAATGAAAGCCTAGTGTAGCCAGGGCTTTAGTTAGTTCGAATTCAGCTTCCTTAATTCGAACTAACTTGCCGGTGTAGACATAGAGAGTCTTCTTCCAGCTGGCTTCTTCCCAAAAGCAGAGAACCATTCATCAGTTCCAAGATGTGGATTCCCCGGCACCAGATATTGCATGATTTCACACATTTCCCCTCTTGCTGATCACTGGATTATGGATCCTTTTCATTTTCGTGAAGTGAAATCCAGATGTTCATAGAAGCTTCCATTCCGTGAAGTGAAATCCAGATGTTCATATAAGCTTGCACCCTGTTTGGTGACATTTAGTATAGTTAGCCCCCTTCTTTTAAAATGACGTGATACAAGCTGACACAGAACGGAACATATAAGTGAGTTTAGCTGGATGAAAAATTTCCTCTCATCTCTCATCCTTCTACTTGTCCTATATATTCGGTGTTTTCCTATAGTGAAAAACCATTCCCGGACTCCCACTTTAAGAATTCACCTGGTCAGAATATTTGCTAGATCTAAACGTGTCTAAATAGGATACATGAGGACACACCGACTCCCTACTGAGGACAGGGAGCATTGGGTCAGGTTTATAGCACCTGTCACTAGAAAATCCTTATGTCTCTTACACACAGAATTTCATATAGCTATTTATCTTTTAAGTTCGAAAAACGTTCCAGGCTGAATGTAAATAATCTATAAAGGATGCAGTCAAAAGTAAACAAAAAATTCCCTACTGTCTCTTATTCTCTCACTGTTCTTATAGATGGTGTGAGTTATGAAAATGGAAACTGCAATCTGACTTTAAGAATTTAGAGATAACATTTTGTTCTTCTAGGGCACAGTTCACGGTAGTAACGAAAACTTATCTGATTCACTTCAGCTAGCTTTCGATCAGGTCTATAACACTTTTCAGTAGAGAATCTTAATGTTCTTTTCAAGTACTATCAATTACTGTTATTTATCTGTTAAGTGCCAACAATATGACCTACACTACGAGACAGGAAGGCCCAGATTTTCAAAGCATTAAGAGGCCCAATTATAGATTTTAAGCACCTAAATTATAGTTGCCCAATTATATGTCTTAAGCACCTGAATACCTTTGACTATCTGTGCTAAAATGAAGACAAACTCTGACCTGAAAGAGGATACAGTCTGAAACAATAATGTACAAAACTCCCTATAATCCTTCTCAATTAGGTCTTATCTCTTTTATACGTGTGAGGAAACTGAGGCACAGAGCAGTGAAGTGATTTGCCGAATAGCAGGGTCTATTAGTAACCAGGCTGGAAATAACACCGGTGGGCCCCCAAAACACTAAGGTGATGGGCCCGTTAGAAATGTCTGAGACAGACGGATTGCTTTGGACAGAGATAGTTTGTAACGTGACGTACCTGGTTCTCTTGTGAAGCGGGAGGTGAAGCTGAGATCTTGCTCTGGGATCCTGGAACAGAGACAACAGAGAGAGTTCCTCCTCCACTGTCACTCCCCAACTGCAGTTTGTTAATTGATGGTGCATCCACACCCTGTTCAGCACCACGCATGGCAAGGGAGAGAGGCTCCTCAGAACTGCTACTGCTCTTGACTATGTCTACACTTACTTACCATAATTAGTTTGAATTAACTTAATTCAAATTAGAAAAAATTAGTTCGAACTTGCTTAGTTTGAATTAGTGATTTACATTGATTTCAATGAGCCAGTTAGTTCAAACTAAGCAATTAGTTCGAACTAACATGGCCACATTGGTTAATTCGAACTAACTAGTTCGAATTAACCCTTAGTTCGAATAGGCTATTCAAACTTATGAGTTCGAATTAAGGAAGCCCTTAATTCAAACTAATTAAAGCCTAGTGAAGCCATGGCTTTAGTAAGTTCGAATTAAGCTTCCTTAATTCGAACTAACTTGCCAGTGTAGACATAGGAAAAAGCTATGGATAAGGCGCCAGGGCCATTGGCAGTAGAAACCTTTCGACAACTTTGTCAGTGAGCTGTTCTCCACCCATAGGCAAGTCACATTCTCAGCTCACTCTTGGTGCCCCTGACATTTCCAGGGTGTTCGTGCGGCATGTAGGATAACGCTTGTAAATCCCAGGAGGAAGGATGGAGTGGGATTGGTCTCTGCAGGAGACTGTTTGGGATGGGCGGAGTTTATTACCTAGCCAAGAAGGCAGAATTTCCAGACCAAACTCAGAGACACAGTCAACAGCATCAGGATGCTCAGCACTGCCCGGGACACAATGGCAGGTAGGCAGATTCTGGCAAAGGTTGTTAAGGTGACTAAAAGAGAGAGACAAAAGGTTTACTTCAATAGCCTCCCCTACACTCTGCCTACCCCTCCCAAAAGGCACAGTGTGGCCTACTGGATAGAGGACAGAGGGACTCAGGAAACCTGGGTTCCAGTCCTTGATATGCCACTGGCAGGCTGGGTGAGTGTAGGCAAGTGCCGTGAGTGTTCTCTGCCTCAGTTTTCTCATCTGTAAAATGGGGCTAATGAGACTGCCATCTTTTGTAAATTGCTTTGAGATCTATGGATACACTATATCAGAACTAGAATGTTCTGCCTTCCTGTTTCCTGTTTCATCATTGTTTTCAACATCTGAGAAGAGCCTTTAGTATCGTTCTCTTCTCTCTGATGTCCTCTTGTCTTTCCCATAGGCCTGTGATTTTTCCTGTTATCAGAATCTTCTCTGCAACTCCTGTCATATACAAACTCCTCCCTGTAGATCTCTCCTCACCTCATTGTCTCTCCATTACTTTGTGTATCTCCTTAGAAAACATCTCTTTCCTCAAATGCCTCTGAATTCCCTTTTATTCCTGATACTGAGAATTAAACTGTTTTCATGGCTTTATATGCACAGTCTGGGAGAAAGCTGCCCTATAATTCAGAGCTATGTTGTCCTGTGGTCTCTGTAACATCTCAAATTACCTTCCCCCAAACCTTCTGTAGAAATTCTAATCATCACACTCCAATTTTCTGTAATGGAGAAATCATAACGAGGCTCATGATCCGATCAAAGATATTTTTAACATCAGAGTCACCTTGGGTGCATCTACACTTGTAAGTTAAGTCAACTTAAGCTTGCTTAAGTCGACTTATTTACCCTGCATCTACCCTACAGTTTCCTTAAGTCGACTTAAGGAAAATTAAGTTGACTTTATTAAACCTTGTTTTAATTTGACTTAAGCCACTGTAGATGTGTGGTAGCCCTAAGTCGACTTAGGGCTATCCCAGGACTGCACCACTGCCCTCCCTGCCGGGGAAGGGAGCACAGGGGGAGCCTGGCATGCCCCTCCACAGGGCAGGGCAGAGCCCTGCCCACCCTGCCCCTATGCCCTACCAGGGTTCCTGTCCCCCTTTGCCCCATTATACTTATGTACAATGGGGCAAAGGCTGAGCCTCCTGGCACTTTGCAAGGGGTGCTCCCCTTAGCCCCGTGGACCTGCTCTAGGTCCCCCTAGATGCTAGATGTCGACCTAGGTGTCCAGTCGACTTAAAATTTAAGTGTAGACGCACTAAGTTGACTTAACTAAGTTGACTTATAGTCGACCTAGTTAAGTCGACGTAGCTAAAGTTGACTTAAATTTCCAAGTGTAGACATAGCCCTTTAGCCTCAAATATTATATTACTCACCTTCAGGATACCTGGCACTTCTCTTCACCCTCTTGCCAGAAGAGATGAATTTGACTTCACATGTGAAAATCTCCCCATTGGTCCAGGTGTCCATGGGGACGCTGATGCGATTTATGAGGATTAAAGATCCATCTTTGGCTTTCATTGAGTGCGTCACCCCCTGGTCCTGTACATCCCCAGAAACACTCCAGGTAACATGGACTGGGCTGGACACTCCATGGATCACACAGGCCAGATTCGCTGTCCCATTGTCCTGAATACCATGTGGAAATGGGACCAGGAGCATCACCCAGCTGCTGTTGGTATAGCTGTCTGAGCAGAAGGAGGTGACAGATTCAGTGTGATAATCAGATGAGCTGAAGTCTGACTAAAGATTTTAAACTTTCACTCTGAGAGACAAGGCAGGTGAGGTAATTCTTTTATTAGACCATCTCCTGTTAGTTAAAGACAAACTCCCACAGAGCTCTTCCTTCAGTGATCTGTGTAAGATTGAAAGCTTATCTCTTGCACAAACAATAAAAGATTCAGTAAAAATGTTACCTTACCCACCTCGTGTCTCTCATATAATGGGAGCAACATGGCTTCAATGCTATTGTAGACAGTCTGTCACTAAGACATCAATTCAAGGAAAAAAGCAATCGAAGAAGGTACTATTAGAAATAAATAGGAGATATAGAGCAGCAGATATTTGCAATAGCTCTAAGGAAAATTGCAATTTTATAAAGAGAGAGACTCTAAAGACTATTTCATTAACTCAAAATATTGTTTTATGCATTCTTGGATCCTAGTTTAGAAACAGTCTCAGCCTGCGGGCCCTGAATAGTCACAGAGAAAGTTCAAGAGTTTATTTTTTATATTTTCAAATTTTAAGTTATTTTAGTTATGAAAAATACAGTATATATTTTTTCTGTCTCCATAGCATTTAATAGTTGGCTGATCTTTTCAGCTTAATGTATGCTTTCCCTTTAACCATTCATCATTATTATAATATCTTGTTACATTTTAATGGAAACCTGAAATATGCTTTGTCAATCAGTCATTAGTCTCCTTAAACAAGCTATGGTTCCTTACCTCCAACAATCAGCATGGGTCCATTGTTGAAAATCATGTGTCTGCTTTTCTTCACTGCACAGTAGTAAATGCCAGACTCACTCTTTTGGATGTTGCTGATTTCCAGGGTCAAGCCCTGTGCCTCAGGTTTGCAAGCAAATTTACTTGTAGTTTGCTCACTGGAACAGTTCTTGATGAATGTGGGTTTTTCACCTTCTCCTTTGAAATACCAGAACACTTGCCATCCTTCTTTCAATAGTTCTTTGGAATAGCAGTGGATCTTTGCAGCGCCACCAACTTCAACAAACTGGATCTGCTGAGTCTGGTACCGATATAATTGCACTTCTAACACTGGAGAAATAAAACATTGTTAGTCAGTTTTTAACCAAGTCTCCCACTGCTGCAGATGATCTTAATAGTTCAGGATCAGAATATACTTCATCTGGGAATATTTACTCTCTGCTGCCTGAACATTAAGAAACCTGGTCTAATTTTGTACAAGTGAATGAAATGCAATTAAAATCCAGCAAACTTTTACAAATATCTCATAGATATCCCACAGTGCTGCTGCATGGAAGAGGCTGTTTTCTCAATTCCAAAGCTTAATGAAAACATTTTACCTAAGCAGAATAAAATGAGATTCTCAGCAAAGAACATTTTCATAAGAAAGAGGAAAAAAAATCCTGAAACATCAGCCCAAAGACTAATATCTAGTGCTCTGCTGCATGACTGCGCACAAGCTCTGGTCATTTCCAGTGAGGAACGCCTCCAAGAGGCTGTGCTATGATGACAGCAAATAGAGGGGAGGGGTGGTTCAACAATTCTACACAGGATAGAATATGCCTTGTAGAATGTCTCTGCATTCCAATGACACAAGGGTGTACTTTAATTATTAAGAATATTTTTAAGCACACCATCCAGAACAAGGCATAATGTTCCTTATGAGTGAACTGAATAATTCACCTGCCTAATTAGGAGCACAAATTCCATTGACTTTCAAAGGAAAATGTTCCTAAATCACATAGTTGCTTTTGAATATCCTAGCCTAAGTTTCTAACCAGCTACGCATGTTTGATCCATCATCCTAGCGTTTTTCTCGATGGTAAGTCTTGACAGAAAGACTTAAATTGCCTCTGAAATCATCAAACCAAAACCCATGATTTGTGAAAAATAAGACAAGGAAGGATACAATTTTCAAAGCACACAAGTCCCAGTCTCAGAATTCACTTAGGGACAGATTTTTGAAGATATTTAGGTGCCTATAAATGCAGAGAGGTGCCTAGAAGGATGTGTAAATGTGACTGAGAGGGTTCGGTGACTCACTCCAAGAGAAGTCAATGGAGGTTAAATGCCTCCTCTTGGATTTAGGAATAAGTTGGCTAAAAGTGAACTGAACAGATCTTGTTAGAAAACTGCATCTGACTGCTCGAATGTAGGAAAGAGAAGTAAAGTGTATCTCTTCTGAAACAGCTGACTACAGAGGGCAACATGGGCTAGTGAATAGAGCAATTGACTTAGAAAAGAACAGATTCCTTAGATGCCTTGGCCATGCATGGCTGAGGCAATGTTAAATGGAAACAGGAGTTTGGCCTGATGAAGAAAGGCTGGTCTGGCCAAGATTCTGCAGGTTTCTAGCAAATGAGAATCAGGGCCCCAGGCTCACTTAGGAGGTTGGCTTTTGTCAGTGGTTTTACAGATAAACCTCTCGAAATCAGAACGTTGTTCAAGCACAATGTGCCCCCATCTCAGTCCTTCAAAGGTCCCGTTATAACCCTCCAGGTTACACGGAGTGACAACGGGGCTGGCTCAAAGGTATTTGGTGCCCTGGGCGAGCTATGATTTTGGTGCCCCATCCCCCACATGTCATAAGATATTAAATGTTTTTTTTAAATAGGGAAAAAATTTATTCCATCGTATTTGGCGCCCCTTAAAGCAGGGCACCTTAGGTGACTGCCTCGTTCACCTATATGGCTTTGCTGACAACAGTCCATTGCCCTGTACACTGCTGAAGATCCCCGGGAAAATGCTTTACAATGTACAGGGCTGTGAGGAACTGAATGCAGGTGCTAAGACTAAAATCAGCTGAGTACCCACCACTCCCCTCCACTTTGCACAGCATTGTGGGTGCCTAGCAGGTGCCTCATCACCCTGCCAGATTGGGGCTTTACACTGAGAAATGAAATCTTGTGGGCAGAGCCGGATTAAGGTCCTTGTAGACAGTAGGCACTTCTGTTTTGTTGGCCCTTCGGTGAATGCATTTTTATGGGTGTATCGATTTCTGCGGGTAGAGGGGTGATCAAAATTAACACTGCTCAGAGGCTTAGGAGAAGAAGAAAGAAAGAAGCAACGTAGCCAACTACAGTTGCAGGAGCCATATTACATTGATGTAATTACAATTACAAAATGATTTCCCTACCCACACAGATTTAGCAGATAATGAAATATTTTCCCTTCTCTAACTGGGACAAAAAGCCAAAATTCTCAAATTGTGTCAAACCAAAAATCCTCAAATGATTTTGGTTTGGGTGAACGAGGGCATTTTGTTTGAATAATTTTGCAATTTTCCTTTCCATTGTCACCATGTTAAATTTGAATTCTTGTTCCAACTATCATTAGCAGCATAGAAGCGGAATTTTTCATTTGGCCATTTAGCATCTTAAATAAATGCATCAAAACTGATACTTTTCCCATGAAAAATTCTCAGTATCAAGAAACTATCATTTTTTTCTGACAAAGAAATGTTTCTTCTAATACTTCCCAACCAGCTGTAGGAATCCCCAGGTGGAAGTTGGCTGAGGAATCAGAGCCAGTTACCCTCCTCTTGTTGAAAGCAACCTCAGTGAATCATAGAAATGTCAGGCTACCCTGAAAATGTCTTTAACTCCAGCCCCTGTCCTGCAGAAGGACCAAGTTAACATAGACCATCCTTCTTTGTCCAACTTTTTCTTGGAAACTTCCAATGATGCTGAGCGCACAGCCTCCTTGGGAAGCCTATTCTAGGGCTTATCTATCCTTAGAGTTAGGAAGCTTTTCCTCATATCTAACCTAAATCTTTCTGGTCACAGAAGAAGACTATTATTTCTTGTTTTGTCTTTAGTGGACATGGAGAATATAGATCGTTGTCCTAATTTTACCATCCCTGAAGCTGTGTGTCTAACATGCTGTGTGTAAGATGTATGAACATTTGTGTTACTTCTAATGAATAAGTAGGACAGAAAGGGCTGGATTCTGCTTTCGGAGACACTGGTAAAAAGATGGAGTAACTCCCCTGATTGTAACAGAGCTCCTCCTAAATTACACTGCTGTAGACCAGAGCAGAATCTGGCCAAAAGAATTTAAGAATCACCTTTTTTATTAGACAATAAACTGAGCTTGATATCTTGAACAGCAAAAAGGCAAGGCAAACGTGAGAAATGAGATTCTGACTCTCTTTAATGAGTGAGTTAGAATGAAATCTTGAAAAATAACAAGTTGTCATGGAAAGAGGCTGTGCCTGAGCCAGCTGGCCCTAGGAGAGCTCCAGCCATTGGTAATGTGACTTGTTATTGGATGGTGCAGAGGGGCTGGCCCATGGGGCCTGCGTATCTTTCCCTTGGGGGAAAGCAGCAGCCTGCGGAGGAAGCACGGGGGTAGCAGGTCCAGCACTGGTTCGGGGAGAGAGTCTCCTCCATCACAGCTCCTCTGGCATGCAGCCTGCCCCTTCCGAATCCCATTGCACGTCCATGTAACGTTACTGCAAATGGAGCACGAGCCTGCTGAGGATATGGGAGCTGCACGTCTCTTCCGGATGTCCCTGTCATTCAGATTAAATCTTTGTACAAGGAAGTGGTAGCTATTCAGCTGTGTCCAGGTCCTTCTGGATATTGGGGGATGATGATGATGATGATGGTATTACCATGGCAGCCAGAAGCCCCAGTTATGGAGACGGCCCATTGTGCTTGTCTCTGCACAAAGAAGAGTTAGAGAGTCCCTGCCCCCAAAAGCTTCCAATCTGATATACAATGGACATGTAAAGTCACGTATACCATGATCCCAAATTGGGATTTCCCACCTGATGATGCTGGATTCTGGGGACTTTCTGACATTTATATTCTAAGGCGAGAAGAGGAGAAAATATAAAGAAAGGAGACTGAGACAGGAGGTGGCTTTTTCCAGCTGGCTACTTCCCATCAGCAGAGAACCAGTCATCTAGTGCCACGTGTACATTCCCCGGCACTAAATAGTTCACGGTTTCACACTTTTCCCTCTTGCTGATCGCTGCAGGTTGCGCCCGTTGCGATTCCGAGAATCCAAATCCAGATGAGCGTATAAGATTCCATCCTGTTTGGTGACATTTAATATAATTAGCCACCTGCTTGTAAAATGAGGTGACACGAGCTGAGACATAACCAAACATCTAAGTGCTTTTAGCTTGATGAAAAATTTCCTTGCATCTCTTACCCTCCTGCTTTTCCTCTGAATTGTGCATGTTATCAAAACAGAAACTATCTCTGGATTCTCACTTCAAGAACTGATCTGCTGACAATATTTTGGGAGATTTGAACCCCATATAAATGGACAGTTTCCTACGGAGGACAGAG
>VOCT01083575.1:0-14305 GCA_007922175.1 Pelusios castaneus | reverse complement strand
CCAAAAAAACCTTTGTTATTGAAGGAATTTCAAAATAATGGCTGCTCTTATCTTTTGGGTTGCTGACTCCTTATTGTTTAAATTTTATGTATTACCAACAAAGTTTTTCCTACCTCTCCTAATAAGGTTTTTTCAATTCTTCCCTTAACCAGACGGGCAAAATCAGCATCGTCATCCTTGTCCAGGTGTGCTGTGATAATAGGTGTGCTGCACAGAATAAGACCCAGTTATAAAATTTACTAGCTAGATTATAGAACGGCAGCTTTCTCCTAAAATATGTGATGCAGCAACCACTGTCTACTATAAGGATAACTAAGACTGTAAAAGAGAGTCTGCTGCTTTCTAAGAACTAACATAGCACCCAAAATTGACAATTAATATCTACGAAAATCATTCTTTAAATATCAAGTTTCAAGGAATATGACAGTTACTAGAATTCACAACAGGTACACAAAGAGTATAGGGAGTTTTGTTTAGTCTTTAATAGTGCTTAAATAAGGCTCCAGGTGCACAGAAATATACAAGTATTTTAATTACTGCTTGAGCTAGACTCATCTGCTGTAATCTCTTAGATTGTAGTAGCTCTGGACATAAAACATTCTACTTTAGTTTGTTACGAAATTACTCCTCTGGCTTCATTTTCAGAGGAAATGAACACCTAACCTTGGGTTTTGGCCACTAGAACAGTACTTATCTGGATGGACTGAAACATGAGATTTTTTTGCAAATTAAAACAAATTTGATGAATAAACTAGCTCATCTTGTTTAGATATTTGACGGTGTAAACCCTGCATATTCCTGTAAGGGTGGTGCTACTTTAGGCTACAGGTTTATCAGCTTTCCTTAAGGCAGAGGAATAAAAATGGGTTTCAGTACCTGATTGCTTTGGAGGCATTAATAATTTCTTTGATTCTTGGAACACCTAGAGTGATGTTCATTGAAGCCACACCAGCAAAGTGGAAGGTTTTCAGCGTCATCTGTGTGCCAGGCTCACCAATACTCTGAGCACACAGAGCTCCTACTGCAGAGCCAGGCTCCATCTGTGCCCTAAGCAAGCACAGGGTGGAAAAAAAACAAAAAAACTCAGATCAGAAATACAGGATAAAATACATTGTTCATTAGGACATTAAATATACGCTGAGCAAAGTTAAGCACTCCATTATTCCAGGAGTTCTAATACCATTGTAATAATCACATAAAGAAGATTACTACTACTACATCAAAGCCTTAATTAAAGCCAGAATTTACTTGTGTACCTCTATCACCACACAATGCTACACAAACATGTTAGCACCAAAAAGGGAGCTGTGGAATAGACATCTGCTTTGCACTGAAGAACAGTACTCAAGTGAGCACAAACTAAGGAATCCCAGCAAAGAAAACCAAAGTCAGTTAATTTACAGCTGACTTAATTAAATAACTGCAAAATAAGTCTAACATTTCTAGCATCAAGCCACACCAGCAATAAGCTTAGAAAACAACCAATGCAGTGAATGCATACAGGAGATCAAAGGATAGCTGTCACCCTCATTTATAACCCCAACAAACCAGGTCCAAGACATTATGAACTTTCTTGATATCTATATCTACCTCAACTCACAAATCAATAGCCCCCATATATCAGTGTTTTCCTACAGCACAGAAGCGATCTCCCAGAAATGAGCGTCAGATTCAGGACCAATGTTATGCAAAACTAAAGATGATTTTCTATAGTCTGTTATAGATCAAGATTAATAGTCAAGGCTGTAAGGGCCCTCAAACTGACCTAACAAAACTATATTAACACAAAGTCTTTGGAAGTTGGAATGACTCATCGCTGCAAATAACTTTGGGGGAAAAAGCAACCGCTATATATGGCCACCACTTTCTTGTTTTCCCTTATGTATTTTCCTTAATTCCCTTAAAGTAGCATCTGAATAGTAGCTCTTCACATCTGCACCCTGTCAGTTCTCCAGCTTGAACTGGATGTGAAACCACAATCCTAAGGATACAGCAAAATACGTTGTAGCAATGGAAGAAATTATGATGTCACTAATTCAACATTACGACAAATTCAGAATAAAAGTAGTCTGTGAATATATAAGCTGTGATTTAAGCAGATAGCTCTTTAGGGAGCAAACAGAAGAAGATTTATGCTCATATCAAGACTGATATAATGGAAACCAAATATTAAAGGCACTTTTAAAGTAAGATTTTTTGAAGTAACCAAATATTACTTCTACAATATACTTAAAGTAAGGAACACAAATTAGTGAGAAAGAACAGTCTTCTGGTTAAGGCACTGGATTGACACTAAGGAGACATGTTCAAATTCTGATTCTGTCATAGACATGTGACCTTGGGCAAGCCACATTCTTTATACCTCAGTTTCCCCCAGCTGTAAAACAGTGATAGTATTACCAGCCATCTATGACCCTTAGTCTGTTTTGTGTGTTTAAGGTCTTTTGGCCAAGGCCTTTTACTATGCGCTGTACAACACTACTCTACCAATAATAAAATATCCAGATTTAAATCAATCACTCAAACCCTATTCATATAGACAACAGAGTCTTGTGGCACTTTTAAAGACTAACAGATTTATTAATCGCATGAGCTTTCGTGGGAGAAAATCCCACTTCGTCAGATGCTTTGAAGATAGGAAGTTACAGAGTGGGAGGAAATTAAATGCAGGGGAGTGTATGACATAGCATCAGGTCAGGCTGTAACAGCAAATCAAAGTAGGTGTTAGGTTTTGGAAAGGAAGATGATGTCTGTCTGGATCTGTGTTTTTGGAAAGGAAGATGATGTCTGTCTGGATCTGTGTTTTTGGAAAGGAAGATGATGTCTGTCTGGATCTGTGTATGATTTGATTTGCTGTTACAGCCTGACCTGATGCTATGTCATACACTCCCCTGCATTTAATTTCCTCCCATTCTGTAACTTTCCTATCTTCAAAGCATCTGACGAAGTGGGATTTTCTCCCACGAAAGCTCATGCGATTAATAAATCTGTTAGTCTTTAAAAGTGCCACAAGACTCTGTTGTCTATATGAATAGGGTTTGAGTGATTGATTTAAATCTGGATATTTTATTATTGGTAGAGTAGTGTTGTACAGCGCATAGTAAAAGGCCTTGGCCAAAAGACCTTAAACACACAAAACAGACTAAGGGTCATAGATGGCTGGTAATACTATCACTGTTTTACAGCTGGGGGAAACTGAGGTATAAAGAATGTGGCTTGCCCAAGGTCACATGTCTATGACAGAATCAGAATTTGAACATGTCTCCTTAGTGTCAATCCAGTGCCTTAACCAGAAGACTGTTCTTTCTCACTGATTTGTGTTCCTTACTTTAAGTATATTGTAGAAGTAATATTTGGTTACTTCAAAAAATCTTATTTTAAAAGTGCCTTTAATATTTGGTTTCCATTATATCAGTCTTGATATGAGCATAAATCTTCTTCTGTTTGCTCCCTAAAGAGCTATCTGCTTAAATCACAGCTTATATATTCACAGACTACTTTTATTCTGAATTTGTCGTAATGTTGAATTAGTGACGACATAATTTCTTCCATTGCTACAACGTATTTTGCTGTATCCTTAGGATTGTGGCTTCACATCCAGTTCAAGCTGGAGAACTGACAGGGTGCAGATGTGAAGAGCTACTATTCAGATACTACTTTAAGGGAATTAAGGAAAATACATAAGGGAAAACAAGAAAGTGGTGGCCATATATAGCGGTTGCTTTTTCCCCCAAAGTTATTTGCAGCGATGAGTCATTCCAACTTCCAAAGACTTTGTGTTAATATAGTTGGTTAGGTCAGTTTGAGGGCCCTTACAGCCTTGACTATTAATCTTGATCTATAACAGACTATAGAAAATCATCTTTAGTTTTGCATAACATTGGTCCTGAATCTGACGCTCATTTCTGGGAGATCGCTTCTGTGCTGTAGGAAAACACTGATATATGGGGGCTATTGATTTGTGAGTTGAGGTAGATATAGATATCAAGAAAGTTCATAATGTCTTGGACCTGGTTTGTTGGGGTTATAAATGAGGGTAACAGCTATCCTTTGATCTCCTGTATGCATTCACTGCATTGGTTGTTTTCTAAGCTTATTGCTGGTGTGGCTTGATGCTAGAAATGGTAGACTTATTTTGCAGTTATTTAATTAAGTCAGCTGTAAATTAACTGACATTGGTTTTCTTTGCTGGGATTCCTTAGTTTGTGCTCACTTGGGTAATGTTCTTCAGTGCAAAGCAGATGTCTATTCCACAGCTCCCTTTTTGGTGCTAACATGTTTGTGTAGCATTGTGTGGTGATAGAGGTACACAAGTAAATTCTGGCTTTAATTAAGGCTTTGATGTAGTAGTAATCTTCTTTATGTGATTATTACAATGGTATTAGAACTCCTGGAATAATGGAGTGCTTAACTTTGCTCAGCGTATATTTAATGTCCTAATGAACAATGTATTTTATCCTGTATTTCTGATCTGAGTTTTTTTTTGTTTTTTTTCCACCCTGTGCTTGCTTAGGGCACAGATGGAGCCTGGCTCTGCAGTAGGAGCTCTGTGTGCTCAGAGTATTGGTGAGCCTGGCACACAGATGACGCTGAAAACCTTCCACTTTGCTGGTGTGGCTTCAATGAACATCACTCTAGGTGTTCCAAGAATCAAAGAAATTATTAATGCCTCCAAAGCAATCAGGTACTGAAACCCATTTTTATTCCTCTGCCTTAAGGAAAGCTGATAAACCTGTAGCCTGAAGTAGCACCACCCTTACAGGAATATGCAGGGTTTACACCGTCAAATATCTAAACAAGATGAGCTAGTTTATTCATCAAATTTGTTTTAATTTGCAAAAAAATCTCATGTTTCAGTCCATCCAGATAAGTACTGTTCTAGTGGCCAAAACCCAAGGTTAGGTGTTCATTTCCTCTGAAAATGAAGCCAGAGGAGTAATTTCGTAACAAACTAAAGTAGAATGTTTTATGTCCAGAGCTACTACAATCTAAGAGATTACAGCAGATGAGTCTAGCTCAAGCAGTAATTAAAATACTTGTATATTTCTGTGCACCTGGAGCCTTATTTAAGCACTATTAAAGGCTAAACAAAACTCCCTATACTCTCTTTGTGTACCTGTTGTGAATTCTAGTAACTGTCATATTCCTTGAAACTTGATATTTAAAGAATGATTTTCGTAGATATTAATTGTGTCAATTTTGGGTGCTATGTTAGTTCTTAGAAAGCAGCAGACTCTCTTTTACAGTCTTAGTTATCCTTATAGTAGACAGTGGTTGCTGCATCACATATTTTAGGAGAAAGCTGCCGTTCTATAATCTAGCTAGTAAATTTTATAACTGGGTCTTATTCTGTGCAGCACACCTATTATCACAGCACACCTGGACAAGGATGACGATGCTGATTTTGCCCGTCTGGTTAAGGGAAGAATTGAAAAAACCTTATTAGGAGAGGTAGGAAAAACTTTGTTGGTAATACATAAAATTTAAACAATAAGGAGTCAGCAACCCAAAAGATAAGAGCAGCCATTATTTTGAAATTCCTTCAATAACAAAGGTTTTTTTGGGTTTTTTTTTTTTTTTTTTTTTTTTTTTTTTTTGGGAGCCACAATGGGTGTAGCCTCCTGGTGGGGTGTGAGGGGAGCTGGGCCAGGGCGCCTGTTGAAGGGACCCTTGGTGGGGTGGGTGGGAGCGTGGAACCTGGAGCAGGCCCTCCACTTGTCCCCTAGTGGTGCTGGGGAGGCCAGAGCCTGGTGTGGGCCACCTGCAGGGTCCCCCAGTGGCAGAGGTCCCTGGAGCCAGGAGCCGGAAGGGAGCAGCCGAAGAGCCACGTGCGGCTCTGGAGCCGCCAGTTGCAGACCCCTCTCGTCTGTGGTGTTGCTGTGGACGTGAACCAGTCTCGAAGAGATTCTAACTATGCCACCTGGATCTGTAACTTGCAGATTTCAGAGTACATCGAAGAAGTGTTTCTTCCCGATGATTGCTTCATATTGGTCAAGCTCTCCCTGGAGCGGATTAGACTGCTGAGACTAGAGGTGAGCTTTCTGGACCCTGTTCTAGTTTTCCAAGCAGTCCTGTCAACACGCTGTGTTCCCTTCCCCCCCCCCCCCCCCCCCCCAGTTGATGCCCTTTTCAAAGATGCCAAACAAATAAGCTAGTTAAAGGGAAAATGAAAAGTGCAATCCACAGGATGTCCTTATAAGGTGTATAACTCCACTTAATAGTCACATTTGGCATTTCAGAGCATTGCCTAGAGCTGGGAATAGTGCAGGCAGACAGTGTTGAGGTTTCCTGACTTATGAACTTCTGGATAAATTGAACAGACAACTAACTTGCACAGAATTATGATCATCTTGTAAGCAGACTATTGCTACAATTATTTTCTCTTGAGCCTTTAGCTAGGAACAGATGTTTTGAGGAGAATGGCTGTTGTGCCTTCTGAATGAAAGGATAGTTCTATGAGAACGTGGGTGAGGTAGTTGTCACACCATGGAGTGGCTTACAACTGTGAATTCCATCCCATGGCAGATACCTCATATTGGTGGTATGCTCTATAGTTAGATTTCACCAAGCCAGTAAGAAATGTGAACCTCTGGATCACTAGAACCCATCTTACCATGGAGTCGGACAGTCCCTTTAGACTTTGCAGTCTACTCAGGTAAGTTGGATCTAGTAATAAATGGTTACTTGAGCCAAAATCTCTACACTATTCAGTTTGCTTCCAGTCCCAAGAGGCCAGTCACTTACTCCAGATCAGTTGGCACTGTAGATCTTTCACCAAAGACTGTGCCTATAGCCAATCTGGTAATAAACTATCTAAAGATTTATTAACTAGGGAAAAGAAATAAAAGTGGTTTACAGGTTAAAGCAAGCAAATCTATACATACAAGTGAGTTACCTATTATTCCTAAAGATAATAGAGATGGTAATCTGTCAATTCAAAATGTCTTTCAGGGAGGACCCAGGAGTAACCCCTGGGGATCTCTGCCTTCATTTAATGTCTCTGGCCCTTTGACAATTCAAAGAGCAAAGAGAAGTGACAAATTTTCATGAGACCCTGTTTTATCTCTTGCATTTGACTTTCCAGTCCATAAGAGTATTTTCACATAGTATTTCCGGAGTGTGATAGTCCTTTGTATTATGGTGTTTCTCAGTGGCCTGTTTAATCTTGACAGGCCTCTTAATGGCCATGTGTGATTCCCATGCCTGGGTTTAAAGTTCAGAGCAAACATTTTCAAAGTTATAAAGCAAAACTTACATATTTCCTTATAGCCTGGGAGATGGGCATTACAAGTGAGATGAATGCAGGCATAAACATACAAGCGTTTTGTAGAGTCTAAACACTAAATATTTCTTGAGAAAACTATACCTGTTTTGAACAAAACTAACATACAGATGAACTGGTTTGGTTTCCAGCTGTGATTTTGTTAATGTGCACAGCCTTGGCCAGAGCGGGCACTTGGTTAACCAGCGTCACAATATATTTCTTTTATTCTGCTGCGTCTAATATCCTGGAACTGATGCAGCTGCAACAGCACAGCATACAGTTTAGTTCTGTGTTGTATTCAATACAAGATTACCTCCATGCAACACTTAGAAGGCTTCAAGGAGACAAGCGGCAGCTGGACCTGGGTGGACCTTCTGCACAGAGGCAACTTTCACTCTGCAAGCATTCCATTTATTACACCCATCCAGCTGAGATAGTGTCCTGGTTGAGTAATGGAGCAGACATTTCATTTCTGCGTGGCTGAAAGATTTTAAAAGGTTAAGGGATATATTTGAATATTTAAGGGATTCATTTTGCGGCAGGTGAATGCAGAGACTGTGCGATATTCTATCTGCACATCTAAGCTAAGGGTGAAGCCCGGAGATGTTGCCGTTCATGGAGAGGCAGTTGTGTGTGTGACCCCTCGTGAGAATAGTAAGAGTTCTATGTATTATGTCTTGCAATCCCTGAAAGAAGACCTACCAAAGGTAAGTAGAAGCTCTTCCGTTTGCTAACTGCTTGAATGTGTGTGTGAGAAATTATGATTATTTCTAGATGGCATGGAGTATCAGCATGGTCTAGCTGTCTGAGTCCAGAAGGGGGTTCAAATTCCAGCAAAGCTGTCAGGTCTCACTGTTCAACCTTAACCTTTCCTATGTGTCTCCCCCTGTATAAAATGAAGGTTGTAATATTTCTCTTAAAATAGTCTTAAGAAGTAGGTTTGATTAAAAGACATTTGAAGATGGAAAGTGCCATATAGGTACTAAATTTTCTGCCAGTTAAAAATAGTGCAGGTTTTGAAAGGAACCTATAACATGTTCCATCAAAGGCATTTGCGAATAAAAACCAGTAACAGATGAGGTGCATGCTGGGTATCCAATAGAGGAAGAGGCAGAGATCTGTAGCACACCTGCTTTCCTGGACCCCTGATACAAAGTGCAAAATTCAGGGGCGGGGAAGACTAATCATAAAACAGTAAAGTGGTGAATGCCCCACGTCTCTATGTAGCATTCAGTACATACTAGAAATCAGACACTAATCTTTGTTTTAAAGTTCAAGCCACTGTGTTGTAACAAGTGGAGTTTTTAAATGACTTTGAAGTCTGATGTAAAGTCTTAGATGTAAGCTTTCTCCCCCTGTCTGCTGAAGCGGCATGGACACAGCATGTTGAGTTTATACAGCTACTTATTTTACAAAGATTGTAGTGCAAGGTGTGCCAGAGGTGTCTCGAGCTGTCATCCACATTGATGAGCAGAGTGGCAAGGAGAAATACAAACTTCTGGTGGAAGGTGATAACCTTCGAGCTGTCATGGCCACCCATGGAGTCAAAGGAACAAAGACCACTTCTAACAACACGTATGAGGTAATGCTCAAGGGGGTATCAACACTGTTTGTAGGTGCAGCTTGGTTCCTTCTCAGCTTTCGTTTGCTGACAGTTAATGCAATTTGCAACTGATCATTTCTATTTTCACAAGTAACGGCATAAAAGTTGAATTCATCTGCCCCCTTCACTCGCTTTTAATGAGCAAATGTTTTTATTAATTCAGGTCTTTTGAAAAAAGAAAAATGATGGGTGGGGGGGAAGCTGCATCACAGGAAAATCACTTCAGATTTTCTAGTTAGATCTTCACTCCCACGTGCAGGCAAGGAAATGTTTCAGCACCCCAAGCCCTTCCTCTTCATTTATCCAACATGACTTTTCTCTTCTAGGTAGAGAAAACTATCGGCATCGAAGCTGCTCGCACAACCATTATCAATGAGATTCAGTACACCATGGTAAACCATGGTATGAGCATTGACAGGAGGCATGTGATGCTCCTCTCGGATCTGATGACATACAAGGTTTGTGCTACGTTCTCTTTGGTATCCCACTGGTCTCTTCATCCAGAGTTCCCAGACGAGCTTTCAGCTGAGGAGCATTAATAGGTTATATACAAAGTAATTGCTCATCATCTAATTGATCCAGGAGACTTAAAGGATTTAATCCAGAACTTGAGAGCATCGGTCTGTTTGCGGAGCTTCATTTAGAAGTTGTGGGTGTCTGTTTCACTCCAGAGGTCAACTAGCTGGCACGTTACAGTAAAGACCATAGGGTTCCTGTGGGCACCCACGCATGTGATACAGACCGTTGTGTACATCTATCGAGACATTTGAAAGCATAGCAGCAGGCATGGCGTGACAATTGGAAGCAAATTACATAATGGGGCATGGACAGCGGTTATAGCACTGGCCATTTTGATGTGATCCCGGACTCTCCGGGAAGGAAAGTCACTGTTCACATCCTCGAGACTGTGTGTTGACTATAACTGAGCTGTGTTTGTGTTTAATGAACATAGTGGAGCAAATCTTTTCCCGCAGATCATGCTAGCGGACAGGAGTTGAATGCAAGAGGACTCTGCCCTTAAGTAAAGGAGCTAAGGAATTGGAGCCCTTCCTTGTGCCATTCAGCTACTCCTTTGTGGTGGTTGTACCACCTTTGTCTGCAGCAAAGACAAGCCGATAGCCCCTCTTCCTACTTGAGTGGAGATGGGACCAGTGCGATGTTGGCCGGCTTGTCGGGTTCACAACATCGACTTCTTTCCCTTTCCCATCCGTCCCAGGAATCAGAACTATACTAGCTGCATTGTGATCACGGTGCTCTGTAGCAGCATGGGATAGAATCAGGATTAGATGTAATACATTTAAATTCAAGTGGATGTTCTAAGGCCACTAAAGTGGAGGATTTGTATGATCCAGTCATTTTATACTGGGGGTCAGATTTATTGGCCAGCTGTAACTGACGTCTCAGCTAAATTCTTTATTGCAGCCTTCTAGGAGCCTCTGCAAAGACAGGCTTGGTTTTATATTTTAGGGGCCGATTAACAGAGGGACATTCTGCCGTCATTCATATGCCTTTTTTATTTTCATCCTTTCAATTTCCTTGACAACATAAAGTTTCAAGCAATTTATAGCTGATCCTACAGCCTATGAATAAATGGCTTGAGTTTTTTAAACTTGCATTACTACCAAAGCTTTAACTTTCAAAAGACTTCAGCACGAAGCAGCAGAACAGAGGCTCTAATGTAGACTATGGACCTCAGTACTGTTAGTTAAACTACATTTTTGTCGTCTCACTTGCTTTGATTCTTCAATAAATGAAACCGAAACTGCCAGACCATGACTCTTTTTCTGTTTCTGCATCGGTCTAGGGTGAAGTCCTGGGCATTACGAGGTTTGGGCTGGCAAAAATGAAGGAAAGTGTGTTAATGCTGGCTTCTTTTGAAAAGACTGCAGACCATCTGTTCGATGCCGCCTACTTTGGGCAAAAGGATTCTGTGTGTGGTAGGTATTGTAGGATGACTGCAGCATTCACTCAGCATCTGCAAAGCATTTTTGGGCGGGTGGGAGAGTGAGTCTCAAAGCTTTCTGTGTGCCTCCCAAAACCCTAAAATGTGTCTAGGTTATGCTAGAATCTTCAGAAATACGGCTGGATAAACTAACCTGACCCCAGAGGGCTGCTGTGCACTACCTCAGACGTTATCCCCTCAAGGAAATGAAATAGCATTTCGTTCCATTACCTACCAAGATAACTGTTCTTGTGTTCACTCTACAAATGTTGTTGACCTTACTAAGACCTAAAGCAGATTAAGGAAAATAATTCCCTGAGCTTGATAAATTTATGGAGGGGTAATGATTACCCTATTTTGGAAACACTGATATTTGGCTACATGTGGTGGATATACAAGTGGCCCAAGAGGGGAGAGTACATGGGATAGGTTCTGAGTTATTACAGAGAATTGTTTCTTGGGTAACTGGCTATTGAGACTTGCCCACGTGCTCAGGGTTTAACTGATTGCCATATTTGGGATCGGGAAGGAATTTTCCCCCAGGGCTGATTGGCCTGGGCTCTGAGGGGTTTTCTCCTTCCTCTGTAGCACAGGCTATGGCTCACCTACCAGTGAATTCTCTGTGTCTTAAAGTCCTTAAATCTTGATTTAAGGAGGTAAATAACTCCAGTCATAGGTTGGTGGCCTATTGCTGGAGTGGGTGGGTGAGGTCTTGAGGCCTGCGTTTTGCAGGAGGTCAGGTTGATGATCGTACTGGTCCCTTCTGACCTTAAAGTCTATGAGTCTATTTTTAGTCTCCTTTTTTGTTTTGTACTTTAAAGTGTTATATACATCTAAAGTACTGTGAGTAACGAATAATTATGATGGGTTTCATCAACTGCAAAAGGAAAACCCAGAAGGTCCAAGGGGTTTGAACTTTTAGGCATTCAAAGATCATACGGCTAAGCAAAGAATAAAACCCTAGAGAGAGGTCGAGTTCAAACAGATATGAACTCACCAGTTCATGTTCAAAATGTACATGTACATTTCTAGGCTTAAAAGTTACTGAGCTACTATCAATTGTAGCTTTTTCTTATTCATTAAATGGATAAAAGGCACAAACTTTGACTAAAACTAAAACATTAAGAAAGGTGATGTACTTTCTTGATCAATTGTACCCTAATAGTTTGAATTTTGTCATTTGATTGTGTATTCTTTCAGCATCTTAATTTTAAGTTCTCACACATCTGTTAAATGATCAGAAATCTTTTTTTTTTTTCAATTCTTTTCCCCCCCCCCCCCCATCCAATTTTAGTTCACATTGAACTTTTCTTTGCAGACTTTTCTCTATTCAGTTAAACTGAGGGGTGGAGGAGGCAGGCAGATTTCAGTACAACTCTAGTTATCTTCACTATGTGTTAGTTTAGAGCCTAGCGTAGCAGAGCTGTTATTTCTCCAACATCTGAAATAGAAAAATGTGACTACAACAGAGGCTTCTTGGGCGGGGAGAGGGGCGTTGAAAATATAGAGCTGCGTCCATTGACTGCTTTATGGAGAGAAATGGTTGTGATTGATTGGAAAGCTTGGCATTGCTGATCTGTATTTTAAGAGCTGTGCCTCTGGCCATCTGTGCCTCCCTTGCAATTGACTTGTATTGATGTTTGTTTTCCTTGATGTGATTGTGGTTAAAGCAAAGTCCTGTGGTGAACTTGCTCCATCTTGAATGGTGTGGACAAGAAAATGTTTGCTCTCAATCCCCTCTGACTGAGTTGGTTTCCCTCTCCCTCAGTTGAGTTTTTTACGAAGGATCTTTTCGTGCTGTCCTCTTCATGTAACAATTTAGTTTAAATAAGGAAATGAGATGTACAAAACACAAAATCATCTTATTTCCAGAAATAAATAGGTCATATTTGCAGTTCTTAAAAGCAAGCTGTGCATACTTACATGTTCATATAAGTAGGGAACAAAGGCACACATTATTCTTATTATTTATTTATTCATTATTATATGATTTATCATTCTGTGTTGGAGTCCTATTCATGAGCCAAGATCCCGTATTGATAGACTGCACAAATTCAGAACAGAAATATGGTCCCTGCTCCAAAGACCCTACAATCTAAGTAGTGACAAAAAGTCTGCTTTTCATTTTCATTTGTAGTAGTTGAAATCTTTTTGAATAGGTAGTAATTGAAAAGCAGTGTTCTAGGAGTACCGTATCTAAACCACAGTAACACGACATTGCTGAAAAGTTAGGAAATGACCTTTTGTGGGTACACAACAAGTATTGCAAATATTCATGACTTCACTTCCAAACCATGTTAACTGGCACATCAAAGGCCCTTGGGCTCACTTGATTGAGGGATAAATCCATGGCAAGACTGATAAGTTTGAAAACATGCACTTTTAAGACATCAAAACATAAAAAATGTAATGGAAGTGGTGAGAAACTCCAGGCTTCATTTCACTTGAAAATCTGACAGCCGAAAAGAACCTTGTGGCTGTGACAAACAATAGAAAGGTCAACGTGCAGGATAAATTCCCAACAGAGTTGGGTTCATACCTAACAAATAGGCAGTGCCTCATCTACTGTAAATTCTGGTGTCAAACGCAAAGCTATAAATCCATTTCATAACTGAAGCTCCTTCACTGCTGGCAGTTGTTTTTAATCCTTGCTAAACATTTGGGATTCAAAAAAACGTTTTCCATTTATTGGTTGTGGTGAGCATCATGCTTAACTGTGTCTGGTGGAGAGAGCTTTTGACATGTTTCTTTATATGTAAGGTTCCAACAAGGTTTTGCTATGGGCTACAAATGGAGGGGAATTGGCAGAGCAGGTAATTTAGGATGCTAACCCTGTGTTTTTTCTCTCCTAGGTGTTTCCGAGTGTATTATAATGGGAATTCCAATGAACATTGGAACAGGACTCTTCAAACTGCTGCACAAAGCAAACAAGGAGTCAGCTCCTCCTAGGAGGCCCCTTATCTTTGACAATGAATTCCATATTCCCCTTGTCACGTAGGAACTGGGCAACATCAATTGCTAGAAGATGGTATAAAATGTAAATGAAGGTGTTTTTACTACATGCATCTCAAAATAGATTTAAGGGCCCGTGACTTGGTAAATGAAGTATTGTCACAAGAGCTGGGCAACTGTTCACTAGTTCCTGATACAGACTTTTAAAGGAAGTACTTGTCCATACAGAGATGTAGAAATTGGTCTAAAATGAATGTCAGCTGATTATGCTTAGTTGCTACTATGCAAGAATTTTCCATGCTACAAGTATTAAAAGCAGCAACACACTGGCTGGAAGATGACTCGAGAAATCGTTACATTGCTCAAAATAAATCCTCTTAGTGGTTGCAGTGTAGTAGGAATTGATTTTCTAGTTCCTATACCATTACAAATAAAAACATCCATTTTCCACCAAATGCACTCAATTTCTTGGGATTGGGAGTTGAGGTGTTTTGAATACAAAGCGCGGATGCCATGTTATTGGTGTCTGTAGAAGTGGAAGCCT
>VOCT01083565.1:0-19944 GCA_007922175.1 Pelusios castaneus | reverse complement strand
GCCGGGCTGGGGAGTTTTCAAATCTTCCACCCTGAGCATGGTCCAACAGAGTGTGTTCAGGGTAGGAGCGGCCCCCCGGCCAGAGCAACTGGGAAGGCTGGGTGGGCCAGGTAGCCGGTGGGGAACTAGGGGGATGGGAAACGGGGACCAGGAGCATCGAGGAGCTGGGGCTGGGAAGCCAGGGCTGGGGAGCTGCTGGGCAATGGGAAATGGGGTGCCTGGGGAGCGCCCGGGCTGGACAGGACTCAGGTTCTGGGGCTCTAAGAGTGACTGGGGTTGTGGGGTGGGTTCCCATGGTGGGCTCCATGCTGGGGGGCCCAGCCCAGCCAGCCTCTTGCCCGGTCCCAGCATGCAGCTGGGAGCTGGGCTATGGCTGCTCACCAAACCTCCAGGCTTGGGGATGCAAGCAGCACTTTCTTTCTTTCCTTTTCTGCTTCTTCTTCCTTAAAAGAAACAAACAAAAAAAACCAACCAAACAAAAAAAACTTAAAAAAATTAATATTAATTACAAACCATTTTAAAAGTTTTTAAAAAAACCTTTCTAAAAATTATATTTCAATTAAAATAAATTCAAATTCAATTAATTAAAATGTAAACCCAATTAATTTTAATTACAATCCATTTTAATTCAAGTAATTAATTTTAATTTAATTTTAATTAAATAAACTGGTGGCCCTTCAAGGTTTTAAAATCTGTATTTTGGTCCCTCAACCAAAATGGATGGGAACTACTGATTTATAATGCAAAATTTTAAGTGTGTTCATTTGCTTATTCTTTGTCTTTCTAAAGATACTGCTATCTTGGAAAAAAAAAATACAAAAACGAGGAGTCCTGTGGCACATTTAAACACTAACAAATGTAGTTGTTAATTTGTAAATTTGTTTGTCTTTAAGTGCCACCGGACTCCCTGGGGGCAGAGGCGAGCTGGTCTAGGGGCTGGGCTCTGCTCTCCTGCCCCACCTCTGGGACGGCCCTCCCGCCCCTAGGGAGAAACAGCCGGCCCAGGGAAGAGGAGGGAAAAGGGAGGGGCAGGAACTGTCACCAGAATTTGGTGAAAGTGACTTAAACTTTTTGTGTTCCAAATTTGGCACTGCATTTAATGAAGTGAAATGAGCATATTGGGAATATAAAGATCACAATATTTATTGTGTTATGCAGTGTTTGCTAGTTTGTGATAGTAACTGATATAGACATAAATGCCATATAAAATTATAAATATTTTTATGGAGCGATAACCGATGCATATGGTAGTGAGAAGTGGTTGCAAATGCCTACCTGGGCTGGGGCCCGCACATGCATGAAGGGGGACAGAAAACACAGGAAGGGGGCCCAGAGATTAGGAGGGTTCCGGGGCCCATCAAATTATACTTTAACCACTGCCCCAAAGTATTACTTTTCTAAAATCTCATGATTTTCAAGGGTCTGACTCATGGCTTTTGAAGAGCAGGGGATGGAGTGCTGGAGTGGTGCAGATAAAGGGACCTTAGTGCAAATGAGAACCTGGCCCATTGTATTTTGAACTAACAGTGTCCCTTTAACTTGCTGACCAGGTTTTCAGTCACAGAGAGAGTCCTGCAAACGTTTCCAGGGAGAGCGACTTGTGGGTCGGGGACAGCAGAAGCTGGGTTACTGCCAAGCTGTTGTGGTGAGGTTCACACAGAACTTATTTCAAGTGAGACCAGAAATCCTCCGGGCAGGAGCAGCATTCAGTGCTACTGGTATCATTATTCTCTGATGTATTCAGAGCTCCTCTGGTCTTTTCATCACACAAGACATGCAACTGGGAAACTTCAAAAGAGCATCACAGTCACTCATAAGGCAACTATTTAGGGATTAAAAACCAGTCTGTAGATGGTGTAAAATTGTTGAGTGTCCATCACAGCTAGGATAGGGGCAGAGAGACACACTCAGGTCTTGTCTACACAAGAAAAATAAATCCACACATTTATGTCGACTTTCAACCATTATAGCTGTGGCTGTTGTTCACCCTGCTCTCCTTGGGCTGGTGGAGAGCGTCCTCACCTCAGCACCTAAGGGGCAGTGTGGGGGGATCTGAGAGACCCATCCCTCAGCTCCCTGCTGGGAACCCTCAGGCTCCCAGACTTCCTTTAAACTGCTCCCTCATTCCCAATCCTGGTCCAGGAGTCTGGAGACAGGGCAGCCACACCAGGACTTCTCTTCTCCCCTGTCACAGCTGAGCGCTGACTGCAGCCCCTGCATCCTGCCCAGTCCTGGCTCAGAGCCCGGAGCAGGCTGCAGCCGCCCACTTCCAGGTTTGCAGCTGGGTGGCAGCCTCCTGCCCCCCTTCCACCAGTGGCGTAGTGAGAGCTTCCACAGTGCCTGAGGGCCAAGCCCACATTTTCCTCCCACCGCCCCCACCCCCGCCCTAATCTTCCCCTGGCCCCCATCCCACACTGAGCTTCTGAGGCCACCTGCTCTGCAGGACATCCCTTTGCTGGAGTGGGGGGGCCTCCAGACACCGGGCGCCTGGTTCCCATTTCCTGCCTTGCTCTGTCCTGAGCCAGGGTTTGGGAGCTCAGCAGAGCGGGAGATTTAAAAAGTCGCTGTCAGCCCCAGCTCCCAGGCGCGGCTCGCGGCACTGCCCGGCTGGTGTTCCCAGGGCCAGCAACGCCCCTAATTCCAGCCTCCCCCAGGGCTGAGCTCTGCCCCTAATGCTCTGATTCTCCCCCAGTGACTGTGACACGTCCCGTCTGAGGATGGGAAGTTTGTGAGACAGACTGACACACAGCAGGATCTGCCCAACACCCCTGAGAGATTTGACACTGTGCGCTGTGTGCTGGGCCGTGAGGGATTCACCTCGGGGAGACATTGCTGGGAGGTGGAGGTGGAGGATGGGCTATGCTGGGCTGTGGGGGTGGCCAGAGAGTCTGTGCAGAGGAAGGGGGGATCAGCTACAGCCCTGAGGGGGGGATCTGGGCTGTGGTGTGATGGGGGGATCAGTTCCAGGCTCCCACCTCCCCTGTAACCCCTCTGCCCCAGAGCCGGGTCCCCAGCAGGATCCGGGTGTGTCTGGACTGTGACCGGGGGCTGGTGATGTTTTTTGGTGCTGGTGACGAGGCCCCAATCTTCACTTTCCCGCTGGGTTCTGTCCCCGGGGAGAGAATCCGACCCTGGCTCTGGGTGTGGGACACAAACACCCACCTCCGACTGTGTCCCTGAGACAACAAGGGGGGACGAGGAAAGAGGAACATCCTCCTGCCTTGGCCCCTGAAATCAGCCTCTCCAGCTTCATACACCCCTGGTCTGTATGACCCTGGAGGACTCTGATCTACCCAGAGTCACTGGGGCCAGCGTGAGATGTACCAGAGCTAACAGAGGAAAGAAAAGGGAAAGAGAAGGTAAAACCAAATAGCCGGGGAATCCTGGAGAAATGGTGTAAAATAGCTGTGGAAACACTGTGAAGAAACAGGCTGAAGAGGGGACCCAGCCAGAGGCAGCGAGAGGGGAAACAATAAACTCAGAGGAAGATGGAAAACATGAGGGGGACGATCTGGGACAGGGATCAGGAGAATAGCAGAGACAGAGCAATAAACAGGGATGGGAAATGAGGGCTCAAATAATGGTGTGTAAAAGCAACAGTGTCAAAGAAAAAGGGGGAGAAAAGAAAACACAAAAGGACAGAGATTTATAAACCGTCACTGAAGGTGAGAGTGTAATTCATGGATTTCACTGTGTTGTCATTTTAGTGTCATTAAAAAATAAAAAAAACATGTTCCCAAAATCTGTGTTTCTCTTCCATGGGTGGGCATTGAAGCTCCTGCTTAGCTCCTTTCCAATCTGACGGTATTCACAGTAAATTACATTACAGTAAAGCGAGAAAGGCAATTTTCATTCCTTTCTTTCTTCTCCCCCTCCCCCCTCCCTTCCTGCATTTTACTTTCCCAGCCTCAGTTGTTGTGGGAAGAGTGGCGGGTTTCCTTCCCTACTTGTCTGTGTCCCTCCAGCACCAACAGGGAATGTCCCGGCAGGTCCTGTGATGGGAGCTGGGGTTTCCCTGTCCTATGTCGCTATCCAGCCTGTGCTCTGTCTCTTGTGGAGTCTATAGCAACGTAAATCAGGAATTCCTCAGCTGAGCTGTGCGGAGGTGGCTGTATACATGGTGCTAATTCTTTGTTCCCAGGGGTATTGAATTTATTCAGAGGTGGCTAAAAGGACATTAAATCTGTTCTTCACATTTCTTCTGCCCATCAGCAATCACTGTGGGCTCCAGGGAGGTGTTATTGGGATTGGACGAGCTCTGACAGTCTCTGAGCGTCTGTCTCATTGGGTGCAGGTTTCTCTCTCTCATTCTCTGTGTGTTTAGACAGGACAAGGGGTGGTTTCCCCTCAGTGTAACTGGTCAGGAGGAATTCTGTGGGTGGGGGGCATTGGGATGTGACGTTCCCCTCCCAGAACCTGGTCTGGTGTGCCGCTCTGCCCCCCCAATCGCCCACTCCTGGGCTCCGACAGACCCCGCTTTGCTGGGTGGACCCCCTCCTGGGTGACTCCAGAGCAACCTCATGCGTGTACTCTAGGGATGTCAAACCTCTAGCTCCCGGGCCAGATCCGGACCGCCAAGGGCTCTTCTCCACTCCCGGAGCCCTGCACCCCGCCGGACCTGTCAAGCCTCAGTAAAGTGCCTGCAATTTTACTTTCTGTCAGCAGAGGGCGGCCCTCCGCTAGAGAAATGCAGCGGCTCTTTTACAAGCATCTTGCAGATTCGGGGACTGGGAGCCGTTTTTTCAGCAGAAGTAGGGGGTCCCAGCTGGGTGCCTTGCTTTGAGGCTGGGGGCGTAGCTGGGCAGATAATTTTGACACCTGGCCTGAGTAGCAGATCTGGCCAGAGCCTTTTAAAATCTGCTGCCCTGCACGCACCCAGGCAGTGGCCCAGGGCGGGGAATGGCCTGGCCAGAGAACTGATTCCAGGGGCTGGATTGAGCCCCTGTGAGCCAGGTAAATAGGGGGGAGGGTGCTGGGGAAGGGGTTAGAGAACAGGTGCGGGCAAGGTGGGTGGGAACCAGAATGGAGCCCCATGCAGGGAAGGGAATGGGCAGAGGAACCACACCGGGAAGGGGAGAAGGGAAGGGAGGGGCAGCGCAGCAACGGGGAAGCAGTCGAGGAACCAGCGCAGCACAGGGAACCCTGCAGGGCAGGGAAAGGGCAGGTGTTGGAGAGCCTGCGGGTTTGAGGAAGGGAAAGTGTAGCCCACACTGCCCCAAGCGCAGCAAGGGAAGCGGTCAGGGACCCAAGGTCATACTGTTCTGGGAAGGGGTCAGGAAGTCTACTTGGACACACTTCAGCCCCCTCAGGTGTCCTGACTTCCACTGTGGCCCCCGATCCTGAACGAGTTTGACACCTCTGGTGTAATCGGTGCCAGGCAGTAGAAGTGCGCTCGCTAGCCACTCAGGGTTTTGTCCCCCGGTGAGCACTCCTCACTCCCAGATGTCACACTGGGAAATTCTGTCCTGCGGGGATCAGGACCCTTCCCTGGCACTGGAGACTCATTTATTCCAGTCTGTCACTGAAACAATGAAACTGTTACACATCCTTTGCTCCAAGTCAGACGTTCACACTCACTCTCTCTGTCCCTGGGGAGAGAATCCGTCCCTGGCGCTTGATGATTGATGCACTCCACATCCCTGAGACAGCCTACGCAGGACCCTGAAGTCAGTCTCTCTAGCCTCAGACATGATGATGATATGGTGATATGGAATATTCTAATATGGAAAATACATCAATTGTACTCATGAACCCCTTAACCAATGATCTGAAGGTACCCTGATCGTTTCTGGGGTGAGGACCTATATTTGGGTAAGGAAGAATGAAATCATTTAGTTTATTTTTAGGGGGGTATAGAGTCTATAATGTGTAAGGAAGAGGTATTTAAGACCCTAGAATATGGTAAGCTACGAAGCTTCCACATCTTTCATTCTGAATCCATCTTTCTTGAGAAAGACTCTTCGCAGATCTTTGTTTTATTATTTTATTTTAATTAAGGTTATTAGAGCCTGCACTCCTCATCTCAACATCATTACCCTAAGGGAGTGTAAGCAACTTGTCCATTGTTTCATTAAATGTATAGCTTGTTATAGCCTGTCATCAATTGTATAAGATTTCTTAAATATATTTTATTGTAGATTTACTAATTAATACTGTTATCAATTTTATGCTTTTGCCAATAAAGAATTTTTATAAAATAACTTTAAAATCCTTGTAGCTCTAATCGTTCCTTGGAGCAAGTTCATAGTAAGTTAATTTCATCTGGGGTTGGATTAGGACTAAAACCCACATTCTTAACAACTTGATAAAGTGTCAGAGGAATTATCAAAAATCCAAAATAACTATCGAATCGGACTACAGGGTTGGATCCACAGTAATTGTCACACACACGGGGGATGGGCCATGAAAATCCAAAATCACAGGATGAACCAGAAAACACTATATATTTTTTTGAAATCTCACATTTTGGGGGGTTCAATTTCATGGTGTTCTGTTCTGACTCATGATTTTTCAGTTTTGTGGTTGGCAACTCTTGGGTCATGGCAGATTGACCCAGTGTGAATAGAGGGGAAAAGGAAAAGAGAAAGTGGGAGAAGTGGGTGCCCCAGCCAGTCCTCCTCTCTCATGCCCTGCTCAAGACCTTCCTACTCCTCTCTGATAACAGAGCAACCCCTTTGGGCGGGGCGGGGGGAGGCCCTCCAATAGCCGGAGATTCCCCCTGGCTGGAATCTAGTGGCTGATCTGCAATGTCCAGGAAGGGGTAGAGTTCTCAGCATTGCTCCATAAAGCAGCCTCAGACTCTTCTGTGCCGCCCCCTTCTGCAGCCAGCCAGCGGGAGGGAAGAGATGTACCTCTCCCTTCCTAATGCCCATAGCGTTCCTGCTGCCCACCCCCACGCCGCTGTCTGGCCCTCCCGCAACTAGTAAACCCATCAGCTACTGCTACTTCCTCCCTTCCCCTCTCTTGCCCCCAGTGGCAGCGGGACTCCACTGCCAGCTTGGTATCATGGGCAAACTTTATGAGTGTGCTCTCTATGCCATCATCTAAATCACGGATGGAAATATTTGGAGAATATTGAGGACAACTTCCTAGTACAAATGCTGGAGGAACCAACTAGGGGCCTTGCACCTCTAGACCTATTGCTCACAAACAGAGAAGAATTGATCGGAGAAGTAGAAGTAAATGGCAACGTGGGCAGGAGCGATGGTAGAGTTCAGGATCCTGATCAATGGAAGGAAGGAAAGAAACAGAACACACACCCTGGACTTCAGAAAAGCAGACTTTGGCTCCCTTAGGGAGCTGATGGGCAGGATCCCTTGGGAGGCTGATCGGAACGGGAAAGGTGTCCAAGACATCTGGCTGTATTTTAAAGAAACCTTGTTAAAGGCACAGGAAGAAAACATTCCGATGTGCAGAAAGAACAGCAAATGTGGACAGCGACCAGCGTGGCTTACCAGAGAACTCTGCGGGGAGCTGAAACATAAAAGGGAAGCTTACAAGAAGTGGAAACTTGAACAGATGACAAGGGAGGCATATAAAGATATTGCTCGGGACTGCAGGGATCAAATCAGAAAGGCCTAAGGACAATTGGAGTTGCAGCTAGCAAGAGATGTGAAGGATAACAGAAAGGGGTTCTATAAGTATGTCAGCAACAAGAAAAGGATCAGAAGTGGTGTAGGTCCCTTACTGAATGGGGCAGGCACCCTCGTGGTGGATGATGCGGAAAAGGCTGAAGTACTCAATGCTTTTTTTACTTCAGTCTTCACAGGGAGGGCCAGCTCGCAGGCTACTTACACGGGGTAACATGGAATGGAGAGAAGAGCGGTCCTCGGTGATGGAAAGTCAGATTAGGGAACACTTAAAGAAATTGGATGTGCACAAGTCCATGGGGCCGGATGAACTGCATCCGAGGGTGCTGAGGGAGTTGGCTGAAGTGATTGCAGAGCCACTGGCCATTATCTTTGAGAACTCGTGGTGAACGGGGGAGGTCCCAGAGGATTGGGAAAAGGCAAATATAGTACCTCTCTTCAAGAAAGGAAAAAAGGAGGATCCGGGGAACTACAGACCGGTCAGCCTCACCTCAATCCCTGGGAAAATCATAGAGCAGGTCCTCAAAGAATCCATCCTGAAACACTTGGAGGAAAATAGAGTGATCAGGAACAGTCAACATGGCTTCACCAAGGGCAAATCGTGCCTGACCAACCTGATTTCCTTCTATGATGAGATGACTGGATTTGTGGATGTGGGAAGAGCTGTTGACGTGGTATACCTTGACTTTAGCAAGGCTTTTGATACAGTTTCCCACAGCATTCTCATCGACAAGTTAAGGAAGTATGGGTTGGATGAGTGGACCGTAAGGTGGATCGAAAACTGGCTCGATCAACGGGCTCAGCGGGTAGGAATCAATGGCTCGATGTCTGGTTGGCAACCGGTAATGAGTGGAGTGCCCCAGGGGTCGGTCCTGGGGCTGGTACTATTCAACATCTTCATTAATGATCTTGATGATGGAATAGACTGCATGCTTAGTAAGTTCGCGGATGATACCAAGTTAGGGGGAATGGTAGATACTCTGGAGGGCAGGGACAGGATCCAGGGAGACTTGGACAAATTGGAACACTGGGCTGAAAGAAACCTCATGAGGTTCAACAAAGACAAGTGCAAAGTCCTGCACTTAGGACGAAAAAATCCCATGCACTGCTACAGGCTTGGGACCGATTGGCTAAGTATCAGTGCTGTAGAAAAGGACCTGGGGGTTATGGTGGACGGGAAGATGAATATGAGCCAACAGTGTGCCCTTGTTGCCAAAAAGGCCAATGGCATATTAGGCTGCATCAGGAGGATTATTGCCAGAAGATCGAGGGATGTGATAATTGCCCTCTATTTGACACTGGTCAGGCCGCATCTGAAATACCATGTCCAGTTTTGGGCTCCCCACTACCGAAAGGATGTGGACAAATTAGAAATAGTCCAACAGAGGGCAACAAAAATGATTAGGGGGTTGGGGCACATGACTTATGAGGAGAGACTGAAGGAATTAGGCTTATTTAGTCTACAGAAGAGAAGACTGAGGGGAGATTTGATAGCAACCTTCAACTACTTGAAGGGTTGCTCCAAAGAGGAGGGAGCTAGGCTGTTCTCGATGGTAACAGAGGACAGAACAAGGAGCAACGGTTTCAAATTACAGCTGGGAAGGTCAAGGTTGGATATTAGGAAAAACTTCCTCACTAGGAGGGTGGTGAAGCATTGGAATGGGTTACCTACGGAGGTGATAGAATGTCCATCTTTTGAGATTTTTAAGGCTCGGTTAGACAAAACCCTGGCTGCGGTGATTTAATGGGAGTGGTCCTGCTTTTTAGCAGGGGGTTGGACTAGATTACCTCGTGACGTCCCTTCCATCCCTATGATTCTATGATTCTATGATATTGAACAGAACAGGACACAGATACGCACCCCTGAGGTACCACCTTGTTACGCTCTAAAAATATGGATTAATTATAACTCCCATTCAGGTTCTAAACATAGAGGGGAGAAAGAGACAAAAACATTACATCTAAATGGACGAATGAATAGAAAAATGTCCATGGATGCGGCTGCTTTTAAAAATGTGAGATAAAAATCCTAATTATAATTCGAGGTGGTTAATGCTCACTTTCCTCTTTCTAAGCCTAGCACTGGAGTCGTAATTTCAAATTTTCTACTGAGCCTGCATCAGTCAGCACTGGGAGGGATCTGATGTGAATGTCTCCTGCCCCTCATGCAGAGAAATTGTGCAACAGAGAAACCTCTGTAGTCATGTCGATCATAAATCCACAAGCCAGCTGCCGGGCGGGGAGTCATCCTCTTTTAAAATTAACCACCTAAGTCTGACTGGATTCTTTTAATTTATTTTATCATTGCTCAAGCTTTCCTTTTACGCAGAGCCACCAAGGCATAGCCTCATGACAAATTAAAGAAGATAAGACAGAAATAAATTATATTCTCCAGATTTTTTCATCTGACGCTGCCGCATCCATATAATTAAACTAAGAAAACAGGTGTGTTCAGGCTGGTTAGCACACTCTTCTAGAAGTGATGTGTACATTACAATTTATTTACATTTAATAAAATTTATTGCAGTTTACTGAAATTGAATACCTATTTCATTTTTATTTTTTGTATTGAATCAAAATGGAAAGAAAAAAGCTTCCTACCATACTAAATGAAAATGAATAATTTTGGAGGGAACTGAAATATTTCATTTCAATAAAACTGCACAGTTATATTCTGATTTTGACACTTTCATTTTATGTTCTAATCGAATATGTAATATAAAATAAACTTTGAAAATGTAATAAAACTTTGAAAAAAAATAGTTTCCAACTGAGAAGCCAAAGGGGAACATTTTAAACTCATTGAAATGTCACATTTAAGAAAAAAACTCATGAAAGTGGACACATTCCCATGGAGAACTCTGATTTCAACAAAAGGGCATTATTAGACAGAAAAAAAATGTTCCATTAGAAATTTATTTGACCAAATTTTTATGAGAGACTAAAAAAGAGGAGAGGTTGCAGAACAGTGGGGGTATCTGCAACATTTTGGATGAGTTCATTGTTAATTTGCATTAGTCAACACAATTCATTCAAAACAAACAAGGAGTCCTCTGGCACTTTTAAAGACTAACACATTTATTCATCGCTTTTGTGGGAGAAAATCCCACTTCGTCAGATGCTTTACGGATGGGGAACTTACAGAATGAGAGGAAAATAAATGCAGGGGAATGTAAGTCACAGGATCAAGTCAGACTGGTCCTTGATTCCTTTACCTTACAGAACACAAAATCAAACAGAGCATCAGACCCCACCTACAAAGCAAACCGCCAATCACTGTGCAAAGTTTCAGCCTTTCTCAAAGAAAGTGAAACTAAAAACTTCTTTTCTCTCTCTCTTGTTTTTCCAGCACAAGCAGCCATGGCTGCTACAAATCCAGCCAAAACTCTCCAGGATGAAACGAGCTGCCCCATCTGCCTGGAGTATTTTAAGGATCCAGTGGTGCTAGACTGTGATCACAATTTCTGCAGAGCCTGCATCACCCAGTGCTGGGAGGGATCCCAGACTCTCTCCTGCCCTCAGTGCAGACAGACCTGTCCAGAAAAGAACCTGAGGCCGAACAGGCAGCTCAGGAATATTGTGGAAGCAGCCAGAGGACTCAGGCTGCAATCAGCGAGGGAAGCAGAGACAGAAGGACTGTGTGAGAAACACAGGGAGCCTCTAAAACTCTTCTGCAAGGACGACCAAATCCCCATCTGTGTGGTGTGCGACAGATCCAAGGAGCACCGAGATCACAGGGTAATTCCTGCAGAGGAAGCGGCTGAAGAATTCAAGGTACGACCCAGTGTTGTTTTACAGCCAGAGCCCTGGGAACCACTTCCCCCAGCTGTGTGTGTGTGTGAGTGGCAGGGGAGGGTGGAGGGTGGGGGAACACCATGAATGCTGGGGACTCCCTCCCTCCCCCACTGGGAGGGCTCCACGCTGTGCTCTTTTGGGGCAGCCGGGGGTGGAGGCAGGGCACCGATAGGGCAGGGGTGGGGTGTGGGCTGTCACCAAATCATGATGGAGGCAGGGCGGGAAAGGGCAGCACATAGTGGTGGGATTGGCCAGAATCAGGACCACCAGGGTTGGATTATTGCTGGGCTGTGGGGCCCCCTTTAGCCCAGGGCTGCAGCCCCTGCGATACTCTGGCCTGGGTGTCCTGGGCAGGGAGAGACCCACTTTTCTGTCCCTCCCCACTTGTGGCATCTTCCAGAGTTATGGACACCATTTCTCTGCTCCTCCGGCTCATCCCCGCCCTAAGCAGGCCACGGTCTAAAAAGAGACAAGATAATCCAAGGGTGGAAGGGGAAACTGAAGCACAAAGCAGGGACTTGAGTTATCCAGGGTCACTCAGCAGGTCTCTGGCAGATCTGGGACTAGAGCTCAGGGCTTCCAAACCACAGGGCCCTAACCACTAGACACTCCTCCCTCTGAGCACTAATTAAATAAGGGCAATAGGAGAGAAAGATGCCTTGAGAAACCTCCCAGACCCAGCAGGAGATGGTGACTCCCACTGGGAGTCTGAATTCCCGTGTTCCCCATGAGAGGTTAAGCTCAGATGTCGCCTGCACTGGAGGAGATCGCTGGGCTAAACGCTGGGTGGGCCCTCAGCACCTTGAGAACATGGACAAAAGGACTCCAGACAGGCAGGTTCAGGCCACACACCACTGGGGTTAGACGGGGATGCAACAAAACTAATCCCTGGGCGGTGCTGAGCTGTGTCAGGTGAAGAATCCGCCAAAGTGGTTCCAGCATCCGTAGGCTGCTCTCCATGGGGTGGGATTTTGAAATCTCCATGGCTTCCTGGGGCTTTGGTGGGATCTGGGAATAGCTACCCAGACAGCATTGCCACTGGAAGGGGCCGGGCCAGCCAAAGTTCTTGCCAAAAGCCATGTCTAATGGGGTTTCTCCAAATGCTCAGCACAGTTCTGACCAACCAGTGCCACTCCCTGCTGGTCAGGGCTGAATTTCAGAGGGAGTTGGGCTCCACTGAGAATCCCCACCTGTATTTTGAGCCCTGGTGGCATCTGGGATTTGTATCTCTTTGTTGGTTAAACCTTCCCTGAAACTGGATATTTCGCCTGGGGAAAGAAAAATCCCAGGCTCTGACTCAGTTTCTTGTTAGTGTAAATCAATGGAGAAACAAATCTGACACCATAAACCTACTGGGATTTCCAATCATCAGTAATGTGTTTATGTTGGAGAGGACATCCTCATATTCCCCACCGACCGCTCTGAGTCCTTCAATAAAAATATCAACACTCAAAACATTTTCTATTTCTTCAGGAAAAGATACAGGCCCATTTGAAGACACTGAGGGAAGAGAGAGAAAAACTCCAGGAATGTAAAGTGACCAGAGAGAAGAGGAGCCAGGAGAATTTGGTAGGTGACCATTGTTATTTACCTGAGTTAGTAACGAGTCGGATGCAGTTGGTTCAACATTTCAGAGTCGACAAATCTGCAGTTTTCCTGGAAAAAAACTGTAGTGCAGAAAACGTCAGCTCTAGTGCTGATCCCTGTCTCTCCAGATTTGGATCTGCATCCCCTAGGCCAGCGACAGTCATTATCCGAGCCATGTCAGACATGGGAATATCCTCGTATGGGATTCTGATGCCAAGTGGAAAGGGTGTGAGAGAATCCCTGTTCAGTACCACAGCATATTGTTCAGTGCTATATAACCTATGATTTGTAAAGCAATTCTCCCTCTTGCACACTGAGAGCTCCATGAAAGGGCTTCCGACTCCACCCATGTCTCTGACCAGCTCTTTCCCTATTTTTATTACTTTTACAGAGAAAAACACAAACCGAGAGGCAGAAGATTGTGTCTGAATTTCAGCAACTGCGGCAGTTCCTGGAGGAACAAGAGCGACTCCTGCTCGCCCAGCTGGAGAAGCTGGAGAAGGAGATGGGGATGTTTCATACTGATAATATCACCACACTTTCTGAGGAGATTTCCCATCTCAGTGAGCTGATCAGTGAGGTGGAAGGAAAGTGTCAGAAGCCAACAAATGAATTCCTGCAGGTGAGACTGAGTTAGAAACACTTCAGACCCCAGCACAGAGACAGGACAGCTCCAAAAATATGGGCACAGGAGTCCAGCAGTCAGAGATCTCAGTGTAACTCAATGAGTGAATTCCTGGCATGTGAAAGAGTATGGTCCTTTGCAGAGTCTCAGGCACTTTGGCCATGTCTACAGTACAAAAAGTTAGGTCGACTTAACAAAGTGGTTTCCCTGAATGGGGACTTAGTAAGTCGACCCAACTGCCCTTAGGTCGACCTAAGAAAGTGGACTTAAGCGTCCACACTGTGCTTAGATCGACCTAAGGAGTCGACTTAAGGGTTAGGTCGACCTAACCAGTGGTTCTTATTAAGTCGACCTAAGCTTTCATTAAGTTGACGTAAGGAATTTCTTAAGTCGACTTAATGAAAGCCTGGTGTGGACAGGGACTAAGATAGGTCGACGTAAGCCTCCTTATGTCGACTTAAGTTGGAAGTGTAGACATAGCCTTTGAAAGTAGAAATGGAAAAGCCCCATTAGCTCAATGAATCCACAGTCCTGGGGTCAAGCGTGGCCTCTTTCCTCCACCTTCGCAATATCCCATCTCTGGATTTTCCTGTGGGATGTCAGATTAGGATTGAAATTCTTTTTTCTCTCTCTCCTCTAGGGTGTCAGAAGCATGTTGAGCAGGTCCGTGGCTCACTGTCTCTCTCCCTCACATATCACAATTCTGAGAAAGCTTAAAGATGATGTTAGCATTGTATCTCCCCAGGGCTCTACAGGGAAAAGTGTAGGGAAGGTCACATTTTGGATAAAATTCTCCACGATGAATTTCCTCCTGAGTTTCTCAGCCTTTTCTAGAAAACTCTGGAATTATCCATTCAGTGGGAAAGACTGACCTACAACATTTTGAAGAGATGTCACATCCTGGGGGACTGGCTGCCTCCTTATTATGGGGATGGGAATATAGGCCTGCTGGGGGGTTGTTACCATGCGGCCCAGGGCAGTGGTGATCAAGACTCTTTTCTCTCTGAGGATGTTTGGAATAAGCTAGGGACAGGGAAGTTGCTGTACCAGTTTAATTCCTAGTAGCAGATTTCTACAATAATTAACATGGGACCCTTCTGTCCATCAGTAGAGCCCAGCAGATCCTTGGATATGGCAGGGCCTAGCCTAAGGAGCGGGGGGAGGAGAGGGTGTTGGGGAAAGGCAGTGTCTAGGGCCAATTATCCTGGGGGGGCCTCTGGCCCCCACCCAGCGCAGAGGAGGAGTAGAGTGGGCCAGCCCAGAGGCCAGACTCTGTGCTCACATCTCTCCCTTAGGCTGGCTTCCTGGACAGCCCTGGATATCTTCTATATGTTCCCACACAGGGCTCTATCCTCCAGAGCACAGAGGCCAAGGAGGAAACTGGACACAGAGACTCAATTCCACCTTTTTTCCCAGAGCTGATCAGTCCAGGACACCGTTGAAGAACATGATATATCTCAAAGAGAAGGTTGCACGGCCATGGCCTGTGTTGCACTTTCTCAGTGGCTTGGAGAAGTAGGGAAATGCTAACTTCAGGCCCATTAGAGAAGTGAATCATTAGGAAGAACTTAAAAAGTGTCACTAAGTGAAATATAACCACGTGAAATTGTTTCTTTCCAGGTGTGAGAAGGGGAAGTTCCAGGGGCCGAAGGAGATCTCTCCTGGACTAGAAAAGGAACTCAGCGATGTCTCCCAGAAAGCTGTCGCTCTAATAGAGACTGTGAGGACATTCGAAGGTACTGGGAAAGGACCTGTGGGTCCATAAAGTAGCTGCCAGCGGAGCTGAGCGGCCGGTGTCTCAGCCCTCACACATCCCCCTTAGGTCAGTCGAGAGACTCTTGGTGAGGACACATCACTGACTCAAAGAGGGCAGTGGGGATATTCACCCCCACAGTAATTACTGTGTTGGATGTAGGTTGACCTAACATAGGTCAATTTCCCGTTCTAGTGTAGAGAAGGGAGGAGATTATGGGAGGAGAAAGACTCTGGCCAATTGGTTCATAATTTAATGATGCTTCTATTTAATTGTTATGTGAGAATGTCACACAGGGTCCAAGTCTGTCCAGTGGATAAATTCAAACCTTTCTTTGCCCCAAAGGGATGCAATTACTATTAAAGTAAGAAATGATGGACAGACAGACAGACAGATGTACTGGCCAGTGACCTTCTCCTGGGGCACTGGTGGTCACGGTGGGTTTCACTGATGAAGCTCCATCAATCCCTTACAATATCTGACATATTATAATACACAGCCAAGTGATACATTTATTAGTTCTATTCCAATCATCTTCGCGTGTTGTGAGTATTAAGTATCTTCCATAACTCACACAACACACATGCAAAAAACCTTTGTCAGATGCATGCAGAGGAAAGTAGAGTTGAGAGGTGTATACACAGGCCGGGGTGAAGGAGGGCAAGTGCCAGCAAAGTCAGTTCAGTTGGGGTGGATGAGGCCCATTCACTCCAGGTGATTGGAAGGGGAGAATGTGTGAACAGGGACAATCACTTTTTGTAATGTGTTAACCATTCCTAGTCCCTGTTCAGACTCAGCCTGATTGGGTCAAGTTTGCAAATTGGTTCCTGCATCGGACAACACGGCTTGGAGCCCACCAAAACTTAAGCCTGAAGAAATGTGTTAATTTTTAAGGTGCCACAGAACTTTCGTTGTTTTTGCTGTACACAGACTAACAGACTATCCCTCTGGATAGTTTCATCTTATTGTTCTTTTTTCTGATTGGTCACATATTGTGCATAGGTCACGTTAACGCTTGTCTCCACATAACATAGGGGATTTGGGATTTTGCTAACTGCTCCTTGTCAGGACATTTTGGGTGTCTGTTAACACCCCATGTGATCAAAATATCTTTGTACCACACAGAAAGGTATGAACACGACACTTAATACAAGCCACCATTTCCCTTAGACCAAGCAAACTCAGTGAGTTTGCAGATGAGAGGAAGCTGGGGGAGCGGTAGATACTCTGGAGGGAAGCGATAAGATGCAGACGTAGACGAGTTGGAGCATTGGGCCAAAAGAGCTCTCGCGAAGTTCAGCAAGGCCAAGGGCAGGGTCCTGCTCTTAGAACGGAAGAATCCCAGGCCCTGCTACAGACAGGGACCGACTGGCCGGGCAGCAGCTCTGCAGAGAAGGTTGTTGGGGTAACAGTGGAGAAGAAGCTGGAGATGAGTCAATAGTGTGTTCTTATTACTAAGAAGGCTATCTGCGTATTGGGAGCATTAGTAGGAGGATTGCCAGGAAACATGGGGCCATTGGAGAAGGGATGTAACCCTGGCCGGCTTCAGAACTTCCTCAGCCTGGGCTAAGGTCTGCACCGGCCCCTGCAGCCACTGGACAGCAGATTCGCAAATCGCCTCCCCTCTCTCCTCCTGCCAGCACAGGGGGAATCTGACCCATTGAGCCAACCTTCCCCTGCCTCAGTTCCCACACTGATAAACTGATTTTCTTATTATTCACATTCCTGCCTCTGGAGGACGAGACCCCATTGCTCTCCTGCCTGTGGAGAGGCTGAGCAAAGAGACCCGACAACCTACAAGTCAAGTCTGGATTTTCTTAATATCCCGTTAGGGACCAAAGTGGGGAAAGTTATTTTATGTCAGTGTTTGTGTGATCTGGGTCTGGGGCTCTTGGTTTGACAAAAGACAATAAATGAAGGAGACAAACCCACTGGAGTCTGAAAGGTGGGAGGAAAAAGTGAGTCTCTTACAGACTGTCTGGCCTGGGATGGTTGTGAGGCATCAGGGGTGTTGATTCCATTGGTGGGAGATGCCTGAAGGAGAGAGGAAAGAGGTAGTTTCAGATTAGTTTATATTAAATCCCTAAGTGTGTCTTTGGGCCTCTGTCTGTTTCTCTGTCCCGATGAAAACACTGTTAACTGATATACGTATAGAAAAGAGTGTGAATGTGTTATAACGAGAAAACCCTGAAATTTCATCTCTTTTCTCCTTTCCCCTCCAGACACTCTGCTGTCTGCACTGGAGGAAAAAGTACAGATATCGCCAGGATCATTCCCACAGGGTGAGTTTTCTGGTGAAGATTATTTTTCATATCCTAATATTCCCCTGAGAATATTTTCGTGACATTGTTGATGCAGTTAAAACCCAGCCCCACCCCGGCCGTGACAGACCCAGCCCTGAAATAAACCCACGACAGGCTAAGGAGGCCCATTTTGAAATGAATCCTGACACCACCCTGCGTCCTCTACTCGTGCCCAGCTGGTGACAGAAGTCGTCACATGGAGCAGCCCCCGCCCAGAGCTCTCTGCCCTGAGGGCTGACACCTCCCTCTCCTTTACCCCGGTGCAGGGGTCTTCCCATCACTCTTCTCCAGCGCCCCCCCTTTCCTCTGGGTGGGGCTGGGCTCCCCCTGGAGCTGCTCTCTGGATTGGGGAGATGTTGGTCTTCTGGTGCTTGGCCTCTCCCTTGTCTCTGGGCTGGGGATGGGCTTCCCCCACCCAGTGCCACCCCCGACTCTCGGGGCTTTATTTCTCTGTCCAAATGTTGGGTCTTCTCTGTCCCTGGCCTGAAAGCTGAGGCTGCATTAGGGGCAGGAGCCTCCCTGAGGGGTTTCCAGCTGGTACCTGCCTTTTCTGCTCCCCCCTCACTAAATGTTCTGACCCCTCCCTGGCTGTGTCTCTTCTGCGGGGAATGGAGCAGCCCCAGGCAGGAGAGCCAGGAGCTGGAGCCTCTAGGAGGGAATGAGAAACAGGCTGAGGAGGGGCAGTGACGGCTCTGCTCGGCCTCAGTTGCCCAGGTCAGAGACAGCTCCCAGCGTCCAGGAGTGTCCCAGCCACAGCAGAGCTGCTGGAGTGGGAGAAATGGTCCCAGCCAGGAGCGTTGCTCCAAAAAAGAGATTTGGGTCACAGACCCCTGTGCCTGGCCTGACATTCCCCCCTGAGAGACTCCACGCCCCACATCTCGCCCTGATCCCGGCAGGCCAAGCCCAGTGCTGCTTCTGGTTCCTGGTGTGCCCGGGGGCCCTGCACGACTGGCTCCTGCCCCCCCCCCCCAATCTTCCCTTGCCCAATCCCACTCTGAGCTTCTGAGGCCATCTGCCCTGCAGGACGTACCTTGCTGGAGTGGGGGGGCCTCCGGACACTGGGCGCCTGGTTCCCATTTCCTGCCTTGCTCCGTCCTGGGCCATGGTCTGGGAGCTCAGCCGGGCGGGAGGTTTAAAAAGTCGCGGTCGGCCCCAGCTCCCAGGCGTGGCTTGGGGCACTGCCCGGCTCGTGTTCCCAGGGCCAGTGACACCCCTAATTCCAGCCTCCCCCAGGACTGAGCTCTGCCCCTAACACTCTGATTCTCCCCCAGTGACTGTGACTCTGGATCCAGACACGGCTCATCCCCAACTCGTCCTGTCTGAGGATGGGAAACGTGTGAGATGGGGACACACACGGCAGGATCTGCCCAACAACCCTGAGAGATTTGACACTGCGCTCTGTGTGCTGGGCCGTGAGGGATTCACCTCGGGGAGACATTGCTGGGAGGTGGAGGTGGGGGGTTGGCAATGCTGGGGTGTGGGGGTGGCCAGAGAGTCTGTGCAGAGGAAGAGAGAGATCAGCTACAGCCCCGAGGAGGGGATCTGGGCTGTGTGGCGATGGGAGGATCAGTTCTGGGCTCTCACCTCCCCCAAGACCCTCCTGCCCCAGAGCCGAGTCCCCAGCAGGATCCGGGTGTGTCTGGACTGTGACTGGGGGCAGGTGACATTTTTCAGGGCTGGTGACGAGGCCCCAATCTTCACTTTCCTGCCGGGCTCTGTCCCCGGGGAGAGAATCCGACCCTGGCTCTGGGTGTGGGACACAAACACCGGCCTCCGACTGTGTCCCTGAGACAACAAGGGGGGGAGGGGAAAGAGGAACATCCTCCTGCCTTGGCCCCTGAAATCAGCCTCTCCAGCTTCATACACCCCTGGTCTGTATGACCCTGGAGGACTCTGATCTACCCCGAGTCACTGGGGCCAAGGTGAGATGGACCAGAGCGAATAGAGGAAAGAAAAGGGAAAGAGAAAGTAAAACCAAATAGCCGGGGAATCCTGGAGAAATGGTGTAAAATAGCTGTGGAAACACCGTGAAGAAACACGCTGAAGAGGGGACCCAGCCAGAGGCAGCAAGAGGGGAAACGATTAACTCAGAGGAAGATGGAAAACATGAGGGGGACGATGTGGAACAGGGATCAGGAGAGTAGCAGAGACACAGAGCAATAATCAGGGATGGGAAATGAGGGCTAAAATAATGGTGAGTAAAAACAACAGTGTTAAAGAAAAGGGATGAGGAAGGAAACACAAAAGGACAGAGATTTATAAACCATCACTGAAGATGAGACTGTAATTCAT
>ML688184.1:22094-43331 GCA_007922175.1 Pelusios castaneus | reverse complement strand
GCAGGCAGTGACTGAAGGCGAGTGGTAGCTTGCCTTTCAGGCCAGCCGGGTTGGATTTTAATCCCCCCTGTGCTGTGATCTGGCCCTGGAGAAGAAGGATAAATGTGTGTGATTTCTTAGAACCAAAGTTCAACTCTCATTTCTGTGCTGGCACTTTTTTGTTCACAACCAACTTCCTGCTTGGAGCTCAGGAACCTGGGCATCTCTGTGTTATTGTATAGCTATCCAGACAAAATCTGTTCTTAATTTCACTCATGCCACTACAGCTGATTGAAATATTTTGCACATTTGTTATTTGCTTGTTAAAAAAAAAAAAAAAAAAAAAAGGCATTAAAAAAAGTAGCTGATCAAAATTTTCAAGTTCCACCCTGCAGCTAATGGCATGGCAAAGGGGAAACTGAGACTAGAACGTTGATCATTAAGCAAATGCTAAGTAAAATTTACCGAACTATAAAGGAGAAAGAACATTTCTTTATTTTGAAGGCACAATCTTAAGTACAAAAGTTAAGGTCCACAGTAGCTACCTTAAATGTATTATAACCTGGCTATTGGGGGAGGGAGAGAAAGGCAGAATGATTGATGGATTCTGTATATATTTTATTTTTAAAATTCTTCACTGAGAAACTAACAGCACTTATTTGAATAGAATATTAATGTCAAGATGTCTGGCAACTCCATCCACAGACTCTACTATTTAAGATCCATGGTCTCATAGATATATAGAGGCCACAGTCAGGGCCGACCCGTGGGGGTAGCGGGGTCCAGGGCCAATTGGCCGAAGCGGGGCCCCGCCCCCCAGGGAGCCGGCCCTGGGCCGGGAGGCAGAGGCTGCAGGCACAGGGAGCCAGGCCAGACCCAAGCCGCTGCCTGTTGCGGGGGGAGAGGGGGGCAGGGGGAGCCAGCTCCAGCCCTGGAGGATGAGGCCGCATGCAGATGGGAGCCGGGCCCAGGCTGGGAGGCAGGCCAGCCCAGAGGCTGGTCCCCATGTGCTCCGCCCCTGGGCCTGCCTGCTCCACCCTGGGGCGGGGAGGGCCAGCCCAGGGGCCCGGTGTAGCCTTCCCGGCCCGGCCCGCCCCGCCACATTTGGCTCGTTGCCAAAGGCAGCGGGGTGGCTGTGGGAGGAGGGGCTGTGATGCGCATGGGCCCCGCACTGCCCCGCTGGGAGCGGGACAGCGCGGGGCCCACGTAACTGCGGGGCCCGGGGCAATCACCCCATTCACACCCCTCCCCCCCCAGGGATGGCCCTGGCCACAGTCTTCAACCAAGGGCCACTTAAACGCAGATTAATCGGCACTGGAAAAGCCTGTGTTATGACTGTGTTTTTGACCTCCTGGTCTCCTTACTAATGTGTTAACACAGAAAAGTAGAGCCTGTTTGTTAGGAATGAAGACCCTGGCAAGAGGAGCTCAATGAACAGAATATGTATTTATTACTGGAGGAAGAGAAGATAGACGCAGCTCCACACCATCTACTGCTGACACCAAAACACTTCTGCCTTCGCTCCAAACAGGAAGCATAGCTGCATGCTGAACTTCCTCTGAGGGTTACCTCCTGAGACAGAGCTCCTTTCACATTATTGCTAACCTCAAGAGCTCACCAACCATGAGTCAGACCCTGTACAAACTCATGACCTTGGCCCCCAAATCATGAGGTTTTTAAAAAGGCCGGTATTGGATTTGTTAGGTCTGTCTTTTGGTTTTTGCACCCCCATCCACCTATCTCCAGTGTGTGTGAGAGACTAATCAGTGTTGCCAACTCTTCCAACTGTATGGAATAATGTGATTTTGTACTCTACTGAAGAAGCTCTAATCCTCACTGCTACATGTCTCCTTTAGCAGTTATTTCCCCCCCCCCCCCCCACACACCCATTTCTATCAATTCAGATCAGTTCACTCCCAACCTCCAGCCCCCTTACCTCTGCTTCTCCTGAAATTTTTTACCCCACTCTCCCAGTCCTAGGGAGAGGGGGCTTGAACAGGGTCCCCTTTGCCCCTTCTAGGTGGGGAAGGGGGCTCTTGTTCTGCTTCTTCCCAGTCCAGGTGCTACAGGGAGGCAGGGGGTGGGATGGAGAAGAAATAGGTACCATTCTATCCCCAATGCTTGAGCCAACAATGTACCCTTTCTCACTGGGCTTTTTGGCTTCCTTCTCTGATGGAGTGCAGAGGAGAGAGAGTTGTAGGCTCTGCCTGCAGAAACTCTGTCAGTGGGAGATCCTGCAACAGGTGTCCTACCTCAGCTCCCCCCACCACCCACCCTCCACCAGGGGCTCCATGTCCAGTCCCACCCTGCCTAGAAGGAGGCTACACCCGCTGAGGCTTTCAAAATATTTGGTTATTGAAGGCATTTTTTAAAAGTGCTCTTCTTATCTTTCAGGTTGCTGACCCCTGCTGTAGGGCATGTAATATAATTCTAGTGAAGAAATAGCATGCTTGACATATAAGAAGGCATGAGGCAAATAAAGCCGCTCACAGACATGTAAATTTTCCCTTATGCAACAACCCACTGTGTTATACTATTTCATATGGTCACATTGTACAAATACCGTTGACTAGTCCCTTCCTGTGGATATGAAAATGAGACAATTGTGAGGAGCAAGACTTCCTTGAGCACCAGCTCTGAATTCTCCATTGTTCAATCAGCCTACATTATACAGTCCAAGTTTGCCCCCTGAGTAATTAATGCAGGCTTGGAAAATTGGTTTTTAGTCTGAAAATAGCTAGGTTTACTGTGATGATCAAGGACAAATTTCTCAAATTTTGCAGAAAGCACATTAATATGCTCTGAGTTAGAGATCATTTTTTTAAAAATTACCTGAATTTAAAATTTTGACTTATTATTTTTGTCTCCCTCTAGCTCATTATGGCTTCAAATTTTCTACAGAGTTAGATCTTCTGGAATCATGTGTCCTTGAAGAAAATAGGTTAAAATTGAGCAATGTCAAAAAATATCAACCATTTTTCTTGGGGGCTGTTTGATGTTTATTCCTGCACCCTTGACATAAATGGGAGGGATTGGCTTTAACTAGAAATAGGAAAGGCACAGTATGTGTGTGAACATGCTAATCTTTTCTTCAGCTCCATGAAAGAGACCTGGGCTTTTGGAGATCTAGAATGGACATTCTACTTCTATGTATGTAGGTATGGTTTATTACACAGCTATAGTTACCAAATTAAAGTTGCAACCAACATTCTATAAGGATGTTGATCCTTCCTCTAACTCAAAACAAACCTCAAAATACAGAAAAAGGCATATCCTTATACTTACATGTTCTGCACATGTTGGTTAGTGATCCTTATTATTTTTTGATCAGCTTAATGAAATCCTGTTGCCTTTTGTGACATTGTCCTGCTCTTAAAAACCATTTCACAGCCCTTCAAACTGCATCAAGGCTTAGCTGGCCTATGACAGCCCTCTAAATTCCACCTGAAAGCAATTAGGCACTCCAGCTGTTGCCTTATTGGCCCATTAGTGAGCACTTGATTCCTATAAAAAGGCTGCCAGGCTGCTCTAAAGAGGCTTTCTTGAAAGGAAGGAATAAGTTAGAAAGCAAGAGCAAAATCTATAATTATAAGTGGGTCCAAGGGATCAAGGCATTTGAAAGCAACCTGAGGGTGAAAATGTTCCTATGGAGGGAGTAGCTAGCTGGAAGGCAACTTGGAGAAAGAGCAACAGGTAACTGAAAGGCTAGCTCCCAGGGAGGGAACAGGATATTGAAAATGACTTGAGTATGCTCAAAGGTGGTCTTAGGGATTCTGGGGCAAAAGTGAAGAATGGTGGTCTCCATGCTGTGTATGTGTATGTGGGGGGGCCCTCCTTGACCCCCCCTTGCTAGGGCCCCTTCCAGCTTCCTGTCCTCCCCGGCCAGGGCTACCAACCCCTATCCCACCCCTGCTAGGACTCCTCCCAGGGCCTTCCAGCTCCCCTGATGCCCAACACCCCCACCCCCCGTTCTGGCATCCCCCGCCCCGCCCCCCACCCCTTGGGGCCCCTGTTGGGGGCTCCCCCCGGGGGGGGGGCTTTTTCCTTCTCCCCCCCCCCCCCCCCCCCATCCCATGGGGCCCTGGGTAGCTGCCCACATGATCCACCCCCTAAGACCTATGGCTATGTCTAGACTGGCAAATTAGTTCAAATTAAGGAGGCTTAATTTGAACTAACTAAAGCCATGGCTACACTAGGCTTTAGTTAGTTTGAATTAAGGGCTTTCTTAATTTGAACTAAAGTTTGAATAGTTTGAATTAACCCTTTAGTTTGAATACCCTAACTAGTTTGAATTAACCAATGTGGCCATGTTAATTTGAACTAATTTCTTAGTTTGAACTAACCAGCCATTGAAATGAATGGGGATTGCTAATTTGAACTAAGCAAGTGCTATAAATAAGAACATAAGAACATAAGAAAGGCCGTACTGGGTCAGACCAGAGGTCCATCTAGCCCAGTATCTGTCTACCGACAGTGGCCAGTGCCCAGGTGCCCCAGAGGGAGTGAACCTAACAGGCAATGATCAAGTGATCACTCTCCTGCCATCCGTCTCCATCCTCTGATAAACAGAGGCTAGGGACACCATTCTTAACCCCTTTCTGGCTAATAGCCATTTATGGACTTAGCCACCATGAACTTATCCAGTTCCCTTTTAAATATTGTTATAGTCCCAGCCTTCACAACCTCCTCAGGTAAGGAGTTCCACAAGTTGACTGTGCGTTGTGTGAAGAAGAACTTCCTTTTATTTGTTTTGAACCTGCTACCTATCAGTTTCATTTGGTGACCCCTGGTTCTTGTATTATGGGAGTATTTAAACAACTTTTCCTTGTCCACTTTTTCCACATCAGTCATAATTTTATATACTTCTATCATGTCCCCCCTCAGTCTCCTCTTTTCCAAGCTGAAGAGGCCTAGCCTTTTTAATCGTTCCTCATACGAGACACTCTCCAAACCCCTAATCATTTTAGTTGCCCTTTTCTGAACCTTTTCTAGTGCTAGAATATCTTTTTTGAGATGAGGAGACCACATCTGTACACAGTATTCGAGATGTGGGCGTACCATGGATTTATATAAGGGCAATAATACATTTGCAGTCTTATTTTCTATCCCCTTTTTAATGATCCCTAACATCCTGTTTGCTTTTTTGACCGCCTCCGCACACTGTACGGATGGCACTTGCTTAGTTCAAACTAAGTTTTCCTAGTTTGAATTAAGCTAATTTGAACTAACTAAAATTAGTTTGAATTAGCTAGTTTGAACTAACTAATTTTAGCAAGTGTAGACATTGCCTGAGAATATGCCCTGAGGCTTGGTGTAGCTACTGGAGTGGCAACTCTGATGGTCAGACTAGTAATCCCACTGCTGAGGAACAGGTGGACCTAGAACATAAGGGGATTTCAAATGCTTTTGGGGAGGGATGAGCAAGAGATTAGAGAGAACACAAGTAGAGACTGAGGCTGTTTCCCAAAACTCAGGTTTATTTTGTCAGTTTGTGTTACCAAGAAATGAAGGCCTCTGGAGGAGGGGGTTTCTTAAAGAACTAAAGGCTGGTTTTGGCCGGCTTCTACTGACTGGAAGAGAAATAGGCCTGATCCCAGGATGGGATCTTGGACACCTTTAAATCCATTTATGAAGAAAACTCACAAGGTGTGATAAGTCAGTGAGATACTAGCTACTCCAAATAGCTCCACTTCATAGCTAGGGAAATGGAGGTACAGAGTTAAGTGATGCAGCCCATGTCACAGAGCAAGTCAGTGGCATAGCTCAAAAGAACCCTGATCTTTCGTCCTACAGGCCTGGGGCTTAATCACTAGAAAACGCTCCCACTAAGGAATGTCCATTTGATGCTGTGTTCCCTGCTTTTTACATATGCTTCTGAGTCTCTCTTTGAAGTTTTCTCCAACAAAATAATAGAGAACAGGGTCTAGGCAACTATTTGTTGCTGCAAGGCCCAGGGTGACGACAGCCCCTTTATGCAAGCTACAGTTGGATTTAGTACCATTCCCCCATTCCAGGTAAATAGTTCTTAATATGTGATATGGCAGGAAACAAAGCAGAAACATAAATAAAGTGATGATGATGGTTGACATTGCTTTCTTATGAGAGGCTCTTATCTTGGCTTGGGGAAGCTTGGTTTTAAGCAAAGCTTTGATCACAAGCACATAGCATAAAATTATTGTGCAAAAGGGGAGGATAAAGCCCAGGCCCAGACTAAAATAATTCAACCCACGCATCTTATCGGTACTATTTGGGTGGAGATCTAAGCATGTGGTGTTGCTGGAGGGTCCCACGGCAAGCAGGGGGCTTGCAGTTGCTAACACAAAAACCCATATTACCACACATATAATTCTAGAATATTTGATGGCTGTTAATTTCAAATGTTTGAAAGGATGAACAATAGCCACAAAACGTACAATGCTCAGCACAGTTAGAAAATAAATGCTGCAGTACATGTTGACGTACAAGGAATAAGCCATAATCCTGCAACCTGCATCTCCAAATACCCAGACAGAGTCATACAGGTAGTAGTGGACCCGGAAGGGCAAAGTGAGCACAAAGAGGCAATCGGAAATAGCCAAGTTCAGCATGAAAACATTCACTGAAGTCTTTTTCTTGTAAGGTTGCAGGAAAACATATATGGAAAGGCTATTTCCAGTGACACCCAAGATGAATACTGTGAGATATATTGTGGGATAAACAACCTTCTTGAAGTCATTAATAGAGCAGTTGTGCAAATCTGACATGCTGCTGCTGTTAAGTTGGACCATCTTTGCAACTCAGTCAAGCATGAGGCCTTCTGACTTCCTGGAAATAAAAAAAAGTTGTGAAATTTATACCGTGTCATCCCTCAAGTTCAGTGTTTTAACCATTTGACAATGTTAAATGCTGTAAATAGCAGTAACTATTCACCACGTATCAGAGTTGTTGCAGTCTGCGGCTAGTGCCTTGCAATATAAAATCTAAAGTTTCAAATAAAAGCTTCAAGTGTCAGTCTTCAGGTGAGAGCTGTCGCTCCTGTTGCAGTACCTGATCCAATGCTACTCTTTGGTTAAGCAAATTATCAGTGGTCATCTTGTGGATGGGAGATCTTGAGACAGAGTGGCATATGCAACACGTAATCACTAGAGCTGATCAAAAATGGAATTTTCACCCAAAAGGAATCTTGGTATATTGATATTGCTCCCCAGTTCAGGACAAATTACAAGAACAAAAAGTCATTATCTAAACTTTTCTGTGGCATGAAAAGTTCCCAAACATTTCTATTTTTAAATCTCACAATATTTTGATTTGTGCTAATGTTAATCTCCGTGGTCACCTGTGGTGTTTAATAAGCATTGCAGTTCCAAGGCCATCATGGCTCCATTCTCTCCGATCGGGCTTATTTCCACAATGGACCACCAATCTCTTCCTGAGGCAGAGTCCTATGGGGCTCTCAAGATGCCTTGCGATGGTTCAACCACAGAGACAAACGCAGTGGTGCATGTTGGAAGATGTACCGTATTTTTCGGACCATAAGACGCACCTGACCATAAGACGCACCCAGTTTTTAGAGCAGGAAAACAAGAAAAAAATATTCTGAACCAAATAGTACCAGTAAACTAAATAGAAGAGAAAAGGAAGGGAAGAGAAAGGAAGGCAAAGAAGAGAAAGGAAAAAGAAAGGAAGGCGAAGAAGAGAAAAGGAAGGGAAGAGAAAAAGAAAGAGAGAAGGAAAGAAGCAAATATGAGAGATGTTAAAGGGTCAAAGCGAACGCAGGCTTCTTCCTCTGGTAAGCACCCAGTACCAGGGTGGGCCTCAATCCTTTGTTCAGTCTCAGAGGAATAGTTCCAGAGACATGTTTAATCCTAGTGGCTCAACCGGTTTTCTTCTTCGGCCCATTATACTGGGGAGCTTCCTTAATGGGCTATTAAGGAGACAATGGCCAGATAGACATTCAGTCTGGGGAATTTTCCCAGCCTTACACAAGTTAAAATATAACAATCATATTCCTAACTTCTAATATGAATACAAATCCTACACATAAACTATATAATCATTCCCCACAAATTATTACCTTTCTATTGACACCAAACATGGCATAGTTCCTATGGATTATAACAATCATAAAATATTAATACAAAATAATATCATAAATGGTTCCTTAAACCCTGACAGCATCACATATTAATACAAAATAATATCATAAATAGTTCCTTAAATCCTGACAGCGTCACAGGGGGGCCAACCCCAGCCGAGCCTGCCCCGTCCGGCAGGGGTGTGGGTTTGTTTGAGCGTGTGTTGGGTTGGCCAGGGGGTGGGGGCTAGCAGGGAGTGGGCTGGAGGGCCACAGCCCTGGATCTTTTTGCTATCCAGCAATGCCCCCTGGTGGGAACACTGCTTGCTGGACAGCATTCGGACTATAAGACGCACTCTCATTTTCCCCCCACTTTTGGGGGGAAAAAAGTGCGTCTTATGGTCCGAAAAATACGGTAAGTCTAGCAGGGTTCCTGTAGATTCAGAACATGAGGGAACCCAAACTACAGCTCCTAGAAGGTAACATGTCAGCTCAGGTGGACCAAGAGGTTAATGGGTTGACCCAACTCAAAGTGTTGGATGATTATGCTGCAGTAAAATTTCCCCTTCCACAGAAAATTGACAAAATCCTATTTTCAAGCATAAAAATATTTCACTTGAAGTTTGTCAATGAGTTCCAGTAATGTTTTGTATTTAGTCCATGTATTACCATGTCTTCCCTCTACTAAGCAGAGGTGTGTGTTCTAGCTATGGGAATCCCAATAAACCATTATCAGCTATTTAATGGATGTTGCCTTGTATGCAATATATACAAAACTTGTTTATTTTTAATAACTGGGAGGTTAATGTCTGACATCAAAACACCATATTAAATCATTTTAAAATGTCTCGATTTTATTCCTCCTCCTCTTCCTTTCCTTCCTTCCTTCCTATTACTGATATCTTTACTCTGTATTTTCAGAATGAATGTGACGTTCTTGCCTCAGACACTTCTCCAAAGAATTTAGTGTTCAGCTGAAGTCATAAATCAGCCACTCACATGTGCAGACTGTCTATAGCTGCACACTTTACATTTGTCTAGCACTCTAAGATTTGTACTGTGCATGTGTAGAATGATTTTTTATTATCATAATCCAATCAAATAAAAATCAATGTTCAGTGGAACACAAGTGAATAGTTCCTCAATATTTCCTTTTTGACTTGCATCTTCCTCTTCCCCCCCAGTTTGGCATTAGAGCTCTTTAATTTTTTTTTTTAAAGTACAGGATATTGTTTGGTTAATCAGCCATGAGGAAATGTGTCACTTCACTCTTTTGTATTTGATATGGTTGAAAAATTTTGCACAGCATCTTGCAAAATATTCACCTTTGGACAGATGACAAATCTCAGCAATTTTAGCAAAAAAAACAAAAAAAACACATGCACACAACCTTCCTCTCCCCAAAAGTGATTGAAAAATGGGTGTTTTCATTTATCCCATTACAATAGTGAAAATGGGTATGTTCTTGCTGATAGTGTACAAGACAGAACGTTCTTAGGTACTGTTTCAAGCTCTGTAACTGATTTGCTAGGTGGCTTTGGATAATATAGCTACTTCATTTAAGCACATCTCAAAATTACCCATCAGGGAAATGAAAATAATGCCTACCTGCATCACAGGCAATGGCAGATTAAGCCTTGATTGATGCTATGTACACTGGAATCCTGGCCTAAGATACACTACACTAACCTGGCTCCTTGCACCCTGCAGCTGTTAAAACGGTGTGGATCACCAGCTCTTTCAGAAAAAAAACACGTAGGCCTTGTACACACTACAAAGTTATTGCGCGACAACAGGCACAGCGTCCACACACAAATCCATGTTGCTGTGCGGTAACAGCCATCTTACCGCGCAACATGTAAACCACCAAAACGAGGGTGGTAGCGGCTACCACGGAACAGCTATTCCACGATAGTTCGTGTGTGTGTACGGTTGCCGCACAATATGAAACCTCCGGAAATGTCCCAGAATTCCAATTCCATCCCTTCTGCACTTCCTTCTGTGCTCTGTGACTGTGACGTGACTGTACCCGCCCTCCCATCATTCCCGGGAATTTTTGAATTCTTCACTCTTCCTGTTTACTCGGCATGGAGTGCAGCTGCAGCTGTGTTCTCCAAGAGCAATGGTGGCTCAACGCAGCAAACGTGCTCCAGTCTGGACCACAGCTGAGGTGCTTGATCGCATAGGCATCTGGGGAGAGTCCACTGTGCAGGAACAGTTACATGGCAGCCGGTGGAATTTCGATATTTTTGGCCAGACTTCTCGGGACATGGCAGAGAAGAGGTACGAGAGAGACACTCTTCAGTGCAGGTTGAAGGTGAAGGAGTTGCGGATTATGTACCACAGAGCCAGAGAGGCAAACCGGTGCTCCGGCTCAGCGCCAGCTACATGCCGATTCTACAAGGAGCTGGAAGCAATCCTGAGTGGGGATCCCACAACCACCCCAAAAGCTCCTGTGGACATGTCAGCACCTCCCCATGAAAAGGATACTGGAGCAGATGGTGATGAGCAATTCGTCGATGAGGACGTGGAGGATGACCTGGAGGGTGAAAGTGGTGCAACCGACCTAGGGAGCCAGGAGCTGTTCTCCACACCACCCGACATGTGCTGCCCAGATTCCTTCTCCATACTGTCTTCGGATGCAGCAGAGGGGAGCTCTGGTAAGTTTCATCAGAAGTGGCTTCTATGCTAGCTGGATAAGTTTTGCGGGCAAATGAAGAGCGGGCAGGAGATAGGCGTTTTGAGTTTCATCCTTATTTTTTTTTTTTTTTGAATGTGGGGGTCTACCTCGCATTACATGAGCAGTGCATCAACACATGCTGTAATTGTCATGAAATCCTCTCTGTTGAGATCACTGAAGGTGTCCTCGATGTACTTCCACAGCCTCCTAGTTAAATTCGATGGGAGAGCAACTGTTTCCTCTCCCCCATAGAGGGATACTCTCCCTCGCCAGTTGCAAAGCACAGCAGTTTGAACCATGGCTGCGCATATGCCTGCTGCATACAGTCTTGGCTTAAAACCAGTGACATGCAGGATATGCATTCTGGCTTGCAGAGGCATTCTGAGCAGCGAGATAATGGCTTCCATGGCAGTGCCGTATGTGAACTAATCACCCAAAGCACTGTAAATAGTTCACGGAGCTATGTGTCTTGTCTCGGCAACCCGAACCTCCCTTTGCAAAAGCCCTTTCAGTCCCTGGCAATGACCTGTCCGGTGGGCACTGAGGAATGTGGCGGCAGAGCATATTACCGGCTCCTTAACCAAAGTGAGATTAGTACTCCTTATGTTTCATTTTTCCTTAGAAACGACCTTCGCCAGTCGGTGGTCTGCGCCAGCTGACCGGGTGAGACAGATAAGGAGGAGGCCTTGCAGGAGCAAGGAGGATATCTTCCAGGAGCTGATGCAGTCCAATGAGGCATCAGCAAGGGAGACTAGACAGTGGAGGCAAGAGTGCTGGCAGGAGCACAAAGAAAACAATGTGAAGAGGCAGAGGCAGAAGCAGAAGGATGCTCTCATAAGCATCCTACAGGAGCAGACCCAACTGCTGAAGACCATGGTTGGTCTGCAGACCCAGCTGCTCCAGGCTCACTTCCCCCCCACCCCCCGCAGCCATAACACCACTTTCTGTCCCCCATGCCCCGTTCTCTGAAGCCCAGGGACCCTCCTGGTACAATGTTACATCCACTCCTGCCCCAAGCTATGGCATTGAGCCACGCACCTACACACATCTATAGCCCCTTTTGCAGGCACTGCTTATTGTATATATTTAATGTTTTATAATAATAAAATTGAATCACTTGAACTGTGCAGTGTCTTTATTGATACACAATAAAATTAGTTGTTGCATGTTTAGTATTCACTCATTCGAGCATAGTACAGTACACGCCCACGGACACCGCACTGTCCCCCCCCCCACCAATCAGCACCTAGCAGTGCTTGGGAACACTACTGCACAGTGCTGCGATGCGGCCTATGAGTCCCCATCACTAAAATGCTCCCTAAGTGCCTCCCTTATGCGGATGGCTCTCAGCTGTGCCCCCCTGATACTCCTAGTGGCTGGCTGCTGGAAGGCAAATTCTAGTCGCTCAGCCTCAACGTCCCATGAAGGGGGAAATTTCTCTCCCCTATTTTCACAGAGGTTATGTAGGACACAGCACGCTGCAATGACGGCTGGAATGTTGTCCTCATTCAAGTCTAGCCTCCTGTACAAACAGCGCCAGTGGCCTTTTAAATGCCCAAAGGCGCACTCTACGGTCATTTGGCATTGGCTTAACCGGTAATTAAAGCGCTCTTTGCTGGGATCTAAATTTCCAGTATAGGGCTTCATGAGCCAAGGCATCAGTGGGTAGGCTGGGTCTCCTATGATGATTATGGGCATCTCCACACCCCCAACAGTAATTTTATCATCGGGGAAGAAGGTCCCTGCCTGCAACTTCCGGTACAGGCCCGTGTTCCAGAAAATGCGAGCATCATGCACCTTACCCGACCACCCCGCATTTATGTCCGTGAAACACCCCCTGTGATCCACGAGTGCCTGAAGCACCATGGAGAAGTAGCCTTTCCTATTAATATACTCAGTCGCAAGATGCTCTGGAGTGAGAATAGGGATGTGCGTGCCGTCTATTGCCCCTCCACAGTTCGGGAATCCCATGGCCGCGAATCCATCGACGATCTCCCGCATGTTGCCCAACGTCACTGTCCTCCGGAGCAGAACACGATTAATGGCTCTGCACACTTGTGAAAGTGCTAACCCGACTGTCGACCTGCTGACTCCAATCTAATTTGCGACCAAGCGGTAGCAGTCTGGAGTCGCCATTTTCCACAGCGTGATTGCGACACGCTTCTCCACGGTGAGGGTGGCTCTCATTTTGGTGTCCTTGCGTCGCAGGGCAGGGGCTAGCTCTTCACACAGTTCCATGAATGTGGCTTTCCGCATTCGAAAGTTCTGTAGCCATTGGTCATCATCCCACACCTGCAAAACGATGCGGTCCCACCACTCGGTGCTTGTCTCTCATGACCAGAACCGGCGGTGCACTGTGTGCAGATGCTCTGTGAAGGAGCTCAGCAATGCGGTGCTGTTGTTCTGCATGGCAGTCACCAGCCCAGGGTCATCCAAATCCTGGTCTGATTCAGAGCTGAACGCATACTGTGCCACCAGCCGAGATGAATTCATTATGCTGAAGGCAATAGTTGAGATCAGAGCTGGATCCATCATGTTGCTGCAAAAAGGACTTCCGGGAAGCAATGCGCTACTGTTGAAAATGGGCGCGAGTTGCTAGTAGCAATTCTCGTGACGCAAGGGGAACAGAATGCACCATGGGAAACCAAGACTTTACCCACGGTGCTCAGCGCTACTCTCCTTCTACCCAGGATTCTTAGCACCAAATCAGGATGGAACGAACTGTGGGATAGGTTCCCACAATTCAATTGGGTTTCTTGTGAAATCGCAAATTGCAGGGCGGGGCTCTGTTCCGTCATTAGCGGCTCAGTGTGGACGCGATACTGCGCTACAAAAACCACGTGACTTTTAAAGCGTAATAGGCTTGCACGATTATTCCTGTAGTGTGTACATGGCCTTAAGGTCCTGCTTAAATCTCATTAAGTCAAAAGGACTTACACACATTTAAGTGTTTTCCTGAACTGGTGCCTCATGGAGCTGGATAATACTACTCTATAGGCCTCAATTCTGAGATGGGTGGTTTGTCTACTCTACACGATCACTTTTGCCAGTATAACTTACATTGGTCAGGATTGTGAAAGAGAACACGCTCCAAGCGTCAGAAGTATCCGTGCAGAAAGTGCTGTGTTGGCATCTGCTAATACAGCTGCACTCGTGAAAGCGATTTTATTATGTTGAGGGGAGAGCAGCTACACGAGCAATTTGACGGCTGCACAGCTAACACAGTCTAGTACAGTTGAGCAACTGTCAGCTGATTAGCGAAGACAAGCCTTGAAAACGAGTAGAAAAATTCTTCTATTGAATTCCTCCCTGCTGCAACGAGAAGTGTTCTGGTATAACTCCCTATTGAAAAGAAAAAGGAATGTTTTGATGCCAAAGGTATTTCAAGCTGTTTGTTTAATTTTCCCCCTCTGAACAAACTCACCTGCATGATGCTTGTCTAGAATCAGGAATAGGATTTTCCCCCTTATAGGGTTGCTAGGGTGAGCCTGCCTCCTTCAACAGGGAAATAAACTAGCCCAAGATATTCCAAGTCTTATGATTTTGTTAAGATTAGAAATTTACAAAAACAGCCAGCCAACCATACACCCACCGCCACCTTAGCGCTGGAGAGATCTACCATGTGTTGACATATAAATAGTTAGGAGGAGCTGCTCTGTAGCAATGCTTAGCTTTATGAACATTAGTGAATTAAGCCTGTGAAGTAGGATGGGGAAACAAGCTCAAGGAGGTTAAGTACCTTGCTGAAGGTCACATATTGAGTTCCCTGTATTCAGAGCTCAGTGGCATAGCGAGGGTGTCCAGTTTCCAGGGGCCAAACCCCCATTTGTGCCCCCCAGCACCTTGCAGCCCCCCCGTGCAGGGCAGGAGGGCTGTCAGCCCCACCCCCCACCTACGCTTTCGGGGGGGGGGGAACTTTACCTGTGGAGCAGGTGAAAATGTCCCCCCTGCACTTACTTGTCCTGGGGCAGCAGCCCCACAGCCTGGTCCTGACTGAAACAGGGCAGCCTTACTTCCTTTCTCCAGCGGAGGGGAGAGAGGAGGGGAGAGAGAAGAGATGGGGGACCAGATCAGCCCTTCAGAACACATGGAGAGTGCTGAGGGTGGACCTATGTGTCCTGCACCCTCCTCCCAGGGCCGGATCAGTGCAGGGGCTTTAGGGGCTGCAGCCCCAGCCCCGCAATGAGATCCAGCTCTACTCAGGCCAGTGCAGTGCCAGGGGGTTCTAAGGGGTGCTGGGGGGGCAGGGGCGACTGTGATCTGTGGTGCTCCTGCCCTACACCCCGGGCCCACTGGTCTGCTCCAGGGGGCGGGGCTAGCCAGTGCAAGGGTGCTGCGCTCCTGGGCCAGGAGTGCTGTTGGGCTGCCCTGCCGAGGCCCCTACAGCTCAACCTGGCCTGGCCAGTCCCTTATGGGTCTTGAAGCAGTTGCCCAAAAGTGCTCCGGGCCCTGGAGGGCCACACCAAAGGCTGCCCCATGCATTAGCCAGCCCTACCCCCAGCCCTGGAATGCAGTGGCCATGTGATAGCCTGCCCCACCCTCTGGGGCAGATCAGCCAGCCTGGGGACAGGCGGGAGCACCGCAGACCACAGCCTCTGGCCTAGGGCCCTGTCCCCCCCCAGCACTGGCCTGGCCTTCTTCGGTGCCCCACCCCCAGGCCGGTTGCTGTTTGGGGAGAGGAATCAGGGCCCACAAAAGTGGGCAGACTGGGCTTGACACTGGGCCAGGCTGGCAGCCCCCTGAGGTCTGGTGCCCAGGGGCTTGGGCTTCTCTGCCCCGCCTTGGTACTCTACTGTCAGAGCTAGCAACAACCTGCTGTGGGCATGATCCTGTCTGAGGTAATGGAGGATCAAATAAGCAAAATTTAGATCAGGGCCAGTTGGGTTCCATAATACTAGAGGGGAATTTAGCAAGCCATAGGTGCTATATAGCTCGTGTGTCAGGAAAGTTCATTAGTTTATGTGCTTTAGCCGAAACCAACCACTCAAACTCATTTGCACTGCTGAGCCCTCCTGTGCCAGCTGGCTTTTAAGATAGCTGTCTATAATCAGGGAATCAGCTAACAGGAGTTGATGGTGACTCTATTCAGGCTCATCTAATTATCAGAAGCTTTTACATATCCAAGAAGGCCTTAGGGATAAATGCTAGTGTAGATTAGGGTTTGTCACGTAATGTGCATTCACCTTCCTCAGGCCTCAAAAAACTCACATTGAAGTCAGTCTATTCTCATGGGACTCTTTCCTTTGATTTCCAATGAGAGCTGAACCAAGCCCTTAATAATTACCCTAGTAAACTCTGTCTGAACCAACAGTCATACATCACCAAAGCATTTCTATAAGGGCATGAGGGTTATACAAACCCCACACTGGACAGCAAGGGTTTAAAAGAACAGCTCCGGGCTCGGGCGGCCCTGCCTGGACGCACCTGCAAAGTCTGCACAAGCTGGAGGGAGGGTTTTTAAAGGAGCAGAGCAGTTCAGAGGTAGGGAGTGAAAAGGAGCAGATAGCTGGTGCAAGAGGAAAACACTGACACCATGCGGTGCAAAGCCACAAAAAAGAGAAGCCGGGGATGGAGTGTGAAGGACAGAAACTTGATTAAGTGATTTACTGTGGGAAATTGAAGGAGATGGGGGTAGGTAGTGGCTTAGCACAAGGTGTTGGGTGGAGCTGCCCATCACTGGGCCCTAGACTGAAGTATGGTGGGTAGGGTGGGCCTGGGCTCCCCTACCCCCTCTGAAAGGACAATAAAACAAGAAGAGGTTTCAACTCTGGGAAGAGGCCAGCTGGCAAAGATTGACTGTTCAAGGGCGCAGCCCTCAGAGCCCATGTGCTGAAGGAGAAGACTGGAAACTCTTGAGGTGAAGGTTCTGAAATACAGCAATGTGCCTCCTATGGGAAGATGTCCTGCCAACTCCTGCCGGATTACTAGGAAGCACTGTTGATGGTTGTGCACCTTTTACAGGGAGGAACCTCTTACTGGATTTTTAATTCTTTGCCCCAGGCCACGTATTTATAGTAGGCAGCTACCACACCTCCAACTCCTCTTTTTGCAGCCTAGAGAGCTGGGATGGAAATATCATCAGTAACTCCTTTATTATACACCCAAGGAATCTGTTCTGGAGCCACTTATTCATTTCCAGACAAACACTGTTTTGTTTAAGAAAGTGTTCTCCATAACTACACAAAAGGGATTTTTTATCTCCAAGTCTTATGCCTACCCTGCAGACGTTAGGCAGGTTTGTGTGCGCTAGTAACATAGAGCAAGTGGGAGTTTTGTCTCTTAGTAGGCTCACTATAGCCAAAAAAATCAAAGGGGAAGGTGCAGATGAACAGTCCACTAACCCTCCAGCTTGGGGGTTGGGCAACAGGTCAATAATTCATCCCCATGGTATAATTATTAGAAATGCAACAAGGTAGCCATTCCAACAAACAACTTATCTTCCAGTATTGATTTGTGGACTCAGTTACCCTTATAACAGAAGTGATCCTACCTCTTCCAAGTATTCCTCAAGTTACAGGCACATGTCCCATGGCACACACATTCCACCCACCGACTTCTACACAGTGGCTTCTACACTGAAACCAGAGCCAGACCAGCAGGAGGGGATTATGAAAAGCTACATAAGGATTCATTCTGTGAAGGCTAAACAGTAAAGCCAAGTGTCTTGCAGAACTTGTTGCTTTTTTCCATAGGGCTTGGGAAGAAGAAAAAAAATGCATAAATGGGGAGAAAGGCTTATTTTTTGCCCCAACATCACCTCTCCAGCCCCAGCAGATTAAAAACTCAGCAAAACAGACTTTAGCCACGCCAGACAATCTATTTTACAAATGCCATATTCTTGTCTCCTCATTTCCTGCTCATCGGAAGCATGTATTGCCACTGAGCAGCACTCTTTCCTGGTGCCTTGAAGCTGGCAGTTTTCTGGGAAAGTTATCATCATGACTTGTGCCTGTGTTTCCCCAGAGACATTCTCCTCCTATTCCTGGAAGTAGCTCTACATGTGTCTCAATTCTCTCCCCCAGCAGACTCAGAGAAGGAACTACTTGGCTGAGCACTTGTCAGGTCAGCGACCGGATGTCCGTTAGCTGCTTCGTCAGAGGGTGACAACTGGAGGCGGGGGTTCGTCTGTGCTTGACTCCATGCCTGCTCTCAAGGGAGGGTATATGTGCCAGATTTGGTGCTCGTCTTCCTGCTGTTCCTCACGGAGTGGGCTGTAACAGTGGCCTAGTAAGTTGTCTGACCACCGGTTCACATGCAAGTGATCTGCTCAGGACCACCGACAACACAGTCAAGGGCCCCCTAGCAGCAGCAGACCAAGGATCTCCAGCACCTGGGAGCCAATGCTGACCTTTGCACCCTCACACATTCAGCAGCAACAGCAGTGGGGAGTGCCCTGGGGAGAAGGTCTTCAGGTCTCACTCTCCCTCACTGTGAGGGTGGTGGAGAGCAGGAGTGACAGTGGCAGATGCCCCCAGGCCACCCAGTGCCAGGTGGGGAGGGAGGTGGAAGAGGCCTGAAGGGCTCTGTCCCAAAGCCCCACCCTTAGTTGGCTATCTGGCCCCTGTGTAGATGGAGTCCTCATGGCTCCCTCCTTGTGCCCAGCATGGGGGCAGAGGGGCAGGAGGACATTTGTTCACCCTGCAGCAGGAGCCCTCAGCCACTGGTAGACCTGGTGAGGTCACTGGGGATGTTAAAGCCCAGCAGCTCCTCACCATTTGTGCCAGCGAGTGGTGGTTCCATCTCCAAGGGTCCAGCTGCCCCACACAGGCTGGCACCCAAGGGAATGACCCCCAGTACGCCACTGTCCCCAGAAAGAGATGGCTGAGGTGTACAACCATGGGCAATGGGTGAAGCTTCCTTTGGGGGAGGCTAGCTCCCTGTCCCTCTTCTGTCCTAGCCCTGCTCACATGCCATCCCTGCTCCAGCACAGCCCCTCTCCAGCCCTCCCCTTCCCCACCACTCTCTGCTCGCCATGTCCCTCCCCCCCCAGCCCCACCCTTCCTTCCTGTTCTGCCTTCTCACCTCCACATCCCTCCTTCCTCCCCCCTCTGCCCTCCCTCTTCTCTTCCACTTCCCCCCAGTCCCCAAGGTGGCAAACGCTGGCTGGGAGGGGTGGAGTAGGACCACCCATGGTATCTATACTATCCACCCAGGCCCTTCTAAGTCACTGGACCTCTGGGCAATTGTCCCCTGCCCTGATTGGTGGGCCTAGGGCTGCTGCACTTCCCCTTACAGGCTATACCATACTGCACTTTATAGCAGCACACAGATCTGGCACCAGCTGGAACAATTTGTATCATTGGGGTGAGAGCAACTGAACAAAACCGTAAACCTTGTATATAATGGAAACCACTTCACGACAGAGGATGCAGGTGCACTCCTCGTTCAAGAACTTATGTCTGGCACTTCCCTTTTTTGTAAGACATCTGCTGCCTGCAGGTAGCTGCACACTCTGGTCAGTTTCGGTGGTTGTGTGCAGTCCCCTTTGAACACTCTCCGGTAGGGACTTTCATGTGATGCTGCTGGATTTAGCTGATAAAAGCATGGAAAGCATCAATGGTGTCACAGTCAGCATGTGCTGTGGAGCAGATGCAGGGCCTCTTTGCTTTTCAGCAAGCTCTGGGCTAACTGGCTGCATCACGTGTGCTCTGCGATTGTGTTTGATGGATTTTATCATCCCTGATGTCCCCATCCTTTGGGGTCAAAGACCAGATTCAGCTTCCATTTGCAGAGTTAGTGAAGGACTCTGGTACCGTCAGAGAATTGGGGGATTACAGTGGGTGCCGAATCTTGCTGCTGAGAGAAATTCACCTTGGGAGCATGGACGGAACAAAGACAGGTGTTCTACAGGCAAATGGCTGCACGAACAGCGCCGCTACGCCAGCCCACCGTCCCAGCTTTAGCATAAAAAACTGGTAAAACAAAGCTGAAGGTTGTGGCTGCTGGGGCATTAGCCAGCCTTTCTGCCCCATTATCATGGGATCCCCTGAGGACACCTCCTTTTCATTGTCTAACCAGGGCACATGGTGGGAGAGGAGTCTGTGTGCTTTTGGGGAGAAGGGTGGTGAGGATGAGGAGCTAGGGGTCAGGTATCTGGGGACAGTGCAGCCTTCCCCTGGAGTTTCTATCAAAACCATGCCTAGCAGAGATGGAGACTGTGACCTTCCTCCCACCTGGGAGTGCGATTACCCACATCAGCCGCATCCTTTCCATAAGAACCATAGTTCAGAGAATGCTGATGGTCTCTGACCAGTGCCCTGCTGCTGTGGATCAGCCTTGACAGAAACAACCTCACCTGGGGCTGGACTAAATGAAGATGCACCACTATACTCTTGCCTACCACCACCTGCACCCTTGACCGTGCTCCAGAGAAATAGAGAAATTGTTCTCCTCAGGCAAAGTGGCTTTTACTGGTGCCTCACCATCATCACCTGCAGTTGGGCAAGCTGCCCCACTTCTGGAACATTATTTTCTTTTTTCTGTCCCCCACAGCCTGAAGTCCCCCAGGAAGAACATTGTTTTGCAAGCGGCCATGAGTTGACCTCTCCCAGATCCACTAACACAACCGGCAGACTGCGACTCAGCAGCAGCAGAAAAAAATATTTCTCATTTTGGGGACTGAGACAACCACAGCATACAGTCCCACTTTTCATCTTGCAAGACAGGGGGGACAGGAAAAGGCATCCAGGCTTCCTGCAGATGAGGTGCAATCAGTAGTTACTGCATCATACAGCAGTAGAGACATCACAGGTCTAGGGCACAGAGAAGAAGTGCCTCTACAACCTTCTGTGCTGGGGAATCCTCCCAAAAAGCCAATGATGCAAAGAAAACCAATCTGCTCTCTCAACATACACACAGCCATGAACAAACCCACAGTCATGGGAGGGGAAGTGGCTAAACTGTACCAACATGTGACAGACTTCAAGAGAACCTGAAATGAAACAATAACTTGAAATAGAAACAAACCAAGATTTTCTGTCCAAAGATTTGGTAAAAGTCAGTTTTGCAATATGTTTCAACAAAGTAGTTTCAGCTAATGCTAGCTGTTATTCCTGATTTACATGATGTTAGTGAGACCAGAACTAATGTAAAGAAAATACTCACTCAACACACGTGCACGCACATGTCTTAGACCAGTGGTTCTCAAATCGCTGTGTTGGGACACATTACTGTGTGTCATGAAGAGCCAGGGAGATAGCTGGATTTGCCCTGGGGATGGTAGGTGGGCTGGTGTGTCCTGGAGGGTAGCGATATGCTGCCAAGTGTGCCGCGACCCACAAAAGATAGAGAACCACTGTCTTGGGCAAAGAAATCAAAATTCTTTCCTAGACACCAGCCATTCACAAGCCCCTATTCAGGTAGGTGATTAGATCTTAAAGCACCTAATAAGATAACTATTAATATTAAGACTCCTCCACTTAGAAATGAACACTCCTTCTAATATACTCGCCATGCATCCCTTTCCTACACCTCCTTGGCTTCACTGCTCACTGCATCCCTCCTTCCACTCCCCACTAAGCCCCAC
>ML688184.1:7640-21694 GCA_007922175.1 Pelusios castaneus | reverse complement strand
CCCCCAAGTGGATCCTGAGAAAAAAGTTTGAAAACCACTGCTATATACATGTAGTCCAGTTCCAAAGGGGTAGCTGTGTTAGTCTATTGCAGAAAAACAACAGAGTCCTGTGGCACTTTTAAAGACTAACAGATTTAGCTTGTACTTAATTGAATTAACTGAATTAAATTAGGCACTCATCAAGATATGCATGGATTTTAGTCTCTCTTCCCTCACATGCACACACGCACAAAATCCACACCCTCCAATCAATTGGGAATTTTTTTTCAGAATATTACAGTCAACAAAATCTGTAGTTGGCTGCTACTACAAAGCAAAGGAAATGCACTTCATTAATTCTGCCCTTAGTTTATTATCTTTCAAAATATTTTATAATTACAGAATCTTACATGGATATCCCTTCTCAAGGAAAACACCCTAAACCTGAGTAGATGCTTAATTTTTCTAGCCACTATACAAATTCTTGAATAAATGTGATGAGTAGGAGGATTTTAGTTATTTTGAATAGTCTTCATTTACTTTTATGAAAAAGAGCAAAGTACAATTTAATTTTGTCTTACCTCATTTTTTGTTCCTTTCAGTTACTTCAGTAAGACTTTTCCTTCTTCTGCTTTTAGCTATTTAAAACTTGCAGTTTGCTAGTGAGGGTAAAGAAAAAGCATAACTATTCATGCAAAAACAGAAAGAGGAAATAAGCATTTATTAGCAGATCTTCTATTTTTTAAGGATGTTTCGTCAATTCAAAACCTGGTATTTGTTTCTCTCACATTACATTCCATCTCATCTTTCACACGAACCAAAAAAAAACTCTGCAATTCAGCAGTGGATCTGAAAACTTTACCAGCCCCTCACACTTCCAAATATGGGTGCTCTCAAACATGCCTGAAATAAGTAAGTATAATACTTAGAAATGTTAACAGGATACTTTGTCCATCCTAAATGAGAAAAGGTTTTCAAATCATTTTACTATTTACAAAACTGGGAGGATTCCACTGGTGTTAACTGGGTAAGGTTGCCAACAGTCTCTTATTACAATGGACATACCCTATTTTTCACCTCTGTACACCAAGATGGGGAGCTGCTGAGTGCTGCAAAAAATATCTCCTGGCAAATGTAGGCAAATATTGCATATTAATTATTATTATCACTGATGATGATTATGATGAAAATGATTCTATCAGGAGGACGGGTGGGGTAGCGGGCTCAAAAAACAGTCCCTTATTTTTTAAATATAATGTTAGCAATCATCTCTTTGGCCCAGTTCATTATTACCTGGCATCATGGTGTTGATTCTCATTTACTAAAGCTCCTTTACAAGTGTTCTGGTAGCACAAGTTGGCCTCAGAATGGACAAGAATGGCCCTTGAGAATACTTTCTGTGCCATGGCCTCCTTCCACAGGTAGTGTATATTGGACAAGGGAAGCTTTACAGCTCCCCACCTTAGGGGTGGATTGAGAGACGTATTCTCTCGTAGTCCCAAGGCCTCTGTAACAGTGTGTAAGTTGGAGCAGCTCTGAAATTGCTCCAAGTCCCTCCAGTGTTGGGCAGGCTCCTTCATGGTCCCATCTCACGGGACACTTACCTGCCAAACATATCCTCTCATGGCCAGGAATGGTATTGCCGGGACTCCACCTCCGTTTCCCCCACCAGATAGGAGTTTGACAGCTTTTCACAGCTCCAAACAGGTCAATTGTTCTTTTGCCTTCCTGGGGCAATAAAGAATTCCACAGGGCAAAAGTCCAGCCTGGGTTCTATAATCCTTACCCTCTGTTCCTCAGAGAGGCTTCCGTATCCCTTTTGTCTCTGGATGGTAGGAAAGCACAGGTCTATCCTCTCTTCTGAGATCCGACTGTGTTTAAGAAGCTAAGACTTGCTCCTTACAATTCCTTACTGCTTCTCTAGACTGCTTTTTATCTTCACCAGTGCCTTTACCGAGACTACCTACTCCTCTGAGGGCAAGTTCCTTGTGCAGCTTCCTGCCAAACTGGGGCTGAGAAAGTCCCCCTCACCAATTCTCAGCCTCCCTCCCTGGCAGCTTCTTTTCATGCAGCCCTCTTATCTGCCAATAGCCCAGTAATTACCAGCAGCTGAGGATGTGTTAACTGCTTAGTGGCTGTGGTAGGGTGGAGTTTATACACCCAACCGCATCCCAGAATACAGAGAATGCAAATATGTGTTAAAACCACAAGCGTAGGGGTGGAATAAGTGAGAATCAAGCCCCTTGTGTAATTACGGTACCAGTGCAAAGTGAGTTAAAATGCTACCAATCCCACTTTGTAAATAACTATATACAACTGCAGGGCAGTGGTGAATTGGGTTGGGGGTGGTTAAAATCCTGAAATTGACCTACAAACCTGCCGTAAAATACCAAAAGAAAGTAAACAAAAAATTTTATTTGATCAAATTTATTTTAACAAACATTTCTGGAGAAGGTTTTCATTACACTATGTCTCCGCTGCCTAGATCTGTAAAACAAACAACCTGTAAAACAAATAAGGAGTCCAGTGGCACTTTTAAAGACTAACAAATTTATTTATCTCATGAACTTCAGTTTTATCGCATGAACTTCTGTGGGAGAAAATTCTTCAAGCATCTGGCGAAGTGGGATTTTCTCACTGAAATCACTATTAATTCTGTGATACATTATTATGGTTACACACGCACACTAACACTTACGATATAATTTGTCTTCTATCTTCCTTTTACTCTGATAAACTTAAGTAAATAAGCAGTCCCTCCCTGATATTTGCTTTTAGATATTATTTCCTAGAATTCTTGTCCCAGTAAAGCTAAACATTAACACAGTGCTCTCATAGGTTACTATTATGCACTGTAAATACAGTAATAGCTTCCATCACCTATATGTAAAGATAAAAGTTTGTGTTCACAAGATGGGCAACAAGAGGATTAATTATGTTAATCCCTTCTTATGTTCATAGAGTGGGTTTCAAATTTATCCCTTCAATTCTGGTTAGGTCTATAGCAGTAACTGTAAATCAAGACGATGACTAACATACAAAATCTACTAGATCTAACAGGAAATCTGAGCTATTTCCTGGAGATGGTGCAGGACTAGTGGGCCCAGGTTTGCTACTTGTATATATTGTATGCAATGTAGTTGTAGCCCTGTTGATCCCAGGTTATTATAACGATGGGGTGGATACCTCATCCACTTCTATATCGTGACACTTGTATGCGGATTCTAAGTAAGTCACCCACCCGCAAAGCTTTGTCCTTTGTGTGTACCTTATTTCAAAGGCTCAGCCTGAACTATGACAGTCCAGCCCTGCTGATCTGGTTCTCCAAATAAATCTACAAACCAACAGCCAAACAGCCTCCTTTCCACCCTTACCTTCCTTTGCTGGCTTTTGCAATGTAACAGGCCCTCTGCTAGGCAAGAATCACTAGCCACATTTTTATCCGAAATATCAACAACTCTTCTGCAGTCACAATCCCCTATTCAACGGCCATACACCAGGGGTTGGCAACCCCCCGCACCTGTGCCAGAGCTGGCACGCGGGCCGAGCCTGAGCAGTATGCGGAGCCGCTCAGGCTCCCCCGCTAGCCCTGCAAACCACATGGCCAGCAGCTGCGGTGCATGGCTGAGGATCCCTGCTGGCCCCGCCCCATGCTGGACGGCAGGAGGGGAGGGGAGCAGGTCATGTCGCGTCACCCCGGCCTGCCCAGAGCTGCACCGCTGCCGGCAGGGCAGAGCCAGCCCCAGCCATGGCCGGCAAGAGGGTGGGATGGGTTGGCCCGACCGGAGCTGCTGCTGCCGCCGGCGGGCAGCCTCCGGTTCCTAACCCCAGCTCCCACCGGCAGCCCCAGAGCCCCAGCCCACCTGAAGCCTGGCCCTGCCCCCTTTTGGCCCCGCCCCAGCACCTGCTGAGGGAGCGGTGGGCAGGGCTGGCTCAGGGGCCGGCAAAGGTTGTCGACCCCTGCCATACACTGTAACAAACAAGGAGTCCTGTGGCACTTTAAAAGAATAACAAATTTATTTATCGCATGAGCTTTCATGGGAGAAAAATCCCACTTCATCAGATGTGGATTTTCTTCCACGAAAGCTCATGTGATAAATACATTTGTTATTCTTTTAAAGAGCCACAGGACTCCTTATTTGTTTTGCTTAAATAAACTAACACGGCTACCCCTTTGGAACTTATCAACATACACTATAACTGAAACATGGCCTCTGAGTTTTCCCATACAAGACGCCTCTGTAGAATCAAATTTTCTGTGCCACTGTCACAAAGTGGCATGTACTTTGAACATGGATTTTACAGCCAGCACTGGAGATTAATGAAACTTTTTTCCACATTCCCTACATACCACTCTCCCTTTTATTACCAACTCTATTTTTCCATCCAGTATGATTCCAGTGTTATTCACTTTTTATATTTTCCCATGCATATAAATTACAAAACTAAAGAACAATATTTTGGAAAAAAAAAACAAAAAAAAACCACACACAGAATTGTGATTGCCAAGTGACAAGAAAGTGGGTAATTGGACATTGTAAATCTTATTGATTGTTGTCTAATGATGAAACATATTTTATACATCTATATGCATATAAATAGAGAGAGAGGTATGTATACTTTATTCAAGTATTGATCCTGATTCACAAGATTGAAATGATGCTGGGCATAAAGGGGGAAACTTTAAAGAAACAGCTGGGACTTGTTCCTTCCGCATGTTTTATGGAAGATGTAGGGCTGTGGGTGCTGCCACAAAGGCCGTCAGCCAGTTCCTGGCCAAATGGGGTAGTCACTTCAACCCCTCCGCGGGGCAGCAGGTCCTAAAGTCAGTTGCCCCAACCCTTAAGTGGGGTGGGCAAGTCCCCAGAGACAATTGCCCCCGGCCCCCAGGTGGGGCGGGGTAGGCACAAGAGTCAATTGCCCCCGGCCCCCAGGCGGGGCGGGGCAGGCACAGGAGCCACAAACCTCTTAGTAGGGTTGGTAGGGGCTTGAGTGCTCCGGGTGGTCAGGGAAAAGGGTGAAGGAGGGGGACGCAGGCCCACCCATCTCCACTGCATCCCAGCCCAGGGCCCTATCCAGTGGCAGAGTGGTCTGCCACTGTGGTCAGCAGGGCTCCCGCCAAAACACGCTGACCCTAGGCGGCTCCACCACCCACTATGTGGCAGCCAGCTGCCCCTGACCTACTTCCTCCCATCCCTGGGGCTTGAGTACCTTGGTCCACAGAGTCTTCCTCAGGATCTGCAGGGTAGATGGCTCAGGGGATCCCAGCCAGGCCCTCTGTGTCCATAGGAGGCAGATCTGGCAGCTCCTCGGTCTCCTCCGCTGAAGGCAGTTCCTCCAGGTCAGAAGGGCCAAGCACTGCCGGTTGTTCCTCCTGTGTACTGAGGTCCTCAGCCAAGGGTAGCTCCTCAATGTCACAGGGGCCCAGCGATTCCTCGGGGTCCTCCGCAGGGATCGTTACTGCATCAGGAGAGCAGTGCACCCGGGGCCGATTCCCCCAGTCCTTCGCCTCGGGGATCCCAGTCACTAGGCCCAGGTACACTGGGCAGGCCCTCCTGCCGTCGGGGATGGGGGTGACCTCCTCAGAGGGACCCGGCTTTCTCTGTCTCACTGCCAGTGGGAAGCCACGTCCTTCCCCTGAAGCAGCTGTCCCTCTACGGAGCTGTCTGGCTGGGCTTTTATAGTTTCCTTTCCTGTTTGGGCTCCGCCCCTCTGCTTCTGGGGCTGGAGCCCTGCAGTTCCCAAGTTTGTCCAGTGGGGGCGTCCAGGCCCTTCCTCGGGCCCAAGCTCCTAGGGAGGCCACAGCTCTTCTCTACAGAAGATATCCAGCCTCTGTTCACTAAAGTGGATCAAATCCTGGGCTCCTATTTAAACTATCACCAAGCTTGGATGTTCAGATAATGTCAGTGTCCAAAACACATTCAGCTCACTGGAAAAGATCATTCTTTTCTTCTGGAAAAGATCTTTACCACAGCAGGGGTGAAACCCAAATTTTGCTAAGGAAGGGGCCCCAAATTTAAGTGGAGGCCCCAAATTTAAGTGGCATTGTGACACTGTGTGCCAGGTTGTAATGCCAATCACTCAGATTTGGTTTGGATGCCCTTCTGTTACGACAGTGGGAGTAAAGGCCAAATTTCAGCGAGAGTCATTGCACCTTGATGAGGGAGATGGGTGTTGCAATGTCAATCATACAAATTTGGCTGACCACCCCTTCCTAGTCTGTCAGGGCCAAATGTCCACATCCCCTTTGTGTAACCCTAGGTCACTGGGAGCTATGTATGTGTCACCTGCAGAATGGATTACTATTCACTGTAGCCATTGCTGGCTATAAAAAGAGTGCAAAGACTCTAGCTAGTACAAAATGCAGCCACCCTCCTCCTCCATGGTATCATCTGTCATAAACACAGCTATAAAATACATTATCCTTTCATCTCTCCACTTTTAAAATGATAGATCTGTTTGCGAATTTCTCATTTTATAAATATAGCAGGCCGCATGGCTGGGCCCTCCGTTTTCCCTGCATTATCCATCCCCTTAGACAAAGGAAACACAGCCTTCTTGGTATAGTCACCCATGCTCATTTATTTACAGTGTATGCTGTCCATTCCCAGCTCCTGCTCCAGGCACTCTAGGGCAGTGGTTTTCAACCAGTGCACTGTGGCACACTGGTATGCTATGAGAACTGTCCAAGTGTGCTGTGAAATTTTGTACAAAGGTAATGAAAATCAATGTAAAACAAACATTGTTTCATCTTAAACAATATTCTACCCAACCAAAATTACACCTCATAAAACTCGTGAAAATTAACCGTCAAACTAATGCGAGGGACCGGCCTTACAATTCTAAAATGTGAACATTCTAAACGTGGGTGCTCAAAGGGCAAAATTGAGATGATGTGTATTTTTTTCCGGTGGATTTGAAACATTAAAGCATTTGATCTTTCTTTAGCTGGTTGTATGCAGTATGTTGCAAACCCCTCTAGTAAGACCATAACCATAGTAAATGTAAGTAAATGTGATGTTCATGAGCAATCAATTCAGCTGAAAAACAGTGAGTGTGGAATTGTTTGTCTCACTGAAGTGTGCCGTGTTACTGAAAAGGTTGGGAACGGCTGCTCTAGGGGCTCAGAGGCACATGCTTGTGCATGCCTGCTAAGCAGACAGTAGATGGTCTCAGGTTTCCCCTGCCCTGCTTGGCCACGCCTCCCTTCCCCGGTCTGACCTATCTCTCTTCCCTGGCCAAGTCACAAGCTGTTTCCCCTTTGACTCCTTTAATCTAGCAATCACTAGCCAAACGTCACCCTGATCCTCACCCACAACTTGCCCATCTCTGTATAAGTCAAGTTGCTGGCCAAAAATCTAGACTTTGCACACAAGTATTTGATTACCTGTATGATTGATTCAGGAGCACATGGTATTTCACATATAAGTGATGTGATCAGCCCAGTCTCCAAGATCCATCCATGCCCAATAGGTTAAGGTAGTTTTTGATGCACTGGATCCTCGCAGAGTCAGTGCATTGCTTGATAGTTTGCCATCTGGATAGCAGGCATAAATGCACTCCTTGTTGGTGTATTTTTTTCCTTCTATCTGTTTCTTGGAAAACATCCACCAATGTACTTTTCCAAATGTAATAATCTTGATCTTCAGATGGTAACCTCAGCAAATGAATGCCTCTAGTGCATTTGTGACCTCCACAGTGACAGCCTCAGCCATTCTGGGCACCTTTAGAGCAAGAGAGAGTTTTTGAAGGCTGAATCAAATGCCTTTCACTAAGATAATTCCAGCCAACCTTTTGCAGTGTCACATACCGAAAGGGCATGGTAACTTGGTATTGCGATGGTTTTTAATGGTCTGAGTGCCAGGAACACATCTCTGAGGGATATACAATTCTTTTCCCCAGCAGCAGGAACAAAAATGGAATCTTGTGACAATTTTCAGTGGCACCTCACAAAGAGCAGTACAATATTTACATCTTGTGCAAAATTCTGGAGTTTAGTAGCACCTCTCTCTGTGGCCCTGATGGCATGCAAGATAAGTTTAGTGTGAGCCTTCTCCAGCAAACAGTATGAAAAAACTCCACTGAACAGTGCAAGGCAGTAGCATCATTATATCATGCAACGATGAAATTCTTTGACCAGTTCCTTGAATGTTGGAATTTTTCTCCTGTAAGTTCTCCTATTATCTTATTAACTTATCTTTGCCCTAAGACCATCTGGGAAAACTTGCCCTAACTATGTGTACCTCTGGCTACTGTTTAGCTCCATCTGGCTCAGCTGTCCTCCGCTCCCTTTCTCTCTCTTCTCCTCCAAGCACAAACATCATTCCTAGCTCCACCTCCAAACACCACACTCAAAACCCTCTCTGTCTTGCTGCAACAGGGGCTTTTTATCTGCTGTGGCCAATCACTCTAATTGACATCAGCTGCTCTAACTGGTGTCAGGTGCTTCAACTGGCCTTAGGTGCTTTAATTGGTTTCAGGTGCTCTAATTGGCCTAGAGCAGCCCTGCCCTAGTTACCCTGGAAACAGGGATTTACTAAGCCTAGGGCTAATATATCTACCTTCAAGTACCCTCCTGTAGCCCTCAAGCTTGACTCCGTCACCAAAAAGCAATGGTTTTAGGTTTAATTATACAAGGTTCAGAAAAATGGCAAAGTGGCAGAAAAACAACAAATGGAATTCAGTTATGCTAATCAGTAAAGAAATTCATCATTAAAAAGTATAATACCCTAAGCAATAACCATTATTATATCAATCTTAAAAATATAAAGGAAAGATCTATCTGCAATATATTTCTATTTTACTCAGACAATTAAACAGGTAAACAGATTTGCTGATACAAATCTTAGGGTTGGCCCACATTAGGATATATTGTCTCACTCTAGGGCTTCATCATGGACCCATGTAAGATGGTAGCAATATCTTACTGGGCTGCGCCCAAGAATGCATGTGGTGTGCAGTGATTCATGAGGTTCATCAATTTCTACAGGTGATTGATTAACAGACTGTCTAGCCTGGTTGCACCCTGCAGAAATAAACCTGGCCCCATCAAACCAGACTGCCAGAGAATCAGCATGCGCTGGCTTGATTCTGTCCCTACCCAGGTCCCGTAGTGCTACATCCTCCAGAGCACCGCAGCCTTCCAAGTGCTCCCAGTCAAAGTACCACCATCACCAGCAGACTGTAGCGTGTCACGCAGGGGAACATCATCTATCAGGTGTGTTGCGATGGAAAAAAAGGTTGAGAACATTGCTCTGGCCCACAGAGTAGATTTGTTGTTGCAGATTTGTTGTTGCAATCTGTACTTTTCTTGGCTTAGGTTTTCTCTGCTGCTTTTTCTTCTCCCGCTCCCTCTTTTTCTTGTTGTTAGAGAGTTGTGTTAAAGCCACACTTGGCATATTAAAGAATGTTGTTGCTGTTAGCCTGTACTTTAAAATGATCTCACAGGGATAACTGGTTGCTTTCCAACCCTTCTTCCCCCACCCCCTATACATATACATTTTTGTTTTTCTGAAATTTTGATGGAGGGAATTTTGGATATCTATGCAAAGAGTTTTATGACACAGCACAGACTAAGGAAGCTGTATTGCAAAGACTGTATTTGGTACCTCAGATTTTACAAACATAATATGCCACCTTAAGAAATGAATAAAATGCGTAAGTATCAGCACAGCAAAGTTATAAAACTAGTGGCTGATAAACACAGCACTCTGAGGAAGAGAATGGAAAGTTTAAAATCCCAAAGCCATGCTGTCAGTTGAAGGCTACGGCAGAAAAGGATAACTTAATGAAGGTAAATTCCAAAGGGGTAGCCGTGTTAGTCTATTGTAGAAAAATAACAGAGTCCTGTGGCACTTTTAAAGACTAACAGATTTATTTATTGCATGAGCTTTTGTGGGAGAAAATCCCACTTTAGCATCTGACGAATCTGTTAGTCTTTTGTAAGGATGTAAGCAAGATTAGGAATCTGAGAGCCTCTCTTGCTTAGCAGCTAAGTAGGGAGGGGGGGCACTGATTTACCTGTGCTTGGTATTTGCATGACACTCAGCATAATTTCACCTTCCAAAGGGGTAGCTGTGTTAGTCTATTGTAGAAAGACAACAGTTGTCTTCATAATTTCACCCAGAGGCTGGGCATGATGGGAGATGGTATGTGTGACTGGTTCAAATCCTCTAAATCTGGTGTTTTATCAGAAGGGGGAAAGGAAATATTGTTCTTTCATGATATGCCACCCTTTGATTGTATATCTGTTATTGACCAAAGAGCTGATGGAAAAGTCACCATCAACAATAGAGAACTTGGAAAAGTGAGCAACCCTAGTTTTCAGAATTGTAAAATGAGGTGGGGAGAGGTGTGAGCATTAGCTCTGTTGGAACTGTGCCTTAAGCCAACACCTATTTCCCCACCCATTGTTAAAGAACAGACCTAAAGATTCCTTGTAGAGGCTCTATTGTTATTTTGATTGAGCTGGAATCACCAGGGAAACAGAAACTTCCCAGCGAGCTGAAATCACTGATGAGGAGCTGAAATCACTAGGGAAGCAGAAACTTCCCAGCGAGCTGAAATCACTAGGGAAGCAGAAACTTTCCAGCAAGCTGAAATCACCAAGAGTGGACAGCAGGTGTGACCAGCGGCTGGTGCGGTGAAGCCAGCGGACAGCAGGCAGAGCCAGTGGACAGCAGGTGTGACCAGCGGGTGGTGTGGTGGAGCCAGCGGACAGCAGGTGGAGCCAGTGGACAGCAGGTGTGACCAGTGGGCGGTGTGGCGGAGCCAGCGAACAGCACGTGTGACCAGCGGGCGGTGCGGCGGAGCCAGCGGACAGGAGGTGTGACCAGCGGGCGGTGCGGTGGAGCCAGCGGACAGCAGGCAGAGCCAGTGGACAGCAGGTGTGACCAGCGGGCGGTGCAGCGGAGCCAGCGGACAGCAGGCGGAGCCAGCGGACAGGAGGTGTGACCAGCGGGCGGTGCGGTGGAGCCAGCGGACAGCAGGTGGAGCCAGTGGACAGGAGGTGTGACCAGCGGGCGGTGCGGCGGAGCCAGCGGACAGCAGGTGTGAGCAACGGGCGGTGCGGCGGAGCCAGCGGACAGCAGGCGGAGCCAGCGGACAGCAGGTGTGACCAGCGGGCGGTGCGGCAGAGCCAGCGGACAGCAGGCGGAGCCAGCGGACAGCAGGTGTGACCAGCGGGCGGTGCGGCGGAGCCAGCAGACAGCAGGTGGAGCCAGCGGACAGCAGGTGTGACCAGCGGGTGGTGCGGCGGAGCCAGCGGACAGCAAGTGTGACCAGCGGGCGGTGTGACCAGAGGCCAGTGGCAGAGCCGGCGGACCCAGACAGCGTCTGCGGACAGCGAGTGTGAGTGGCCAGAGGGTGGTGTGAGCAGACCTTGAGGTGGCAGAGGACAATTGGAGGGGAGGACTGAGGGCTGACTCCCCCTTCTCCCCTTAATGGTGGAATGAGTTCTGTCTATTGGGTTTGGTGGGAATCTTTGCACTGTATCCCAACCAGTGCTGCATTTTGATGTTGCTTTTATTTAGCCTTATTAAAAGTCTTGTATGTTACACTCAGACTTGTGCTTGCGAGAGGGGAAGTATTGCCCTTCTAGGGCGCCCAGGGAGTGGTGTGTAATTTCCCAGAAGACTGGGTGGGGGCTCGAGCTAATTGGTGGTGTGACATTATTTGGGAACCCCTAGGAATAGAACCCGGTCCTTTGCCGCTGCTGTCACGGCCTGGCAAAGGGGTTACACTTTAAAAGTGCCACAGGACTCTGTTGTTTTTAATGAAGGTAAGTTATCATAAGTTGAATGCGAAAGTAAGTGATCTAAAGGACAAGAGAGGTTAAAAATAGCTTTTGTAGAAATTAATACTATAGGAATTGAATGGAATTAAAAGGTTGGGAGTTGTGAATATGCTAAGAGCTGTGAATATGTTTGAAGGGTGACAGGGTTATAAAAAGTATTCTTATTTTAATAATATCCAGATTTAATGAAATCTGATTTGAATCATTTGGCTACTGAACAATATAGTCAAAATTACAAAAAAGGGAATTAGGTTTTGATTGGAAATTGACTGTCTCTGAATGTATAAAACAGAAATGCAATCTGGATACAGTTGTGTAAAAACAAAAAGAGAGAGGGAGAGTGTGTGTGTGTTTATATTTTAGTATATAAGCTTTTAAGGACCTTCTAAGGACCTAAGCCAATACTTTGGGTTTGTGGAACCCTATTTGGTATGTTGAAAATGGATTGGCTCTTTGAGATAGCTAGATAAAGTCAAGCCAGAGGGCTGCAAAAGGGTACTACTATTTGATTTCTGGGAAGTGGGCAGGTGGAAGTTTACTCACTGCTCTAGGCCCCTCCCCCACCTTACGGTGAGGAGTCACTGGGCCTGGGAATCAACTGGATATGGGGACAACAAATGAAAAAACAGAAACATGATTGGGGGTCAAAAAGTCAAATGGAAGGAACTGGAAGGGGACACCAAGCAAAGAACACTGGACAGCGTCCACTGCTCCCGGAAGGTGTCTAGGGAACCAGCGGACACTGCCCAGAGGAACTCTGCCCAGATGCATGAATGGACGGGGGAATGGAAATAGGCCCCACAGTTGTAGAATACCTTCTCATCCAACCTCCTCTCCCTGGTGTTATAGATGGCCATCTTGTCCAGAGCTAGGAGGAGGTTGATGAGGAGGTGCTGTGACTTGTCAGTCCTAGAATGTTAAAGGCATCCTTCCCTGCAAGCAAGGGAAAGATTACTGCAGGTTAATTAGTAACATCTGAACCCCATTAAAGCCTCCTCCAGGCCATTAAGACCCTGCATCTACTGCAGAGAAGGGGGGAGAGAGACACACATGCAGCCCAAGGGCCTGTGGTACCAGGAGGAGAGACTTCCCCAAAATAGGAGATAGTGTTTCTCCCCAGGAGAGGTGCAGCAAAAGAAAAACCCAAGTTGGTCTCACTTCCCTGACCCCAGGGCAATGCCACCAGGCCTACAGCGCAGGTGGAGGAGCCAGGAAAAGGTACTCTTAGGGTCTGGGTGATAGAAACTTACCAGCTCCTGCCCATCTCCAATGGGATGGATGGAATTCCAAGGGTCAGACCAAGGCCCATCCCAAATGCTCTTAGACTAGAAGCACTCACAAGAGAAGTGAAAAGACTTGTTCAGAGTGGGGCAGATTTACCTCAGGCCTCTTCTCTCTCTCTAAATGTTCCACTAAATGCTCATTTAAATTTTCCATTCCAAGTTGCAAAATGTATAAACACTTTACAGCTAGTGTTGCTTGGCTTTGTTATTAAGCATTTAACCCTTTGGGTACCTCAATTTATAAAGGTCAGTATCTGCTTAAAGACAAGAGGACATAATCATGGCTGTGGGAGAGATAGCCAGAACCAAAAAAGAAAAGAGGAATTCTGGAGTTTTCTTCTTTTTTTTTGAGATGGCAGCTAGAAGCCGCAAGAAAAAAAATTTACAAGAGCAATAAACAAGGAAAGCAATATAAAAGACTGAGCCTTAACATGGCTCTACATAATCAAACTATCACTTTAATACGGATACATATAAACTCCAGCTAAGAACTAATATTTAGTCACACCAAATTCTTACAAGGTCAATGATTCATCCTGAATATTCCACTGAATACCCCGAAGAGCACCCCATCGCAACCTAAAACATATTGCCAGTAGTTAAAACAATTACAAGAAGACAAAGTCACATTAAAATACAATAAACAAAGCCATTGACAAAATGAATAAGAAAATGCACTAATAAAAAGATACTGAATCAATGTTATGGGAAACCAGTGACCAAGTCAGATACTCGAAACTGGGGTTTGTTTGGTTTTTTTAAAAAGGATCATACCCTTGATTCAAAATGATTGGGTCCATATTCTAAAGAAGACATTGATATACTCTGTTAATAAAGGTGGAAAAATTAAATGGGTTCACATATCACAGATATAGCTGGTTTCTTGAATAACCTGTGTTTGTTTTAGGTACCTCTCCACCAGAAGCCTGCACAATGATCAAGATCATTAATGAAGAGTCACTCATGAAGATTCTGGTTTGGCTTCGCTTCTATTTTAA
>VOCT01083542.1:0-14331 GCA_007922175.1 Pelusios castaneus | reverse complement strand
ATCTTCAAAGCGTCTGACGAAGTGGGATTTTCTCCCACGAAAGCTCATGCGATTAATAAATCTGTTAGTCTTTAAAAGTGCCACAAGACTCTGTTGTCTTTCTACAATAGACTAACACGGCTACCCCTTTGGGATCTGAGAGCAGTCAGGCAGGCTCGCTCTCTGGCCCCAACTGTGACTGCCTGGGCCGAGGCTGAAGAGTCGGGGTGGATCCTCTGCCCTGCTGGGAACTGGGGCCAGCTGGGCAGTGCGGAACATGTGTTCTGCCCGATTTTTTCAGTTCTCTGGGCCCCGGAATGCTGGGCCCTCAAATTGCGGGCCCTGGAATGGTGTTCCAGGACATTCCACCTTACTTTAACCCCTGAGTTTAAATCAGTGTAAGGCTGAATTAAGCAGGCCCCACTGCGGTCCCTGGCCCTCCAACATGGTGGCCCATGGGCATGCCATCTGGGGTCAGAGAGAACTCCCACCATGGGCCCTGGAAGATGTGCCGGTAGCCGCACTGCTCACCAGCTGGCCTCACCCTGGATTGGAGTGAAGATGCCCTGGCCTGGCCCACGCCACCCCCAAGTGTGGACCAGATGGCCCAGGAGCAGGGCAGGAGTGCAAAGCCCAGTCTCTGGCCCCAGGGCCCTGCCCCCACCAGCACGGCACAATGTCTCTCTCCTGCCAGCAAGTCCTTCCAATGCTGTAGCAGGCAGGGGGTGGGGGCCGAATCTTACAGAGGCCTTAGGGGCTGGAGCCTGGGACCCCCCTTTAGGCTGGGGCCTGGAACTTTAGCCGCTATAGCCCCTGCATTAATCTGGTCCTGAGTTAGGGGGAACAGATCCATAATATGAGGTGTCTGTGCAATATGCTGAGCCAGAGGAGGTGATGTCCACATTCCCAGTGATAGTCTCAAATTGTCCTATAGCTCTGCTCCTGACTGTGATTGACCTTTGAGACAGGATAACTTACGATATGTCTTCCTTCCCAGTATTTGTCCCTTTTCCCTTCCAAAGGGCATACTTGGTTCTCAGATAGAACTGGACACAAAGTTCTTTACACGCTCTAGGTAGCTTTAAGAGTGTCATTTTGGGAGCAGTTGTAACCCATATGCCTAAAACAGGCTATCTCTTTAAGAGACCTCTTCATGGTGGGTTGCTCTTGCTGGGCAGATTAGCTGCCCACAACTAGAAACTTCTGGAAGCAGGGAGTGGTAGCATTTGAGCATGCTCCACAGCATTTTCCTGCTGGTGTGGTCAGATCACATGAGAGCAGTAGACTGTGTAGACAGCAGGCAGGAGCTGTAGTGAGAAGAGGCTATGTGCTTTGTGTTCACGAGAGAAGCTGAGCCAGGAGTGAACAGCAAGATATTGTCTCTCTCCAATGGAGTCTTCTGCAGCAGAGTTTGTGCACATGCATATGGGACTGAGTGCTGGTTAACCAGTAAGCTGACTGAATGGTGCTGGTTCCAGAGGAGAAAGAAAAGTCTGCAGGGAATTCTACTGAAGAGTCCTGCAACCAAAAAAGAAGAGGATAGCTACTTCTTTTCACACAAGCCTTTAGACTTGATTAAAGACTGTAGCTGAGATTTGGGTGAATGCCACCTGGACTTTGGGACTCTGGTATCTTTTTCATGGTGTTTTTGTGGGGACTGTTCTGTTTAACTTCATTTTGTTTGCTTAGAATAAGATTTAGTTAGTAGTATATAAAGTTCATTGTTATATTTGTTCTTAGTAATATTTTAATGTGAGATGGTAACTCTGAGCGATCTTTGCTTTGAGTCCCTTTGAGGCTGGATCCTGTGGTCTCCAGCTGCTATCTCTATAGGGATTGAGGTTTATTTGTGTTAGGCACTGGAGAAGGCCAATTGAATGAATTTTAGCCCACCTGCAGGTTACACAGTGAGCCTGACTTGGGCTCCATACTTGATTACTGGTAGGGAAGAGCAGAACTGGTTAGTAATCCTTTGTCAAGACAGAAGAAGTGCTGTGGAGAAGCCAGGATGTGATGGTTTGCTTCCTCATTGTCCTAAAAGGGAGCACATCTCCTGCACTGACCTTATCCCTTTACTCACAATAGCGCAAACTTCTTGGGTAGGAGCAGGACTGAAACTGAGATGGATTTTAAGGTAAGCTTAGTGAAGATGTTTCAGTTTCCAGCCTCTCTGGTTTGCATTATTGTAAAAGAGCTATTTAAAAAATAATTCTGAGACTAACTTAAGAGAAGGCCAAAATATTACAGAGGGGAATGTAGGAAGATCAGGAGTTAATGCTAAAATACAGGCCAAGCTTGAGCCACAGGTCTCAGGGTGCTTTTGGGCACATCTGTATTCATGTATCCTTGAAAGTAGCATAGTTACAGCATGTTATCTTTTTCTCTCCTGTTTTCCTCAGCCACCTCGACAAAGAATATGGTCTGGACTGTTTTACTCTTTGTTCGGTAGTAAAGGGATAGTATTACTTCTTATCTTCTCCTTCCCCCCCCCCCCCCCCCCGATACCATGCCCCTTAAGAATGTGAAGTTAGTGGTTTTTGTAGAAAATAATGAGTTTGGAAGGAAAAGTGGCTGCATAATATATGCAAAACCTGTCAACAGTAATCCAAGGCTGGAAAATTATATGCACCTTATAATCATTAATATGCATTTAATAGATGTTGATGTAACCATAAAAGGGTTTATAGAGTGTTGTCAGTCATGTATGTATTTCCATACTGATCTAGATAAAAAATGTTGTAAAGCTGCTGCTCCTCGCTCACTCGAGACATTGAGGTGGAACGAGCAGGCAATAAAGGGTAACATTCAACCCAATCCGCCTCAGGACAATCTGTTTGTCTTTATAACATGTAATCTCCAACAGGGAGCAGAAAGGAAAGGAATCATTAATGTGATGAAGAGGAAAAGGTAACTGTTCCATGTTTGCTCTGGGGATTCTGTCAGTTACAGCACAGCAAACCCTGTTGGGACAAACAATCCCTTCACATCATTGCGTTTCTTAACCCAGCTCTGAGGAGAGCTGTCATTGTGGAACACCCTTGCAAGAAAAGGCTAAGAAATCCTTGTAAACCCCTGGAAGATGAGGAAGGCTGAGGTCACTGTAGCTATGACTACCAGCAAGATGGACAGAAAAGAGGAATAACTGAAACGAGAACAATCTCTTAGATACACATGCTTTCCCTGCAATCATTTGAAAAGGGGAGAGTCAAAAAGGAAGCAATAGCAATTTTAGTGAGAAGTAGAAAAAGGCTGCAATTCTCTGGCCTTTTTCCTTGGCCTGTTATTAAATTATTTTCTGTTTCACACCCATGTAGCCCACATCAACAGTGTCAAACTGTGTTGTAAAGTTAATGAACAATCAGGTTTTTAAAGTGCTTTATCTTTTAACATGCCTTTTGAAAGACCAGAAATTCCTGGCGCATAATGATCAAAGTCTTTTTTCAACCTGTTTGAACCCTTGCCATTATTATAAAACTGACTATTTACCAAAATCTTGGAAAGTTTCAGAAACTCCATCTTTCTGCCCTTGGCAAATACAAGTGTGCCCTGGTCATACCCATTCAGAATGCTGCTGCAAAGATAATGTTTGTCTACTTTTCTGCTTTGGTCATGTCTCCATTCATTCTGCATCTCCCTTCTCTAAACTAAGCTCCAAATATAAGCTGTTGGTCTTCACTTTCAAGGCACTTCATGACCTATCCCACTATACTTATCTCCCATTCACTGTTGAAATGTCATGTCCTGCCTCCAGTCAGCTTATGATGCCAGCTTCCTTCATTCCTTGTTAAGTTTCAAACAAACACCATGCTTTCTCACAAGCTGCCCTTCATGCTTGGTGAAGAGCTACCTGTAAACATTCACAAGGCCACCACATTACCCATCTGCTAGTCCCTCCTTAAAATTTTCCTTTGCCATGAGACCTACAAAAACATGAGATATCACTGTTGTGTGGTGACACTGCCTATCATGCTGACCAATAGTATCTCGTTGTTTCTATGTACAAATAATAAATAGCAATAAGCATAATTTCTGTACATGCAGACAATTCTATAATCTCTAGGCAAAAGAAATGGTCAGTTCCTGAGACTCAAAATGCAGAAGTAAGCAGCGTGTGGTGAAAACAAGACTATATTTGCTTAGAAAAATGTGCACCATTCATCAAGTTGAATAATACCAACAATGCCTTCAGCTTAGCAGCAAATTCTTGTGCTGGTGAGATATATGCAACAGAGTCATCTTTGGATGCCAAAATGCTGAGTAAAATTAGCATCAGGGGAAATAGGGGGCCTAGAAGAAGTGTGTTTTTAAACAAATAGGGTTTGGCCTTCTGTGGGCCTGAAGATGTAAGTAGATGATTACCTACTACAATAGCAAGTTCATCTTTTTGTTTTTGTTCTAGACTCTGGAAGAAACCAGAGCCAAAATTCTGTCAAACATCTAAAGCAGTGATACAGTAATTACCGAGAAGGCCTTTTGCGGCATTGACCAGCATCTAGCATTTTAGCATTTTGTACAAAAATAATTGATTTGCTCCCACTGAAGCCAGCTCAGCTGGGGAAGGATTTCAGTCTCTCTTTTTCTGATGTGGGTTGTTAGCAATGCATTATTTTATTTCTGCATTTTGAAGGAGGTAGATTTTTTTTTTTTTTAAGCATTTTTGTTACATTACACATGAGTGCTCCAAACTATGCGGCAAATACATTTAGTATTTTTAATATATAAATAAACCACTGAATGGTAATCAGGACACAATTAAAAGAGAACTAAGAGGGAGATAAGACTCTAAGCATTTAAAACCTACAGATTTTAGAATAGCTTCTTGTGGGAGATTGCTAACTCTTGATGCCCTGCAAAATAAATCTTAGTAAAAACAATAGGAAAACTGAAGAAAAAGAAAAGCTAAGTTACTTTGTTTTATAAACATTGATTATTTATATTTCACTCGTGGGAAGAAACATTGGATTGTTGTTTACTCACAGATTCTGTTGCCTTTTCTACAACCAAAACAGTCCATTTAAAAATATTTCTACCACTTCTGGTTGTTACTGTGTTAAACAAAGCATAGTGGTTTATGATTGCTGGTTTAATTTTATTTATATACTGTTAAAAAGGCAACATTACAGACTTGTAAGAAGAGATGGGTCTGATCTTGCAAACATTTTACTTCATGGTATTTTCTTATGATTAAAGGGTCACGGGTGAGTTCGTGGGATTTAGTTATAAATAGAGCTGTCTGAAGACTAGTCAAATGGACTGAAACAATGTCACGGCATCAAAGATGTGAACCTCCCTGTTCATTTTACTGGGGTGGGGGGAGGAGGGTGAATTTTAAAGCCTAATTACAAGTGAAATATACCACACAGTTTATTATGAAGTGACAGTAGTGGTGGTTTAAGTAAGAACTGAAGCTAACTTTCCATTATAACCCTAATTAAACACCCTCTATTTTGCTTCTTTCAAAAAGGTGATCTGCCTGAAATTGTATCTGTCCCATCTCATTTTAGGGTAGAAATGTTCTGAAAGGTTTAGTAAAACTCAGATGAGTTTCCTTCAATCTTAATTCTTCGTTTGTAAAAGTTTGCAAATGAAAACATAATTGTAATCTGGCCAGCACAGTGCTCCTTGTTCTGCTATCTTGAATGTAAATATCTTGTTTGGAAAGGAACAAGATTGAATCAAAGTTTCCTCAACCGAACTCTGATCCATTCCTGACCTTTTCCTGCATAGTTTGGAGCATCCATTCCTTTTCAGTCCCTCACTCTTGTTTATTGTCCACCCTACTCCTATTTCTCTGGTACCAACAAACCTGATCTAAATTTTAACTGGCAACATACCCTCAATTGATTTCCCGTGATTTCATCCCTGAAATAATCCTAATCTGTGCAGCCTGTTTTTTTTTATACTGCCCCATCTCCATAATATTTGAGCACCTTTACCTGCGGTGATCCTCACACTTGCAGATCCTGAAAGCCTAATTATCTTTTCCCATGAACCAGTTTTATACTTGTTTAGCTCCATTGGCTTCAGTAGAGTTGCTCCAAATTTATACCAGACTAAGTGAGGGAGATTAAAGCCCTGATTCCTACATCAGGGTAAAATAAAAATTCCATTTGAAATACAGGAGTAAATATGCTAATAATAACAGCAGCAGGTCCAGATGATATGCATCTAATAATTTTTAAAAGATGTTTTAGGAGGTCCATTTAGGTTGATTTTTCAATAAGCCTTAAGCAGCAGTTCCAGAAGCCTGGGAGAAGTTAATATTGGTATGCCAAGTTTTTTAAAAAGACTAAAAAGGATGATCCAAGTATTTATAGGTCTATCAGCATGACTTCACTTCTGGGCAAGTTCATTGAGTGGCTGACACAGGACTTTAATAATTAAAGAAGGGTAATGTAATTAATGCAAATCAACATGGGTTTATGGAAAACTGTCTAACTTTTATATTTTTTGATATTACAAGTCTGGTTGATAAAGATTATAGTTTTGATGTAATACACCTTACCTTCTGTAAGGCTTTTGACTTGGTTTGGCATGACATTTTGATTAAAAATCAGAATCATATAAAATTAATATGGCACACATTAAGTGGATTTAAAACTGCCTGAAAGATCTCAAAATCTAACTATACATGGAAAATTCATCTCTAAGTGGGTATATTTCCAGTGGAGTCCCACAGGGGACACTTTTTGGCCATATACTATTTAATGCTTTTATCAATAGCTAGAAGAAAATCTCTGATAAAGTTACTGATGACCCTAAAATTGAGGAAATGGTAAATAATGAGGAGGATAGAGCTCTGACACAGAGCAATCCGGGCCTGCTTTGTAAACTGGGCTCAAGCAAATAATATGAATTTTAATACCGGTAAGTGTATACCTCTAGGAACAAAGAATGTAGGCCATTATAGGATGGGGCAATCTATCCTGTGAAGCACTGATTCTGAAAAAGATTTGGGGGTTGTGTTGGATAATCAGCTGAACATGAGCATCCAGTGTGACTCTGTTGCCAGAAGAGTTAATAGGATCCTGGTTTGTATTATCAGAAGAATCTTAATTAAGAGTAGAGAGGTTATTTGAGCTCTATATTTGCCACTAGGGTAACTAGTGCTTGAATACTATGTCCTGTTCTGGTGCCCACAATTCAAGAAATATACTGGAAAAATTGGAGAGGTGTAACACACTGAACACAGTGTTCATCCTTACAGTGTAAGCATGTATTGTTTAATGCAAAGTAAGATGTTTTTGGAATTTTCATGGCATACCAAATCTTATTGTTATAGTAATATGTTTGTTGCAATGTCATATGTGTGGTTCTGAGGCTCTGCTATGCCATGCAATATTCCATATGCCTCATGACTTGAGACACATCAAGACAGAACTCTCCCAAAGCAAAGACGCAGTTCACACCTCATTAAGGCATGCATAAAACAAACTGGGTCTTCCAGGAACAATGGAGTTGGCAAAGCATCGATAAGAGAATACTCATTGACTCAAATGGAGGAAGCCAGACAGGACTTTGTCAACTGACCCAGAAGAGGGAAATGAGGCTCTAGAGGGGGGCAAAGGAACATAAGGAACATGCTAAAAAAAAAAAAAAAAAAAAAAAGATTTTGCAAATCTCTCTTTCTCTGCCACTTCATCTCCAAACATCAAGCCCCTGACGCGTTGATGATAGTGGTGGGTCTGGTTGGAAAGAGACCAACCAGTCTGTGGTGAGAAAATCACCAAGACAGTAAATTTGCTGGAAGTGTTAAGCTTAGTTTAGAATGTGATTTGCCTATTATCTTTGATCAAATCTGACCTGCTTTCCTCTGCTTTATAATCACTTCAGAATTCTCTGTACTCAACAAATCGGTTTGTTTGTTTCATCTAAAACAGTGCATGTGGTTTAGTGTGTGTTAGAAACTTTGTTTCGAGTGGCCAGGCTGGTGCATATCAATTTATTTGGTAAACTGACATATTAATTATGAGTTTGCAGGGTTCAATGGGCAGCACTGAACATTGCAAGACAGAAGATCCTATGGTTGCATCTAGGACTAGATGCGTTTGCTGAGGTTATTCTCCTGTATAATCCCGTGAGTGGCTGGCCAAAAGCACTCACTCACTGAATTGAAGACCGCTTGCTTGCAGAAGCCTGTATGTGGGCTCACCCAAAAGTGGGGTTTTACATAGGAGAGCAAGTATAAGATTGGGTCCAGGATTGAGAGTTTGGAGTGACACAGCAATACACCAGTCCAGATTGCAGAAGGGAATGTCATAGCGTCAGAGAAGAACTACAAGAATGATTAAAAGATTAGAAAACATGCCTTACAGTGATAGATTGAGCTCTTCGAGTCTATTTAGTTTAACAAAGAAAATGACAAGGGATAACTTGATTACAGTCTATAAGTATGTACATGGGGAACAAATATTTGAGAAAGGACTCTTTTGATTATCAGCGAAAAATATAACACAATCTAGGGGCTGGAAATTAAAGCTTCAGACTAGAAATAAGGCATAAATTTTAACAGTGAAAGTACTTAACCATTGGAATAATTTTGCAAGGGTCATGGTGTGATTCTTGATCTCTGAACATATTCAATCAAGGTTGGAATTTTTTTGTAAAAACTATGCTCTAGGAATTACTTTGGGGACACTTTATGGCCTGTGTTATATAGGAGGTCAGACTGAATGAGCACAGAACTCCCTTTTGGCCTTAGAATCCATGAAGTTTTTTGAGAATAATTATGAAAACTGGAAAAGGCTAGATGCCACCATATTCCTAAATTGCCACTTCAGTTTCATCCCTATGAAAGGTGATCAGTGGTCCAGGCCCCAATCAGCAAAACACTTCATCACTGTCTTCATGTTTACTTTTAAACACGTGCTAAAGATCTTTGTGATTCTGGGATCTAAAGGAAAAAAATACTGCAAGTAAAATAACTGCAATATTTTCTCTGTTCTGTTTTTGGATATGTGGTCTTTTTCCATTCTGAGTTGCTCTTTGCTGCAAAGAAGAATTGGTTTGATAAGCTCTGCTGACCTAGTAAATAGAAATAAGAGGTTTCAGCTAGCACCTGCAGAGGCAACTGCACTCTCAGAATTTGTTTGACGATAACAGTTGATTCTGCGGTCACCTCCCCAGGCTGGTGGTTGATATGCCTCATCTCTGCTCACAAGGTCAGAAGAGTCTGAACTCTTTTCCTGACTTTCTTTCTGCCATTCTAGAGAGTTTGAGTCCTATTCAGTGTTGCCCTGGGACCTGTTTGGTGTAATACTCCTGGTGAAGTGAGAACTCTTACGGGCACAGAGCCATTGGTGCCTGCACAGCAAGTCCAAGCAAATGAAGTGTGCTGGGGATTAGGCAGAATGAAGGTGGGCTAGAAGGCTGCTGAAGCCATTGAATCCTCATGGGAGCCCCTGAAGCCATGGACCACACTAGTCCCCACATACCTTGAACAAGGGATGTGTAAGCTGCTTTCCCTCTCTTTCTATCTGGGGCCAGAGCAGGAATGAATGTGGCTTTTAGACCTTTCCTATGCTTGTCTGCAGTTGCAGTCATGTGTAGGATACGTGTGGCTACATGCCCCATTGAAAAGCAAGCCCTCATCCACACTCAGTGTGTAGCTACACATGGCAGTGAAACGTTTCAACAGTGGAAAGGCAGCAAGAGAAAGACTTCCGCAGGTCTCCATTGCCAGAATCCTTCCCTATTACCTGAGTCTTTCACAGCAGAGGAACTTTACTCTACTAAAAATAGCAATGTAGACATGGGAGTCACTGCTTTGGCATGGAGAGAACTGTGTAGTGGGACACATGCATGTAGGGTACTCTGCTCTAGTCCACTCATCTAAGCAGTGCCTCACCATCTACACTGCTATTTATACTTGCTTTGGCTGGGCAGGCGGTTTTGTACTCTATACACTGCTGTTAGTTTAGACCTACCTTTAGTCTTCTTATTCCACTTGCAAATGCATCATCCATATGTGACTGCAGCTAGGGAATCACCAAATATGCTCAGGGCAAACACCAAAAAAGAGAGAAAATTAAGTCTCAATTAGCTGCCAACTCCAAAGAAATTATTCCCTGGAAAATATTTAGTCACTTGAAAGGCTGTAACTGGCTTGGGAATAATTAAAAAACTACATTTCGTGGTGTTGACTTCTCGAATTTTTATCAAAATAAATATTGATTTATAAAATTTAAAATATAAAAATGGAATACTTATTTCTGTATTCAATGAAATTTTCTAGTTGGCTTAGTTTAAAGTTTGCATGTGTTAAAGCATTGTTATACATTATATTTAAAAGAGAAATCATTAGCAGTTTCTTTGCATGTAAGAACAGGTATCTATTGTACCCAAACTGTAATTACAGTAAATTACATTTTCTCTCGGGATACAGCGAGGGTTTGATGCAGCAATGGGTCCTATACATACTTAATTGAATGCATATGCGTAGTCCCATTGATTTTACTCACCTGAGTAAACTTAAACACAGGCCTAAATCTTTGCAGGAAAAGAACTCAAAGTAAAGATTTGTAAAGGTTTTCAGGTGTCTGAAAGGGAGAAGTGCAGATACCTATCTCACTCACATTGATTTAAATGAAACTGAGCTGATTAGATTTGTTCGAAAATCCCTTTAGCTGGGTATCAGAACCTCTAGAGGCCTAAGTACCTTTAAAAATCTGTCCCTTGCCAGAGGAATAAAGGGAGCGAGTAGGAAAAGAAAAAAACAGTATAAAGCAGAAAGATTTGAGACACTATATGGGAGAGAAGAGAACAAGGAACAACCCCAGATTTTTATGTACATTCTTTGTAAATAAACAGGACTTCATCAAAAAATTCTTAACTCATCATCAATTTCTCTTCCTAACTGAAACAATCTGCAGAACCTTGAATTTTGGGTAAAAAATTGACAACAGTGCAACACTTCTGTCGTCATAGGGTGACTAAGAAATAATGAGTCCCGCCCCATATGTGCACCTCAGCAGGGAAAATAGTGTAGGCAAATGACAGCTAGGTCATGTGGTCAAAATCAATCCAAGCCTGGAGATAAAAGAAACCTCCAAAGAGTCAAAGGAGAATAAAAAAAGTAAACAGCTTGAAGAAGGCCCACAGCTTAAGGAGAAAGATTCTCTGAGAATCTAGCTAGAGAATTTGCTGCATTCTCCCAACGCAGGGTGAAAGGACTGAGATGGAAGAAGGCCAGCTGGAGTGAGCTGTGAAGTCTACACAGCTAGACTGAATTAAGGATCAACAAGAGGCATGCAGGGCTTGCTGTCCCAAGGAAGGAGAATAGTGTCGTGAAATTCCTTCAGCCATAAGAATGGGAAAGATCTATGAACTTAACAGGGAGGTCTTTGGAGGATCTTTAGTTTGAGTTCTATTCCTGTAAAGATTTAGGCCTTTGTTTAAGTTTACTCAGGTGAGTAAAATCAATGGGACTGCTCATATGCATTCAATTACGCATGTATATGACCTATTACTGGATCAGGACCCTCGTTATATCCTGAGAGAAAATGTAATTAATTAGAATCCAGGAGCAGTGCAATATTGTTTAAATGATTTCTGAACCCTGAGTGAGATGTGGGTGGGTTACTACAGAATCAGGTCGTGCCACAGCCTCCACTTAAACTCCACAAGCACAAAAGATAACTACCCTGCTCCAAAGAGCTCTTAATGTTAAAGAGATTAAATAAATAGACAAATGGAGTTTGAGAGATGGTATAATAAATAGATAAAGTGATCAAGGTGGTGACTGGTCAATATCTGTTAACTCAAGCTGTGTATGTATTTTGTTACTGTTAAGAAACTATCACCTGTTACCTCTAAATATTGCCATCATTCGTCAGCTTCTTTCCAGTGTGTTATGGTAGAAGATCTTTAGAGATAATTTTAGCAAGGAAGGGGAATCAACTGAGTTAATCACAAGCAGGTAGTTAATGTGTCATGCATTTGCTTATGTAACTAAGAATATGTGCATAAAGACTGGCAAAAAGAACTCAGCAGTAATGAAACAAGAATTATTGTAACACTCACCTAGGTAAGTGGTACCTTCTGCTGCAAGTGTTTTGATGGTGATAGAACAGCTGATCTGCTGAGTAAAAAGAGGCTAAAGAGCAATGAGTTTCTTCCCAGAGGTGTCTGATGTAAAATACATTAAACTGAAAAGTGAACTTTACAGACTCCTTTTATTCAATCTATTCCTGGGGCCAGCTGGAGGCAACAGATTCTGGAGAATTTTGTAGAACTAGCTATTGTGCTTGAAAAGCAGCAACTGGTTCTACAAGTCATGCCTGTTTGTTGGAAACCAGGACCAAACTGTTGCAAGATTATGATGAAATATTTGTAAATAATTGAAAAATCTACAGAGACCAAAAACCTTAGATTTGTTAAGGATATTCAACAGAATGTATATGGGGGGGGTTATATATTAAATCAAAACTCCTAACTTAGCCATCAGTTCAACTAGTTTAGTTTGGTGCTGGTTGCCTTCAAGACTAAAGGCAGTACTGCAAAATGCCTGGACTTCCTATCTGAGAACTTTGATAACTCTAAGTTTCTTTGAAACAGATGGTTTCAAACAGATCTGCTGCAGGAATCTTTGAGTTATCAAATCAGATTTTTTATTCATTTATTTGTAATGCTAATAAGGCTTTGTAGATTGTTTTGATCCTGAATGCATTAGACAGCCCTGGCATTTTGCAGTACCTCTTGTATCTGAGTTTTAAAAATAAAAAGTTAAAATCTTGGTACAAACATTGTCTATATTTCTATTTAGTTCACTTGAGCTATCTCCTGTTGTATTCTCCTTTAGCCACTTATCATTTTGATCCAGAATTTGAAGAAAGACTAATATCTTTGTAAACCTGATCTTTGTTCTTGAAGGGAAAACTTTTTTCATCTTTTCTTCTTGCATTCTTAAGTGGGGAGAGTGAGCCAAAAGTTCATCAGTCAGGACTCTATATTATTTAGCTTAGAGGCCTGAAGGAAAAGCTGCTGAGTTCAGGAAGATGCTGATTTAATCACAAGCAGGTAGTTAATGTGTCATGTTTGAGATAGCAGGAAAAAAAAGGATTCCCACTAGGTAGAGATGAGTGTCTCCTTCCAAGGGAGAGAAGACACTAGACCCCAAGAAAAGCCCTGGAATGGTTAGGTCTCTGACAAAGTGTGGGAAACTTTGTGTAGGTAGAGGGTGAAGACCATTTTGGTTTATGTTGTATTTGGAATCCCCATGGGGGAAAACCTTGGCGGGAGGGTTGTGGATTTCCCATCTTCAACAGAGAAGGGGTTTGGGCCTAAATGTACACTGAAAACTGTGTGAAAGATTACCTGGAAAGAGGTGAATCTGACTTTAAAAAAAAAAAAATCTGTTCGTATGTGGAGTTTTTAAGGAGCCCTCAGAAGGACAAACTGAAGCAGGGCTGCTGCAGAGCCACCCCATGCTGTGAGGGGACACTAGAAGCAATGACTCTGTTTTAGGGCTTTAGTTCAAGGAGCTCGCTCTAGTTATCTTAACAAAGGAAAATTTAGCGAGCAACTTAGAGTTATAAGCACCTGCTTGTGATAGACTTGTCAATATATCATAAAGATATGATGACTGGTTGACAACTGAAACTAGATGCCTAAACTCACTCAGCTCCTATCTTTTCATGGTGAAAATTCCCCCTTCACCTATGTTTCTGCCTCTGAGCACATACCCTAGGCTATGTCTATACTTGCTAAAATTAGTTCGAATTAGTTAGTTCGAACTAACTAATTCGAACTAATTTTAGTTAGTTCAAATTAGCTTAATTTGAACTAGAAAAAGTTAGTTCGAACTAAGCAAGTGCCATTCATGGCACTTGCTTAGTTCAAATTAGCGATCCCCATTCATTTCAATGGCCGGTTAGTTCGAACTAAGAAATTAGTTCGAATTAACATGGCCACATTGGCTAATTCAAACTAGTTAGTTTGAATTAAAGCCTTACTTCTGAAGCCCTATTCGATCTTATTAGTTTGAATTAAGGAAGCCCTTAATTCAAAATAACTAAAGCCTAGTGTAGCCATGGCTTTAGTTAGTTCAAATTAAGGAGGCTTAATTCCAATTAACTTGCCAGTATAGACATAGCCCTAGAGCCTCCATCTATGTGTCTGGAAACCTAGCTCTTAGCTATGCCCCCAACACTTCTCAAAAAACGGTGAAGCTAGGAGTTTGGCCTGGTAAGTGACATGTGGGACCTCATCTGTCATGCATACTTAGAGGTTGCCTACTGGATTGAGTCCTGTTAAAAATCTGGCAGGAGGAGGACATGGCGCTGCCTTTTATCTTCTAACCAGTAAACCCCCGATTCTCTAAAGAATCGCCCAGCTCAGTTCCCGGGCTCCTGC
>VOCT01083532.1:0-25679 GCA_007922175.1 Pelusios castaneus | reverse complement strand
TTAAGCACTCCTTTTGTATTATCATCATCAAGGGGCCCGACTGGTTGCTTGGCAGGCTTCCTGCTTCTGATATACTTAAAAAACAATTTGTTATTACCATTAAGGAAGCGCCCAGATATAGTAGGCCCAGGGGGAAACCTGTTGAGCCATTAGGACTTGCCCATGTGACTCAACTCCATTTTGATTGGCCAAAAGTCCACACAGCATGGGGAAGGCGAGAGGTAATAAAAGGCAGCAGCCCCAACTCCCTTTTGTTTTCAGTCCCCAGTTTACAGCCAACACCCATCTCTGGAACTATTCCTCTGTGACTGGACAGAGGAATGAGGCCCACCCAGGTGCTGGGTGTCTACCAGAGAAACTGATTGTGCCTGAAAACTCCTTATTCTTCCCAAGGACTTGCTTTCCATGGACTCTAAATCATTTGGATGTATGTGATTCACTTTTCCCCTTTAACATCTCTCATATTCTGGGTTTTTTTTTCTTTTTATATTAAACCGTTAGTTGTAGTTACTAAAGGATTGGCTACCAGTGAGGTATTTTGGGTAAGATCCAAACGTATATTGCTCTGTGTAATGTGGCTGGCCTTTGGGATGAGGAGAACCTATTTATTTAAGAGACCGTGTGGCTAGGTGGGAGCCAGAGGAGCTGAAGTGCAATAAAGGGGGCTGTTTCTATTTTGGCAGGCTTCGTAGTAACTGGTGTGGGAAATCAGAAGCCTGGTTGTGACTGATAGGGAGCCTGGTTTAAGTACCACCCACCAGTGTTTGGGGAGTTTTGCTCTTAGTTTTCCAGCTTGCTCTGATTTTTGCATATTCAGGAAATTATCCCAGGAGGCCCATGTCACCCCCTTTGGGGGTGCGTGGGGTCTCACCAGGTGGAACTCACAGGGGAGCTCCAGCAGCGCAAGGGGACTGAATCTCTAAGGGCAGGATAAGGAGGTGGCAACACCAGTGCGAAGGAGCCCAGGGGGTGATCCTTCCTACTACTGTCCTGCCTGGTCTCAGTGGCCACCAGCTCTTCCACCAATATGACTTATGTATTCATGTGCCGGAAATGCCCCCTCCCCCACCTTATACATCGGACAAACAGGACAGTCTCTGTGCAAAAGAATAAATGGATACAAATCTGACATCAGAAATAACAACATTCAAAAACCAACAGGGGAACACTTCAATCTTCCGAATCACTCCATCACTCATCTTTCAATAGCTGTACTTACGAAAATGGATAACAAATCAAAGCTTCAAAGAGAAACTGCAGAATTGGAATTTATATGCAGATTTGACACTGACAACTTAGGGTTAATTAGAGACTATGGTTTCCCAGAAGGTCCCAGTAACACACAGCATAAGCAGGATTCATAAACATAAAAATCCCCACCCCAGAATGTGTCAGTGGGAAGAAATGCAATCATTCTTAGTGTTCTCTCTGAATACTGTCTGCTCCTCAGTTTCCCCTATATGTTACTCATGCATTCTGGAAATGGGGTCAGAGCCCCTAGAGGGCAGATGGGCCTTCATCAGACAAAGGTAAGCAGACAATAGCTGGGACCCCTGCCCTAGATCAACCATTATCCACTGATGCACTGACGGGAGATGGGTGGGAGTTGTGACCTAGGGCACCAGCCTGAGAGGAGCAGATGGTCCCCTCAAAGTTCTCTCATGCTGACAACTAACAGAAGTTTCCAGATCACAGGCCCTGGTTCTTATGGGTGACTTGAATTTTTCTGACATCTGCTGGGAAGGCAATACAGCAGTGCACAGGCAATCCAGGAAGTTTTTGGAGAATATTCAGGACAACTTCCTAGTACAAATGCTGGAGGAACCAACTAGGGGCCTTGCACCTCTAGACCCATTGCTCACAAACAGAGAAGAATTGATCGGGGAAGTAGAAGTAAATGGCAACCTGGGCAGCAGCGACCATGAGATGGTAGAGTTCAGGATCCTGATCAATGGAAGGAAGGAAAGAAGCAGAACACACACCCTGGATTTCAGAAAAGCAGATTTTGGCTCCCTTAGGGAGCTGATGGGCAGGATCCCTTGGGAGGCTAATCTGAAGAGGAAAGATGTCCAAGACAGCTTGCTGTATTCCGATGTGCAGAAAGACCAGCAAATGTGGAAAGCGCTCAGCGTGGCTTAGCAGAGAACTCTGCGGTGAGCTGAAACATAAAAGGGAAGCTTACAAGAAGTGGAAACTTGAACAGATGACTAGGGAGGTGTATAAAGGTATTGCTCGGGACTGCAGAGAGAAAATCAGAAAGGCCAAAGGGCAATTGGAGTTGCAGCTAGCAAGGGATGTGAACAATAACAGAAAGGGGTTCTACAAGTATGTCAGTAACCAGAAGAGGATCAGGGATGGTGTAGGTCCCTTACTGAATGGGGCAGGCATTCTCGTGGTGGATGATGCAGAAAAGGCTGAAGTACTCAATGCTTTTTTTACTTCAGTCTTCACAGGGAGGGCCAGCTCCCAGGCTACTACATGGGGTAACGCAGAATGGAGAGAAGAGCAGCCCTCGGTGATGGAAAGTCAGGTTAGGGACTACTTAAAGAAATTGGATGTGCACAAGTCCATGGGGCTGGATGAACTGCATCCAAGGGTGCTGAGGGAGTTGGCTGAAGTGATTGCAGAGCCGCTGGCCATTATCTTTGAGAACTCGTGGTGAATGGGGGAGGTCCCGGAGGATTGGAAAAAAGCAAATATAGTACCTCTCTTCAAGAAAGAGAAAAAGGAGGATCTGGGGAACTACTGACATGTCAGCCTTACCTCAATCCCTGGGAAAATCATGGAGCAGGTCCTCAAAGAATCCATCCTGAAAAAGTTGGAGGAAAATAAAGTGATCAGGAACAGTCAACATGAATTCACCAAGGGCAAATCATGCCTGACCAACCTGATTTCCTTCTATGATGAGATGACTGGATTTGTGGATGCGGGAAGAGCCGTTGATGTGGTATACCTCGACTTTAGCAAGGCTTTTGATACGGTTTCCCACAGCATTCTCGTCGGCAAGTTAAGGAAGGATGGATTGGACGAGTGGACCGTAAGGTGGATAGAAAACTGGCTAGATCAACGGGCTCAGCGGGTAGGAATCAGAGGTGGGAGGAGGCAGCAGTGGAGTGGACAACTAAAGGTTTAATATAAAAGAAAAAAAGCAAAATATGAGAGATGTTAAAGGGTCAAAGCGAATCACATACGTACAAATGATTTAAAGTTCATGTAAAGCAGTTTGCAGGCTTGTTCCTCTGGACTTTGCAGGCTTGTTCCCCTCGTAAACACCCAGCACCCGGGTGGGTCTCAATCCTTTGTCTAGTCTCAGAGGAATAGTTCCAGAGATGGGTGTTGGCTATAGACTGGGGACTTGAGACCAGATGGAGTTGGGGCTGCTGCCTTTTATCACCTCTGCCTTCTCCATGCTGTGTGTAGTTCTTCCCAATCAAGACGGAGTTGAGTCCCATGTTCAAGTCCTAGTAGCTCAACAGGTTTCTCCCTGGGCCCATTGTACCTGGGAGCTTCCTTAATGGGTCCAGGGAGAAACCTGTTGAGCTACTAGGACTGGGGAGCTTGCCAGAATCACACAGGTTGAAATACAGATATAACAAACATATTCATAACTTCTAACACAGATGCAATTCCTACACATAAGCTATATAATCATTCCGAGCAAATTACAACCTTTCTATTGATACCAAACATGACATAGTTCCTATGGATTATAGCAATTATGAGATATTAATACAAAATAATATCAATGGTTCCCTAAGTCCAGACAGCATCACAGACCTGTCCCTGAGTGACAATCTCTCTCTGCATCAATGCCCATAGATGTCTTCAGAGACTGGAACTGGGTTGGGCAAGACATTCTAGGGCCAGATTCACACAGTGCCTTATAGAATCATAGAATAATAGGGATGGAAGGGACCTCACGAGGTCAACTAGTCCAACCCCCTGCTAAAAAGCAGGACCACTCCCACTAAATCACCCCAGCCAGGGTTTTGTCTAACCGGGCCTTAAAAATCTCCAAAGATGGAGATTCTACCATCTCCCTAGGTAACCCATTCCAATGCTTCACCACCCTCCTAGTTAGAAAGGTTTTCCTAATATCCAACTTTGACCTCCCCAGCTGTAATTTGAAACCATTGCTCCTTGTTCTGTCCTCTGTTACCATCGAGAACAGCCTAGCTCCCTCCTCTTTGGAGCACCCCTTCAAGTAGTTGAAGGTTGCTATCAAATCTCCCCTCAGTCTTCTCTTCTGTAGACTAAATAAGCCTAGTTCCTCAGTCTCTCCTCGTAAGTCATGTCCCGGTCCCCTAATCATTTTTGCTGCCTTCTGCTGGACTCTTGCTAATTTGTCCACATCCTTTCTGTAGTGGGGAGCCCAAAACTGGACACAGTAATCCAGATGCGGCCTGACCACTGTTGAATAGAGGGGAATTATCACTTCCCTCGTTCTGCTGGCAATACTCCTACTGATGCAGCGTAATATGACATTTGCCTTTTTGGCAACAAGGGCACACTGTTGGCTCATATTCATCTTCCCGTCCACCATAACCCCCAGGTCGTTTTCTACAGCACTGCTACTTAGCCAATCGGTCCCCAGCCTATAGCAGTGCATGGGATATTTCCGTCCTAAGTGCAGGACTTTGCACTTGTCTTTGTTGAACCTCATGAGGTTTCTTTTGGCCCAGTGTTCCAATTTTTCCAACTCTCCCTGGATCCTGTCCCTGCCCTCCAGAGTATCTACCATTCCCCCCAACTTAGTGTCATCCACGAATGTACTAAGCACGCAGTCTATCCTATCATCAAGATCATTAATGAAGATGTTGAATAGAACCGGCTCCAGGACTGACCCCTGGGGCACTCCACTCGTTACTGGTTGCCAACTAGACATTGAGCCATTGATTCTTACCCACTGAGCCCATTGATCTAGCCAGTTTTCTATCCACCTTACGGTCCACTCGTCCAATCCATCCTTCCTTAACTTGCCGACGAGAATGCTGTGGGAAACTGTATCAAAAGCCTTGGTAAAGTCGAGGTATACCACATCAACGGCTCTTCCCGCATCCACAAATCCAGTCATCTCATCATAGAAGGAAATCAGGTTGGTCAGGCATGATTTGCCCTTGGTGAATTCATGTTGACTGTTCCTGATCACTTTATTTTCCTCCAACTTTTTCAGGATGGATTCTTTGAGGACCTGCTCCATGATTTTCCCAGGGATTGAGGTGAGGCTGACGGGTCTGTAGTTCTCCAGATCCTCCTTTTTCCCTTTCTTGAAGATAGATACTATATTTGCCTTTTTAAGTAAGGGGGAGAGAGAACAGGTAGCTTGCCAGGGGTCCCCAGCAGGGGCTGCAGCTACTGGGGACTTACAGGGGTCCTAGGCTACAGCCTCTTTGGGGGTCTCTGAGGTCCTGTGCTATAGTGTGGGGGGCAGTGCCTGGGACTTGCTGGAGTTCCTGGTGGGAGCTGTCTGGGACCCCAGCAAACTCTGGAGTAACTTCTACCCAGACCCCGGGCAGGCCTGGGAGCAGCTGCAGCTGCTCTCATGCCCAGGACCAGAATGAGCCCATTGCCACCCAGGATCTGGGTGAGCCCCAGAGTGGCAGCCCTGCTGTGCTGCCTCCTGGGACCCCAGCGAGCCTTAGAGTCATTGCACCACCATGCTGATGCCTGGTAATCCGGGCAAACGCAAGAGAGGTGCAACTGCACTGCCACCTGGGACCCAGGCAAGCCCCAGGGTGCTGCTGCCCAGGACATCAGTAACCCAGGGGCAGGGTGCAGCCGGGAGCCTGTGGACTCCCTACAGAGTGTTAGAGATTGCTCTCAGCTCCCCACACACTGCCACTTAGGTCGTGGAAGTGGTCCTGGTAAGACTGCAGTGACCCAAGGATGGGTGTGTGGACATGAGCCATCACTATAATTATAGCAATGTGAATGAGTGAAAGAGTGAATGAGTGTCGGCAAATATATGGAGTGTAGGCACAGCCTAAAGCAGGGCAGTGTTGACTGAGAGTGTGTGCAAAGACCTCGCTGGAAGGAAAGGCTGGTGCATATCAATGTCTATTAAATTGATGGTGTCACGGGATGCACATCTGTGCACCCCTAGGTTATGATCTATGTAACTTTTCTGTTCACTTTTGAAATGTAATTGTATGGTTTGCTGCCAAATGTGCCAGGCACGGTTCTTTATGAATGCTTATAACATATGCGACATAATTACCATGGTACCCTGTTTCCTGCAGCATCATGTATGTGTACAGGTGTGAGGCATGTTTCTAGGTATTTTACATAGCTCAGAGCTATCCCTCAGCATAGAGGCTGGAGAGGTGCATGACAAAGACAGTGCAAATTGAGCTCCGTGGCTCAGATAAGGCAAAGAGAATCACACAGCAGCAACGGACAAGGAGAGGCTTTTTGCCAGAGAAAGACCATTTTGAAGACAACTCCAAGGCTATGTCTACACTAGAAAAGTTAAGTCGACTTTTGTTAAGTCAACTTAATAAGGTCGACTTTAAGTCAACTTAAAATCGACCTTGTTAAAGTCGACTTAACAAGTGGCAACACTTTAAGTTGACTTAGTCCACCTTGTTAAGTCGACCTAACTGCCCTTAGGTCAACTTAACAAAATGGACTTATGTGTCCACACTGGGCTTAGGTCGACCTAAGGATGTTCCCTCTAAGGTTTGGTGGCTTGTGTGCAAAATTTTCAACTTGTGTGCAAAACTTTTTCTGAATAAAAATTTTTGTGCAAACTCACATGACAGACATTATTGAAAAAGATAGAACAGCAAAAAATTAATAAAAGTTGTTATTTAAAATTGTTTTTATTAATAATTTACATGTATTTTATGCTTATGTGAGATTATGTCTCATCAAAGAAGAGAGGCAAAGAAGGAAAGGGGTGGTAGGGCAAAAGAGGGCAGGGGTGGGGAGAGTGTGGGGACAAAGGCCATGGTGACAAGAGATGGGATGGGAGGGGTGGGATGGCTAGCAGGGGAGCGTGGCAGGGCAGGGGAGAATGTAGGAGGATAGCAGGGCAGGGGGTGGCAAGAAAGGGAAGGGGAGAGATGGCATGGCTGGCAGGAGAGAACATGGGGAATAGGGCAGGAGTGCAGTTCACCCCTCCATCTGGCCCCCTGAGCTGATGCGTCCAGTGTAATCCCCGTGATGGGGCAGCCCTGGGGTAGGACCCTATCATGCTTGATGAGCAATGATGGAGTTGTGGAGGTGGGGATCCCAGGGGTGGGGTGCCAAGGGGCTCCAGGTCGGGATTGAGGGGCATCGACCAGTCTACACAGATCATCCAGTTCCTTCTCCTCTGTTGCTACTCACCCCTGTACCTGCATGAGGTGTGGGTGTGTGTGTGTGTGGGTGGAGCGCAGCACCTGCTTCTAAACTGTGCAGCCCAGGCTCCCCTGGGTTTGTTAGTCAGAGCCCGGGGATCGGGGAAGCAGCATGCACAGGAACTCAAAAGCAGAAGTGGCACTGTCAGAGACAATTGGGGCTGTGGGTGGGGGAGATGCTGTCTCAGCAAGCCAGCACTGGCCCCCTGCCAACTTTTCCTCTCTCTGCCTGAGGCTCCCTGCAATGGGGCTGACAGCATATTGGTGGGGGGCTGGATATAGAACCCAGGAGTCCTGGCTCCCTACCCCCATCCCCAGCTCTAAATCAGAAGACTCTGCTCCCCTCCCACATTCAGTAGTAGACCCCAGGAGTCCTGGCTCTGAGCCCTTCTACATTCCCCTCCCGTTCCAGAGCAATGATAGAACCCAGGAGTCCTGGCTCCCCTCCCTTCCTCCACTCTTATCCTTTATTGCTTCTTTTTCCAGTAACAAGAAAATATTTAAATCTAGCAACTTGCACCTCTTAATGTATTGTATGTGCTGAAGACACTGAATGCTTACCGTGAGTTGAGTTGCGTCTGCCTCTGGGGTGGCTTGGCTGGGAACAGTGAACTGGAACAGCAGGTCCCTGGTTAGGACAGTGAATCCTGGCTCCGATGGAAAGAACAGGGCGTGTGTGGAGATGTGTGAGGCAGAGAGCGGGTGCGAGTGTCAGAACGAGGGTTGAGGTGAGACGTGAGATTTCAAGACAGGAAGGGGAACAGGGACTGCAAACAGGAGTTTAAGAGGGAGTTTGGGGGAAGTTTGTGGTTTGTGGAGCCACTATGGTGAAGAAGAGCCACACCACTTGTGCCAGCACTGCTTCTGTCTCCTCCACCTGTGCCCGTATCCAGACAGACATCCTGACCATGGATATCTCTACCCAGATCCTGGCGTGGACTTGCAAGGACTGTGGCCTGCATTTCCCACTCTCAGACAGTCAGACTGGGGAGATCATTCAATGTGACAGGTGTCTTCTGGTGGAATCTCTCAGGAAGCAGGTGGGGGAGTTACAGGAGGAGGTGGCTAGGCTTAGGAGTATCCATGCCCTGGAGAAGTTCCTGGATTGTATCCATGAGGAAACATGCAGGGATGAAGAAACTATCCAGGTGCAAAAGTCGGCTGCCACACCCTCGGAGAAGGATGAGATGGCTCAGGCAGAGGGTGGACACTGGCAGCTGGTTACTTCTGGCAGCAGATAGTGCTCCATCCCTGCTCTCATCCCATCCACCGTTGTGGTAAAGAACCGCTACGCAGCACTACAGACGGGAGATGAGGTGGAAGAGGAGAAGCCATGCACCCCCGAGGTTGGGAGGATCACAACCATCACACCCAGGAGAAAACGTCAGGTTGTGGTGGTTGGGGACTCTCTTCTGAGGGGGACGGAGGCACCCATCTGTCGCCCTGACAAGGCCTCTCAGGAGGTATGCTGCCTGCCGGGGTCCCATATCCGAGACGTTACAGAGGGATTGTCGAGAATCATCCGTCCCTCTGACTACTACCCCATGCTACTCATCCATGTGGGAACCAATGATACTGCGAGAGGTGACCCTCTGCAGATCAAAGGTGACTACAGGGCTCTGGGAGCACGGGTGAAGGAGTTCGGTACACAGGTGGTGTTCTCCTCGATCCTTCCGGTCAAGGGTAGGGGCCCGAGCAGAGACAGATGCATCTTGGAGGTGAATGCCTTGCTGCGGAGATGGTGTTATCAGGAGGGCTTTGGCTTCCTCGACCATGGGGTGCTGTTTCAGGAAGAAGGAGTGCTAGGCAGAGATGGACTCCACCTATCCAGGAAGGGGAAGAGTGTCTTTGGAAGCAGACTGGCTAACCTAGTGAGGAGGGCTTTAAACTCGGTTTAAAGGGGGAAGGTGACCAAAGCCCACAGGTAAGTGAAACTGAGGGAGACCTGGGGGAAGGGATGGAAGTTGGGGGGGGTGCTGGGGCTGTAACAGCAGGAATAAAAGAGAGGGCAGTTGGAACTGGGGGGTGGGGGAATCAAATAATTGTTTTAATTTCCTAATGAAGTCATAATACCTCAGGCGAGTGGGGAAGGAGGACACTGGGAGAAATTGCAAGGAGGAAGATGCAAGAGGAGGAAGAATCGACAGGGCAAAGTAGGGCAATCGGCCCGGTATCTTAAGTGTCTGTACACAAATGCGAGGAGCCTGGGAAACAAGCAGGAAGAATTGGTAGTACTGGCACAAACAAGGAACTATGATATAATTGGAATAACAGAAACGTGGGGGGATAACTTGCATAACTGGAGCACTGCCATGGATGGATATAAATTGTTCAGGAAGGACAGGCAGGGAAGAAGAGGGGGGGGAGTAGCGCTATATGTAAAAGAGCTGTATGACTGCTCAGAGCTCCACTGTGAAAGTGGAAAAAGAACTTTGGAAGAACATGAAGAAAGACTTTTTAAAGTGTTGGACAGGTTGGAAGCTTATGGACTAAAACTGTCAATTGACAAATGCCAGTTCTGTAGGACATCAGTGAAGTACGTGGGTCACATTGTATCCCAAGAGGGTGTAAGTACTGATCCAGATAAAATAAATGCACTCACTACATGGCCGTGCCCAAGGAATTACCGTGAGCTCAAGACATTTCTAGGATTTAGTGGGTACTATCGTAGATTTGTGAAGAATTATGCTGCCATTATAAAACCTTTGAACGACCTTACCAGGGGATACCCATCTAGCAAGAATAAAGCAAAGGCTAAGAGCAGAAGGGTAGCTACAAGAGCTCCTGCCCCGAGACTCTATGGCCCCTCAGAACCATTTGGACCACGATGGGATGAGAAATGTGAAAGGGCATTTCGGGAAATCATCGATTGTCTAACGCGTGCTCCAGTTCTCACCTTCGCTGACCCAGGCCAACCATTTATCCTACACACCGATGCTAGTTTGGAGGGGTTAGGGGCCGTACTGTACCAGGAAGCTGAAGGCCAAAAGAAACCTGTGGCCTTTGCCAGTCGAGGTCTATCGGATAGTGAGACCCGCTATCCTGCTCACAAGCTGGAATTCTTGGCTCTGAAATGGGCCATCACTGAGAAGTTTCGAGACTACTTGTATGGTGCTCAATTTGTGGTGTGGACAGACAATAATCCGTTGACTTACGTGTTGACAAGTGCCAAACTGGATGCTACCGGGCAAAGATGGGTAGCAGCCTTGGCTGACTATGAGTTCAGTATCCAATACAGATCTGGGAGAAGCAATGTAGATGCAGATGCATTATCGCGGCGTCCACAAGCATCGGACCCTACAGTAATCCCTGTGGAGGGGGTGAGAGCGATCTGCAGTGGAAATTATCAAGAACCTGAGGACCAGGGGAGCATGCATGGCTGTATGGCAGAAACTCTGGGCTTGCCCCCTGAAAGCGTGCCATCTGTCTCAGTAAACTATATTGTGCTAGACCAGTCCTCATTGCCGAATCTCAATGCTGGTGATTGGCAAAAAGAACAGCTGAAAGATGTTGACATTAGCAACATACTACTTGCCAAAAGAGAGGGGCGAAACCCTGCCACAGTGGCTCCATCTACCTCTGACTGCAAACTGTTGTTGAGAGAATGGGGAAAACTTAAGTTGATTCAGGGAGTACTTCACCGGGTCACCATGGACCTGTTGCAAAAGCAGCGGATACAATTAGTGTTACCCAAAGACTTCAGAGTCCTGGCTATGAGGGCCTTACATGATGACTTTGGGCATCTGGGAATGGAAAGAACCTTGGAGCTCATTCGCAGCAGGTTCTATTGGCCTCAGATGGCAGAAGACGTTCGCCAAAAGTGTGAGTCTTGTGCTCGGTGCGTTCAGCGGAAAACTTTGCCCACTAGAGCAGCCTACCTGAAGAATATCACCAGCAGCAAACCCTTGGAGCTGGTATGCATTGACTTCCTGTCTTTGGAAGTAGACAGGAAGAATATGGGGAACATCTTGGTGGTGACAGACCATTTTACACGTTATGCGCAGGCCTACCCCACGTGTGATCAGAAAGCTACTACGGTTGCCAGAGTGTTGTGGGAGAAATATTTTTCAGTATATGGCTTCCCGGCTCAGATGCACTCTGACCAGGGATGTGACTTTGAGAGTCATCTCCTGAGGGAAGTGCTGAGGATGGCTGGGATTAAAAAATCCAGGACGACACCTTACCACCCGCAAGGTGACCCTCAGCCAGAGAGATTTAATTGAACTCTGTTGGATATGCTGGGAACTTTGCGACCAGAGCAAAAAGCAAACTGGAGTCAGCCTGTAGCATTCTTGGTGCATGCCTACAACTCTACAAAAAATGATGCTACAGGTGTCACACCCTATCTCTTGATGTTTGGACGAGAACCCAGATTGCCCATAGACTTGTGTTTCGGTGTGTCTGAGGATGGAGAAAGCTATGAGACACATCAACAATATCTTTCACGACTGAAAGAGAAGCTGCAGAATGCATATCATCTAGCTACAGCAACTGCACGTAAGAACTCAGATAGAAACAAACATCGATATGATGCTAGGGTGCGGTCACAAGACCTCCAGCCAGGAGACAGAGTACTACTACGCAACCTGGGTGTTGTTGGCAAACATAAGATAGCTGACAGATGGAAGGCAATGCCTTACCTCGTAGTGGAAAAGCTAAGAGATCTACAAGTCTACAAGAAGTCTACAAGATCAGACCTGAGGCAGGGCCAGGACAAGTGAAGACGGTCCATAGGAACTTCTTGCTACCTGTGGGAGAATTGGTGGGTCCCCTGATGGAATGGACCATGATACTATTGGGTTTTGTGGGAATCTTTGCACTGTATCCCAACCAGTGCTGTGTTTTGATGTTGCCTTTATATAGTCTTTATTAAACCTTTTATGTGCTACACTCAGACTGGTGCTTGCGAGCGGGGAAGTATTGCCCTTCTACGGCGCCCAGGGGGTGATGTGTAATTTCCCAGAAAACTGGGTGGGGGCTCGAGCCAATTGTTGGTGTAACATTATTTGGAAACCCCTAAAAACAGAACCCGGTCCTTTGCTGCTGCCGTCACGGCCTGGCAAAGGGGTTACATTTTTGGGGGCTCGTCCGGGATTTCTGGGTCCATACCCCTCGCAAGCACACCTGAGTAATTAAGGTGAGATTTAATCTGTTGTAGATGGGTTTAAGCAAAAAATTGAATAATGGCCTCACAACTACTAGAGGACTGGTGTAAGGGAATGAATGTTAACCCTGAAAGCTGCATATTGGTACAAGGGGTACCTGAGGGATTTGATGAAGGTACTATTGAGTCCACCTTAGAGGAACACATAGCTAAGTGCGTAGTGCATGGACGCATGTTTCAGAGGGGAGAGGGGACCTATGTAGTACTATGTGAGTTTGACAAGGTAATGGAACCCTTGTCGGTGCCGAAAGAGTTAGTGGTTGTATGCAACAAATGGAAGATTGTAACTGTGGGGAGTCAGTCCCTGAAGGCTCAAGCTTCAGATATAGGGTTCTTGAAGAAGATGACTGCTTTCTTAAAAAGAGAAGGAAAGACTATGGCTGATATACCAGATTTACTGGGTCTTAGCCCGTCAGCCCCAGACCAAGAGACCCCCTCTTCAGCAGGGGTATGGGAAAAGCTTTTAGAGAAAGTACTGGACAAGGCTGTGCAGCCCCGCCCTGACTCATGTGCATACCATAAACTAAGGTTATTCTCTGGGAGCTCCACCCCACTACCTGGGGAGGAGTTTGAACCTTGGTTGGAACACGCCACAGAAATGCTACAGGAGTGGGCTGTCCCTGATTGTGAGAAGCAGAGTTGCCTGATAGAGGGGCTCAGGGGCCCGGCTCTAGACGTGATCCGTACCCTAAAACTCATTGACCCGGATGTCAGCGTGAAAGATTGCCTAAAGGCCCTCACTCATGCTTTTGGAAAAACTAAGAGCTCAAAGGATGCCTATTGCAAATTCCTCAGCGTCAAACAGGAAAGGGGTGAGAAGGTTTCTCACTATGTACAAAGACTGGAGAAACTATTACAGAGAGCTGTCATGAGAGGAGCTGTGGCTGTCGAGAAAATGGATCAGACTAGGTTAGCTCAGGTTCTGCGAGGAGTTCAATATCAGGACTTCATCCCACTCCACCTTCGGCTTAGGGAGCGACAGAAAAGCCCACCAGGCTATTCTCAGCTGATTAAAGAGATTCGAGAGGAGGAGGAAAGGCAGGGTACCCATGAGAATGGAAGTTAACCCTGTGAGGCCACAAGTGCAGCATTTACTGGATTGCCCGGTGCGTTGATGGTCAATGGTGCAGAGGAACTGGCTCAACAGGTGCAGATTGTGACAGACGAGGTGGCTGAGCTGCTGAACACACACCGGACAGCAGGAGCTTGTGGACACACAGAGGCCACGACTGCCATGGTTCAGAAGACCAAATATGGAATATGAGATACAACGGGACGACAACCCTTGTTCTGCTACCGGTGTGGCCAGGAAGGCCATATTGCAGCGAGATGTCAAAATGATGGAAATCCCACATTAGTATATCAAAAGCTACAGGCCACTCGAGGAAAGCCAGAAAACAGACGCAAAGTTTGGGAAAGGGAACCACCCAGGTTCTCAGGACCTGAAGTCCCCGTTGGAAAAGCCTGTCCACCCAGAATTCCACCAGGGCTGATAGGGCCCCGAGCAGAGGTCATGGTAAGGATCGAGGGGATGGAATGCAGAGCGATTCTGGATACGGGGTCCCAGGTGACCATTATATTTAAGTCATTCTATCAAGAGAAGCTTGCACACCTACCTATACAGCCCCTGACAGGGCTTGGCTTGTGTGGTCTCAGCATGGATGAGTACCCATATGAGGGATATGTCATAGTGCATCTGGAATTCCCAGAGGATGTTGCCGGGGTAAAAGAAGAGGTGGACACTGCTGCTTTGATATGTCCTGACCCGAAAGGGACTCTAGAGGCGTCCGTCCTAATAGGGACCAACTCTAGTCTCTTCAGAATCCTCGCTGAGTACTGCAGACAACATGCTGGAGACCAGTACCTAAACGCACTGATGATCCATTCACTTTGGGCTGAGGCTTACAGGAAAGTGGAGAACACTAAAAAGGAGATGTCTGAGCTGCCAATGGGAGTGCTGAAGTACGCAGATGCAACCCCTCTGGTGTTGCCTGCCAAAGCAGAAAGGGAAGTACCTGTCATGAGTTCTTGCCTGAGAGACAACAAGGGAACATTAGCACTGGTAGAGCACCCAACTGAGGGTGGTCCTCCTGAAGGTGTACTGGTCCCCAGTGGAGTCATAACTTTGCCTGCAGATGCACAGGAGAGGATGGTTATATTGTTGACTAATGAAACTAGCCATGATGTTGTCGTGAAGCAAGGGCATAAGATAGCAGATCTTTTTGAGCCTGAAGCTATCATGAAACCCCAAGGTGGAACTAAAGTCAGTAAAATAGATCCTGCAAGATTTGACTTTGCAGACTCACCCCTGCCTGAAGAGTGGAAGGATCGCTTAAGGAAGAAGCTTTGTGAGAGATCCACAGGCTCCAAGACTCTCGACCCTTCAGAGAGAGATCTAGGAAGATTGCTCTTTCAGAAATGGAGGATGTATAACGCCACCTCCAGGAGCTATTGGCGAATGGCATCATTACAGAATCCCGTAGCCCCTATGCATCTCCTATTGTGGTAGTACGTAAAAAGAGTGGAAAAATCCGAATGTGCACTGACTATCGTACCCTAAACCGACACACCATAGCTGACCAGTACACCATGCCTCGGATTCAAGATGCCCTAGACTGTTTGTTGGGGAGTCAATGGTTCTCAGTTTTGGATCTCCGGAGTGGATACTATCAGATCCCACTAGAGGAGGAGGATAAAGAGAAGACAGCTTTCATATGTCCATTAGGCTTTTATCAGTTTGAACGTATGCCACAAGGGATTTCAGGGGCCCCGGCCACGTTTCAGCGACTAATGGAAAAGGTGGTAGGAGACATGAACCTGCTGCAGGTCCTAGTTTATTTGGATGACCTTATTGTGTTTGGAAGAACTTTATAAGAACATGAAGAAAAACTTTTTAAAGTGTAGGACAGGTTGGAAGCTTCTGGACTAAAACTGTCAATTCACAAATGCCAGTTCTGTAGGACATCAGTGAAGTATGTGGGTCACACAAGATCAGACCTGAGGCAGGGCCAGGATAAGTGAAGACGGTCCATAGCAACCTCTTGCTACCTGTGGCAGAATTGGTGGGTGCCCCTGATGAAATGGACCATGATACGAAACTAAGGCAAAACAGAAACTCTGGGCCGGTTCCACCACCCAACATGAGCTGTAGATCCTCAGGGACTAACCTGCCTTTACTGGGTGCATCTGAGAGTGAGTCAGAAGAAGAGGATACTCCAGCAGTATACTCTAGGATGCAGACCAGATCACAGGCCCGATCAAAGGAACTCGGTGAGACTTCCAGTTTCTCAGCTCTGAACCCCATGGCTGAAGCATTCAGGCCTGTTGCTGAGGCACCCCCACTGACAACAGAGCCAGGATGGGATATGGCATTGACCCCACCAGCATTCCCTGACCTTGAGGATGCTCAACAGACAGCTGATGATACAGCTAGGCTATTGGACAGTAGTGACACCCAAGCAGCTGGTGTCACTAGTACTTTGGATCTTCCAGAACTGGAGCAAGAAATGCAGGGGGCGGTGCTGACAGCTGAGGGACCCAACAAGGAACCTTCACCAGCATTGGCCCGAGAGGACGTTCCCACAGCCCCTGAACAACCTATTCTCAATAGGCGAGACAGAGTTATAAAACCGGTCAGCAGGTTAACTTATGAGGCACCTGGGGTAAATAGTGAGGAAGTAATACACCTAGCACACCGACTTGTGGCAGCTATTGTAGGTTTCCTCAGACCCTTTGGGAAGAACCCATGTGGATGGAATAATCTGGAGCATGATTTGCCGGGACGACAAATTCTCGGCTGGGGGGAGGATGTAAGGATGTAAGCAAGGTTAGGAGCCTCTCTTGCTTAGCAGCTAAGTAGGGAGGGGGGCCACTGATTTACCTGTGCAGAGGCTGGGCATGATGGGAGTTGGTATGTGTGACTGGTTCAAATCCTCTAAATCTGGTGTTTTATCAGAAGGGAGAAAGGAGATATTGCTCTTTCATGATATGCCACCCTTTGATTTTATATCTGTTATTGACCAAGGAGCTGATGGAAAAGTCACCATCAGCAATAGAGAACTTGGAAAAGTGAGCAACCCTAGTTTTCAGACTTGTAAAACCAGGTGGGGAGGGGTGTGAGCATTAGTTCTGCTGGAGCTGTGCCTTAAGTCAACACCTATTTCCCTACCCGTTGTTAAAGAATAGACCTAAAGATTTCTTGTAGGGGCTCTATTGTTATTTTGATTGAGCTGGAGTCACCAGGGAAACAGAAACTTCTCAGCGAGCTGAAATCACTAGGGAAGCATAAACTTCCCAGTGAGCTGCAATCACTAAGAGCAGACAGCAGGTGGAGCCAGTGGCCAGCAGGTGTGACCAGCGGGCAGTGTGGCAGAGCCAGGGGACAGCAGGTGGGACCAGCGGGTGGTGTGGTGGAGCCAGCGGACAGCAGGCGGGACCAGCGGACAGCAAGTGTGACCAGCGAGCGGTGTGACCAGAGGTCAGCGGCAGAGTCGGCGGACCCAGACAGCATCTGCAGACAGTGGGTGTGAGTGGCCAGTGGGTGGTGGGAGCAGACCTTGAGGTGGCAGAGGGCAATTGGAGGGGAGGACTGAGGGCTGACTCCCCGTCCTCCCTTAGTGGTGGAATGAGCTCTGTCTATTGGGTTTTGTGGGAATCATTGCACTGTATCCCAACCAGTGCTGCGTTTTGATGTTGCCTTTATATAGTCTTTATTAAATCTTTTACGTGCTACACTCAGACTGGTGCTTGCGAGTGGGGAAGTATTGCCCTTCTAGGGCGCCCAGGGGGTGGCCCAGGGACTGATGTGTAATTTCCCAGAAGACTGGGTGGGGGCTCGAGCCAATTGTTGGTATAACATTATTTGGGAACCCCTAGAAACAGAACCTGCTCCTTTGCTGCTGCTGTCACGGCCTGGCAAAGGGGTTACACCACGATCCCTCTGACTTTTAGCTCTGCCCTCACTTATTAGAAGATCATGTGGGAATGAATTATAAGTTGGGCTGAAGTCCAGGTACATTATGAGCCCCACATTCCCCCAGCCCCCAAATTAGTTACCTTGCCAAGGAAGGAAATCAAGGTGGTTTGGCAGGACTTGTTCTTGGTCAATCCACGCTGGCTGCTAGTGAGATTCCCCGTCACCCTGCAGATTGCGGTGGGCAACTCCCAGCACATATGCCAAGAGTGGCATGTGAGCCCATTCAGCGTGGAACACTGGACCCTCTCATGCCACTCAAAGACAGTCAAGGAAATCTCTTTTGGATGCAGCTGGGATGCAGGGGCTCCCCGCTATACCCATGTCCACACGCTGTGGAAAGAAGCTTCCTAGACCCTCTCTTCTCCGCAGAGTGCCATCACGAAAAGAAGCCATCCCAGGAAGCTTCTTTCTGCAGCATGCCTAGCGAGCCCCATCCCCAGGCACACCACTAAGAGGAGTCACTCTGGGTGGCTTCTTTCTATGGCATGCCTGGAAGCCCATTTCCCTCCACTCCAGCTATGGCTGCCACCAAATTTTCAGGCGGCTGCCACATTTTTTCAGCAGAGGAGGCCACCAGCACTGGCTGAGGTTCAGGAAGGTCAGGCCAGCACGGGGAGTTGGCAAAGGTTGCTGACCTCTGCTCCAGATATTCCCAAATGGAGTGTTTTATACATTGCTCTAACGGCTTCCAAGGTACCCAGCTCAGCTGAGCAGTCTCTAGTTCCTGGCTTTTCCTTCTCCCCTTTCATAGATGGGCCTTTACTAGCCCATCTCCTGTCCGCCGGGACCTCTCCTGCCATCCATGAATTTGTAAATACCATTTCCAGCTGCTCTAAGATTTCTTCAGCTAATTACTACACTAGCCTTTCGTGAACAGCACCCAGCCCCACTGATTTGAATATATACAAACAGCTCAGAAGATCTCTGACGTGGTCTTTCCACATCCCGATCTGCTTCCCTCCCCTCACTGTCTGCAGGAACTTTCCTCGGCTTCTGGTCACAGGCTGTTCTTTGTGAGAAGACTGGAGCGAGGCAGGCACTTAGCAGCTCTGCTCCAACTAGCTCCCATACCAGATCATGATTTTCTGCCCACCAAGTGATTCCTAGAGAAAATCTTGGGATTTTTCACCAATTGAAGGATTTCTTAGCCCATGATGTGCTGGGATTGTGGGGGTGTTACCAAATTTGCCCATAAATTTGGGGTATGCTCATTTATTAGGGTTACTTTCCGTGGGGGTGGGGAGCGTTGTACTCCTAACAGTGTACTGCTTGTTACGTGCGTTTCTATATGGAGCTTACTTCTCCCTTCTGCAAGTCCCCTCCCAGTGGAGCTACTCTTGCAGGACCTAAACTTCCCAAGACTGGGTTTCTAAGTGTGTCTGAGCGGACCGGGTCTATCAGCACTCTCAGCTGATCCCTTATATGTCCCTGAACTCAGCAGGCTGGGTCACACAGCACTTCTCTGCTGCCACCCTTATATGCCCCTGGCACCGCACTGGACTAGACTTGAGCACACGTTTGAGCAGGCTGGGTCAAAACAGCACTTTCAGCTGTCACCCTTATATGCCCCTGGACTCAATCAGGCTGGGTCAAAACAGCACTTTCAGCTGCCACCCTTATATGCCACAGGTTCAGCACGTTAGTAACCCCCTTAGTGAGCAGACCTTACAGGATTTTGGGCATCATAGGGATCTTTAGCTAGGTAAAAGAAGCGTTGCTGTAGAGCAATATAGGGAAGCCAAGAACACAAAGGAGATGGAAAGAGTCTGGCAACCCCCTTGAATACAAAAGTTACTTTATTGCCAGGTACATAAAACTTATGGATAGTTATAAAAGGAAAGAAAAATATCCAAACAATTACAATATCAATAACCATACAAAGAGAGAGAAATGATCAAAGAGTTACAATATTACCCAGTTTCAATTGTAGCATTGGGGAAATCTAGCCCAAGTGGATTACAAAGGTTAAATTTAGAGAGTTATATTTGGACTAAGAGGGAAGAGAGAGAAAAAAGGGGGGCAGGGAGTTGTCTCACCACTCAGTGCAGCTCAAAGGTACCCAGGAACCAGGCTGTTCAGCTTAGGGTCTGGAGTGCTGGAGACAGGCAGAACCCCCACCACGATCAGCAAGGAAAAGGTGATGTCCCAGTGGAACTGTTGCAGCTTTTTGGGTCCAGGCAGCAGAACAGATTCAGGCAGCAGAACAGATCAGAGTAATTTAGAACTAGCTTCTGATTCAGAACTTGGGTAGGGATGAAACAATGGTTCAGGGCAGAACACTAGAGTTGTTTTGGTGTAAATAATGACTTAAGGGAGTATACCAGAGCTGTTTAGTTTAAGTGGACAATAGGAGCTGCTCATTCCTGGCTATGGGGGCATTCCTCTGAGGGAGCTCACAATGCAATCAGGCAGATTCAGTGTGTTGGATATCAATACAAGATCTATTGACTAGAATTGGTCTGATAATTGCTGAGCTGGGTGTGTGCAGACATGAGTTCATTTGTCTCAGGAGCAGAGATCTCCCATCATGCAGTGCTTCCCTGCTTTGCCAATTCCAGAGTTCAGTGCGATTCCTGCCTTGGAGCTTGGTTCCATCCTTGATGCAAATGAAGTTTCTGCTGTCCATTCAGTGTGCTAATGGCTCACATCTTCACTGTAGATGAGGCTAGGGGAGTTGCCCTAATTCCATCACCCTTGTTCCAAGGGGTTTAGGTGTGTCTCCCACTGCCTTGTCATTGGTTTTAGTTTCTGGTTCAAGCAGAGGCTGGGGGGGTGGTGAGTCACAGAGGCAGGATACTGTGCCTGGTTCCAAGAACACAGAGCTAACCAGTAACGGGGGGGGTGGGGGTGTGATTGAGCTGCCAGCAGCCCCTGCAGAGCCCAGTCACACTGCTGGTACCAAGGGTGGATCTGGGCCCCCAAAACTGCTTCTGTTCTCACTCTTCCCACACCCCGTTTGTCTATAGGTCTATCCCAGGGGACGCCCAAGTCATGGGCAGATCCCTGCTGCTGTGGCAGGATACCAGGGAACAGGAGATTGCGGTTCAGGGATCCATCCAGAGGACAGGGGGTGCAGGCCCCTATATGGTCATGCTGAGGGCCCTGCTCCTGACCCTGCTCTGGAGGGGTAAGTGGTGCTTCAGCCCCAGCAGTGAGGAGGGGCAGAGATTGCCCTCAACAGAGCCAGGTCTGCCCTAGGGCTTGGCAGGGAGATTGGCCAGAGGGGGAGATGACCCAGTATTTAGTGCAGTGTTAGGGGGCTGGGCATCAGGGAGGGGGCTCCATGTAGTGACTGTTGGTGGAGAAGCCAGAGCTGGGGGTCAGGTGTGGGGGGTGCGGCAGGGCCGGGCGGGGGGAGCTCAGGGTTGGTCTGTTCTCTCCATGGTCCCAGGTCGATCTCTCCGTCTCCTGCATGGAGCCCAGCTCAGGACTCTGGTTTTTCCCTGACGGTGCCAGAGACGGTGTCGGTGCAGGAGAGTCTCTGTGTTCTCCTCCCCTGCACCTTCTCAGACCGAGACGACACCAGATATTACTTCTGGAATTCCCTGCCCCAGCTCCATGGACACTGGTTCAAGGATCCTGCTGATGTCAATCGGGATCGGCCCGTGGCCAGCAGTGACCCTGCAAGGGAGGAGTCAGAGGAGACCCGGGGCCGGTTCCGGCTGGTGGAGGAAATGGAGCGCAGCGACTGCACCCTGGAAATCAACGACGCCCGACGGACGGATGTGGGGAGATATTTCTTTAGAGTCGAGAGAGGAGCATTTAAATACAGCTACTGCCTCACTCACAGCCACACTGAGCCTCGGATCTCCGTGCCGAGTAAGTGGAGCTGCGTCCACCTCTCCGCACGGCCCCCGAGCCAGCCCTGCCTCAGCCCGGATTGGGGCCAGCCCTGGCGGGGGAGGCCCATGCCCCATGGTATTTCTCTCTCTGTCTCAGGCCTGACGGAGGAGCCCGAGATCCAAATCTCGCTGGGGCGAGGGCCGGACATACTGGTGGCCGGGGAGTGGGCGACCATGACCTGCACGGCCCCTGGGCGCTGCTCCGGGACTACTCCGCAAATCACCTGGACGGGGCCATTCAAGGACACAGCCAAGGACGTCTCGGTTTCACCGGCGAACGGCGCCAGGGCCCAGAGCTCCGTGCTTGGCTTCATGCCCACCCGGGGCGACGACGGCAAGAGACTCACCTGCACAGTGACTTACAGACCAGCCTGGGGGCCTTCCACCAGCAGAGACGTCTGGCTACAAGTCAGCTGTGAGTGAACCTGGGCCTCCCATGCCGGATCCTCAGACCCCTCTGCTGGGATCCCCCAGCCCCTCCCAACTCTCCCTCTGCTGGGATCCCAGCCCTGCCCCAGCCCCTCCCAACCCACCCTTTGCTGGGATCCCCCAGCCCCTCCCAACTCTCCCTCTGCTGGGATCCTCTCCCCGCCAGCAGCCACCCCAGTTCCCCTGAGATCCCCCTGGGCTATCCCACCATGTCCCCTCAACCTGATGGAATCTGCAGATGGTCTCTCTGGGGCAGAACGTCGCTGTCCAGCACTAACCAGCATTGAAGCAACTCAGCTGACCCGGGCCCAGGACTTGGCACCACAGATCTCTGGCAGTCATATGGACCTGCCCGCCCCGTCCGGGACCATGGTATCAGCATCGGCTGTTATGGGTGTGGCTTTTAGCCGTCCCTTGTGGCACAGGCTTGCGGCAGTGTTGAAGGATACACAGCCTGGCCCATCTTCCCAGGCTCCTGGCAACATCTGAGGGATGGGAGAGAGATGAACCAAGGGGAGACAGGGGACCCACAAAGAGATGAGTCTGATGTTTGAGGGGTTTTGGCAGGGCTGGGATTCACTCAGAGCCAGTGGAGCGGCCAGTGTTGTTCAGTTCTGTCTCTCTGGCCCCTTTCAGGAGGACATTTGGGGGGCCAGCACGCTGTGCGCCCAACTCCCAGCACACAGTGGCACCAAGCTGCTGACTCTCTACCAGCAGCTGAGTATTTCTGTCTGGACCCAACAGTGTGCGACGGGCAAAACAGCCCGGCCCTCGTTAGTGTATCCACCCGGGGGACTGTGACATTCAGGGAAGTCCTCTGGCCTTCGAAGGAGGGTCAGTGTCTAGGCGCAGCGATCACTAGAGATCCCCCCAATTCTATCCAGCCGCTAAGCCGCCATCTGGTTTGTGTTGCAGACCCACCCGAGCCCCCCAACATCACGTGGATCCTGACCAGGAACAAAGACCCCGGTGAGAGGCTGAGCGGCGAGCCTGGGAATGAGCAAAAGCATCCTAGGTCCTGCTCTGCCTGGGCCCAAGACCGGGGCCTGGAGGGGAAACCCCAGAGAAAACCACACTCCAGTTCCCAGGGTGGGGGTAGGGAGACGATGGACTAGGAAGCAGTCATTATAATGGCGTCCTGCTGCCATGCAGAGGCACAGCTATTGTGTACACCATCCCAGAGGGGCCACATCGTATAAACACCCACCATGCTCCACCCCAGAGGTGGCTCCTGGGCAGGGGGTCTCTGGAGGGACCTAACCCACTTGCTTGTCTCAAGTGCCAGGCCCGGTCGTGTGGGGAGCTGATGGGAATGCATCTCTGGAAACCCAGGAGGGCGAGTCGCTGACCCTGATCTGTGAGGCTGACAGCAGACCCAAGGCTACCCTGAGTTGGGCCAAAGCCAACGAGTCCCTCAGTTCCAGCCAGGGAGGGGACAGGGAACTGAAGCTGTCAAATCTCAGCAGAGGGGACGCTGGGGAGTATTCGTGCTGGGCAAAGAATCCCTACGGGTCGGCCAGCCGGGCCCTGCATGTGCACGTGCAGTGTAAGGCACAGGGGGGCCGTGCTGAAGGGAGTGGGGTGGGCACGGGGCTAATAGGGCTTTCTCGGCAGCAAGACTGGGATCGGGGTCACTGGTGGGTGCTGGGCCGCAGGAGTTAGTGGAGGCCAATGGGGGCACCAAGCTGCCAGGAGCAGGGTGGGGGATCATTGTGGAGCCGTGGGCTCCAGGCAATGGGGACGGTCCTTGGGGGGGAGCTGGCTGCAGGCTGTGGGACCAGTAGGGGGTCCCAAGCTGCCAGGAGCACAATAGGGAGTCAGTAGGAATTGCTAGACTCAGTGGAGTGTTGGGCTCTGGGCACTGGGTCATGGGTCTGCAGAGGGACCTAGGCTCCAGGGAATAGGGTGGGGCTTCATGGGGGTTCTGGGGTGCAGGCAGGGGGTGAGGTCCGGTGATGCTGGCTGGAGGCACTGGGGCGGGGGCTCAGTGAGGAGCACTGGCCTACAAACAATGAGGTGAGATCCATGAGGGGCACTCTCCAGTCTAACACATTCCCATGGGTATTGCAGGTCTAGAGATAAATCTGAAAATCAACGTCTCCAGAGCTAACCGGAGCGACCCCCAGCTATTCTCAGGTAACTGTGGAGGACAGGTTTGGGGAATGGGGCCTTTCCCTTCTAAGAGGCACCGGCCCTGATCTGCTCCCAGACTGCCTGGCTCAGAGGGGTGTGGAATGGGGTCTCTCTCCTCTAGTGGGCGCCGCTGACCAGGCAGGGACTGGCTGACTCTGGGTGCAAATGGTTCTCTGTTATTCCCATTCCCAGACCTCCCCAGCCCTGTGGCGAATGGCTCACGGCTCACAGCCCGGGAGGGCGACTTCCTGCGGTTTGTCTGCTCCGTCACCTGCAGGCCCCCAACCAAGCTGCACTCGGTGAGGTGGGGCCAAGTCATCAACAACACACACTCAGCAGGGGAGAATCATTTGCCGTTGGAGCTGCCCAATGTGATGACCGAGGATAGGGGGCTGTACGGGTGCTGGGCCCAGAGTGAGAAGAGTTCTGCCCATGGGATGTTCCAGCTGCTTGTTGAGTGTGAGTGGGGTTAACCTATGGGACTCCCTGCCCCTAGGTATTAGCAAATTAATCTGTGGGACTCCCTTCCACTGGGTATCGATTTGGTGATCTCACAGCACTTCCCCTACTGGTATAGGGGGTTACCCCTGTGAGGCTCCTCACTGCTGAGTGCTAGCAGGTTTCACACAGTTCTTGGCCCCTTTCAATGGAGCAAGGCCAGCCCTGCCTAGGTCATAATTAATTTGCTGCTTCACAGCATGAATAAGGCAGTGTCCAAGAGCTGGGAGCACTCAGGCTGATGGCAGAGAAGAAGGTGGATTGGTGTGAAGCACAGTTAGCTGAGGATGGGCCAGATTAGCACCTGGGGGCTGGTTGAAGAGGACACCCCAGGGCAGAAGAACCTTCCCATTTCGTGGTACTTTCACTTTGGCCTTTTTTTCCCCCCAGGGTGAGGTTTTCTGGTGATGTAGTTCACTGGGGTTAACCCATGGAACTCCCTGCCACTGGTTAGCAGGTTAACCTATAGAGCACCCTGGCACTCAGTGTTACTAGAGTTAACATACCCTCCCAACTCTCCCTCTGCTGGAATTCCAGCCCTGCGCCCAGCCCCTCCCAACTCTCCCTCTGCTGGTATCCCCCAACCCCTCCCACCTCTCCCTCTGCTGGGATCCCAACCCTGCCCGCAGCCACTCCCGACTCACTCTCTGCTAGGATCCCAGCCCTGCCCCCAGCCCCTCCCAACTCTCCCTCTGCTGGTATCCTCCAACCCCTCCCAATTCTCCCTCTGCTGGGATCCCAGCCCTGCCCGCAGCCCCTCCCGACTCACTCTCTGCTGGGATCCCAGCCCTGCCCCCAGCCCCTCCCAACCCACCCTTTGCTGGGATCCCCTCCCCCCCACAGCAGCCACCCCAGTTCCCCTGAGATCCCCCTGGGCTATCCCACCATGTCCTCACAACTTGCTAGGATCTGCGGATGGTCTCTATGGGGCAGGGTGTCGCTGTCCAGCACTAACCAGCGTTGAAGCAACTCAGCTGATCTGGGCCCTTTGAGAGGCTGACCGGCGAGCCTGGGAATGAGCAAGAGCGTCCTAGGTCCTGCTCTGCCTGGGCCCATGACCGGGACCAGGCTGGGCCAGGCCTGGAGGGGAAACCCCAGAGAAAACCACAGGGTTGTCACAGGGAGGGTGGTGGGAGGCGCGCGCCCCTTCTGCTCTGTCTCCAGTTCCCAGGGTGGGGCGAGGGAGAAGATCGGCTAGGAAGCGATCAGAGTAATGGTGCACTGCTGATGGAAATGTGTGAGTGGAGATCGAGGAGGGCGACTCACTGACCCTGACCTGTGAGGCTGACAGCAGACCC
>VOCT01083528.1:0-19403 GCA_007922175.1 Pelusios castaneus | reverse complement strand
AACACATACGTAGCCACCAGTTGCATTACACTTTTGGTTTTTGTTTTTATTCTTCCATTTCTAGTGGCCTAATCAGTGTTGTCATTATTAGGTGCTAGTCAGATTTGGGATTGGGAATCTTTTGCTGTATTATCTCTAATTGTTCTAATTTTACAAAAATTTAAAACACGGCTTAATTGGGGTTTATTTTTTTCCTTTATATAAGGACTAGATACAGGACTCATGTCAACTAAATTTCTAATGAATATTCTGATTAGGATTCATATAGCGTATATCTATGAATCTGACTAAAGAGTGCATAAAGAGTATACACCTTACCTCCGTCGATCGCCTCCTGCTCACTAATGACTGTTGTCAGAACACTCTCCCCCACCCAGAGCTGCGTACTGCCAAGGGAGTGACGGCTGGGGTCACCCACACACTCCCCACGGAGCCTGAATGATGAACAAAGGGATGAGAATGATGCCGAATAAAAATGTCACCAGAACTATTACATGTCAATGTTGTCTGTACACATTTATTACTAGATCTTTGCTGTTGTGGGTCTTTGAGATCACAAAAAATACCCATTTTTTGTCTCGAAATAACACAAGGAGTCATTAAACTACCAAAATTAAATACAAATATTTCAGTGGTCATTTGAACATATCGATGGTGTCATTTCTATGGTCATGGCACCACTTGACAGCCCTGCATCACCACTCATCTTAAAGGAGATACAAGTTTTCAAATAACGTCTGACAGGCGTGTGTGTAGGGTGGAAACATTAAGTCAACCACACTAGTCATCAAAACAAACAAGGAGTTCTGTGGCACATTTAAAGACTAACACATTTATTTTTCACATGAGCAATTGTGGGCAAAGTCCCACTTTGTCAGAGATGCCAGAGTGGAGATGCCATTGAAAAAAACCCTGCAGTACGGGAGGGAAAGATAAATCCTGTGATTACATTTCACTACATTGGGTCAGATTTCTTCAGCAAATCAAACAAGCTGTATAGCTTCAGCACAACATATCAGGAAGTGGTGAGGCTGAGAGAGGTGAGGATCACTGTAAGTAATGAAAACCTAAGGAGGAGTCCTGTGGCACTTTTAAAGTCTAATGAGTGTAGTGGGAAAGCCACTTCATGTCCTTATTCAGCCCCAAGCTGATGGTATAGAATTTGCATATGAATTCTCACCGCCCCTTGGTCCTGACCTGCCCCAACCTCTGTGACTCATTGGACAAGGGCTGGGGTTCGGAACGGGTTTGCCTGTGGTGTGGCTGGGGAGGGCTCATCTACCCTCCAGTGGCCTTGTAATAATCACACACTTGGGTCCCATTACCAGAATACATGAACAGAAAGCAAGGGAAACTGAGGCACAGACCATGACATCCCAAGACTCTCCCTACTTCACCAGTTGTCTCACCTTTAACACAGCTTTTGACAAGATATAGATAGATTAGATAATTTCCATGCTGGAAAGGAGGAGAGGAAAGAGCCACCCACATGATTATTATTTGTACTTTTGCTTCTTTCTTTTCTTAACAATAAAACTTGCGAAGAAACAGAAAGTTAACATGACCATTGTGAACAAACAGCCTCAGAGCCAATAAGGGGTGTTCTCTTATATTTTATTGCTGCTAAGTCTGAAAATCAGAACAACTCCTGCTTCCAGAGATGGGAGGAACAGAAACGCCCAATATAAACTGTGGGTTTAGGGGTCAAAGAACGATAATTCATAAGGAATGTGAAGGCAACATTCATATTTAGGCACCTAAATAAGTGGTCTGGAATAAGCGGTCTGGCTTTCCATGTTACTGTGTGTGACGCTGCCTGGATTTAGGGAACCATTTATGATGTTATTTTGTATTAATATCTCATAATTGCTATAATCCATGGGAACTATGCCATGTTTGGTATCAATAGAAAGGCAATAATTTGCTGGGAATGATTATATAGTTTATGTGTAGGAATTGCATCTGTATTAGAAGTTAGGAATATGGTTGTTATATCTATACTTTAACTTGTGTGATTCTGGGGAAACTCCCCAGACAGGATGTCTTCAGCCATTGTCTCCTTAATGGCCCATTAAGGAAGCTCCCAGGTACAAGGGCCCAGGGAGAGACCTGTTGAGCTACTAGGACTTGAACATGTGACTCAACTCCATTTTGATTGGAAAGGACTGCACACAGCATGGAGAAGGCCAGAGGTGATAAAAGGCAGCAGCCCCGACTCCATCTGGTCTCAAGTCTCCAGTCTACAGCCAACACCCATTTCTGGAACTATTCCTCTGTGACTGGACAAAGGATTGAGACCCACCCTGGTGCTGGGTGTTTCCCAGAGGAACAAGCCTGCAAACTCCAGAGGAACAAGCCTGTAAACTGCTTTACCTGAACTGTAAATCATTTGTATGTATGTGATTCGCTTTGACCCTTTAACATCTCTCATATTTTGCTTTTCTTTTTATATTAAACCTTTAGTTGTAGTTACTAAAGGATTGGCTACCAGTGTGGTATTTTGGGTAAGATCCAAACCTGTATTGTTCTGTGTGATGTGGCTGGCCCATTGGGGCCAGGAGAACCTATTTCTTTAAGGGACCGTGTGGCTAGGTGGGAGCTAAAGGAGCTGGAGTGCAATAAAGGGGGCTGTTTCTATTTTGGGCAGATTTCTTAGTACCCAGTGTGGAGTGCCAGAAACCCGTTTGTGACTTATAGGGAAATTGGATTGTGTACCGCCCATCAGTGTTTAGGGAGTTTGGCTCCCAGTTTTGCAGCTTGCCCTGATTTTTGCACGTCCAGGAGGGTATCCCAGGGGGCCCTGGTCACACTGTGCACTCATTCCGACCATGTAAGTTAGCAGGATCAGCAGTTGCTCAGTAGCACCCTGGAAATCAGGACATTTATTTAAGTCAGCAGTTCTCACATTTACTCTAAAACATGCAAGGTGGAAGTCTTGAAGGGGAGATTCTTTCACGGAGCATGAGTATAAACTGGGCCTTTTCCCCTGACACAATCCAGGAATCTGACAGGGAACGCTGAAGACTTGGGCAGGTCATTACCTTCTCTGTGACTCAGTTTCCCCTTTTGAAATGTGGGGATTATAATGATCATCCATCTATGAAAGCACTTTAAGATTTGCAGCTGAAAAGTCAAATTATAAGTGTGAACTATTCTTATAGGCACAGCTGGTAGTGATGCCTGCAATTAAGGTTGCCTGACAGTTCCCATTGTAAGAACCTGTTTTCAATTTCTGATAAGTATGAAAAATGTAAATGGTTCAGGTTGAAATTTTCTATGGTTGCTGCCTGCCTCTGACTGAGCATTTTTGAAAAATTTCAGCATAAATTATTGTCATTTCTAAAAATAGAGAAAAATAATAAAAGATTTAGAAAATGTGACTCGTGAGGAAAGGTTAAAAAATACTGGATGTTTACTCTTGAGAAAAGAAGATTGTGGAGGGATCTAATAGTCTTGAAATATATTAAGGACTGATATGAAAAGTATTGTACTTAAAAAATGAAAAACTAGCAGGCTCTTATTCAGGGGGACAAGGCAATATGCCACATTTATTATGAGAAAAACAATTATGTTAAAAGCTAATATCTAATAGCTCTACACAGACACACACACACAGACCCCCCAGATGTTCTGCTGTTGTCCATGTATAGTTACCAATCCTGATTGTTGCTTGTGTTTGTAGCTTGAGTTTGTGGCTGGTGATTGCCACTCATGGCAGCTATCTGGCCAGGCAAGTTGGGCATGAGGAAGTGTGGGGTCTCTGTCGGGCACACAGCTGTGCACCAATGTTCTTAGATGCTGTGCAGAACATTACCCAAAGCTATGCAGTCTCACCCATCTTTTATATCTCTTTGTCCATGGATTTTGCTGTGTCCACCCTGCCTCAGGGTACTGTATGACCAGGAGTCATCAGTTAATGGCAGATGTGACTTTGATCTTGTTCTTGATGGGGCTTTTGTCCCCTACTTTTTAGGGTAGATTCTTCTAGTTTTTGCAGGGTTTGATTGTATTGTTCTTTAGCCATTAATGTGGTGCTGGTAGTTTGTCATCAGGACAGGCTGGAGTTGGAGACTGATCCCATCACCACACTCTTCATTCACACACCCAAACTAAGTTCATACATCTGAATCAGTGGTTCCCAATCTTTTGGGCTCGAGGGCCACAAATATAATATTTAGAACCCTGAAAGGCCACCAGTGTATTTAAATAAAATTTAATTAATTAAATTCATCAAATCAAATCAAATTATAATTAAAATTATTTAATTAAAAAAATTAGTGGCCCTTCAGGGTTCTAAAAATTATATTTGTGGCCCTTGAGCCAAAATGATTTTTTAAAAATTTCGAAAAAAAATTGAAAAAGATTTTTAAAAAAAGGAAAGGAAAGGAAAGGAAAAAGTGGTTGGATGCCCATGAACAGGGCCAGCTTGTGGGCAAGTGTGTGGGCCCCAGACAGCAGCACCTGCACAGCCCATGCTCCCACAGCAGCAGTGCCAGTCTGCAGCCCCCACCCCGGGCCCCCCACAGCCGTGCCAGCCCATGACCCCCCTTCCAACATGCTTTGCAGCTGCGCTGACCTGTGCCCCCCACAGCACACCCTGCAGCTTTGACCCTACTGTGGCCCAGCTCTGAGCCAGCGGCCGGTAGCACAGGAAATTTTAAAAAGCCCTGTGGGCCACTTTTGGGCCGTGGGCCAGGGGATGGGAACTCCTGATCTAAATGAAGCTTCAGCAAAACTTAGGCTGGGCAATACTAAATGAAGTGAACAATTCAAAACTGAGGTTTGGTTACAGTCTGGAGTTACATGGGAATGAGTCAGCATGGCATTTTTAATCACTGAATATTCTGTATAGAAATTTCTGTTTGAAGCAATTTTATGGTATAAATTCATCGTTAACACTACAGAAGTACAGTGATCAGTTGTTCTCCATGTGCACAAAAGACATTTAGGTTAGATATAAAGGGAAAAATTCTCATTTCTAAGGATGATTAAGCTTCAGAATAGGCTTCAAGGGAGGTTGTGAAATCTCCATCATTGGAGGATTTTAAGAACAGGTTGAACAGACACTATTCAGTGGCGGTCTGAGAGACAAGGTGGTTGTGGTAATATTGTCTATTGAAGCAACTTCTTCCACTATGAGTTAATACCTCACCCATACCTCATACGTGTCTCTCTAATATCCTGGGATCAATAGAGCTACAACAATGTTGCGTTCAGGTATGGTCTAGCTTTACTTTACCTACCTCAGAGCAGAGAGCTGGACTTGATGACCTCTTGAATTCCCTTCCAACCCAACATTCTGTGATTCTGTGTCAGCTTGGCCTTGTCTAATAAATAATAATTCACAACTGTTTTGCTGAGATGGTCTCATGCTTTGGAGCAGGGACTTAAAATTTGGCAGGGCAATGGCCCCCGGTGTCATAGATATGTCTTGTGCTGTTCCAGTACAAATCAGCCTGAATCTGGACAATATATAAGCTTCTGAAAAATAGCTGTCCACACATACAGCTAAATTCTCTGTACTGAATCTTCCCCAGCCTTTCTCAGCACCAGATGTGACTGGATTGCCTGTGCATGTCCTACACAGAGTCACTGAGCACACTGCAGCCCAAGATGGTCGGTGCTGAACAGGATCTCCGCTGCCAGGGCCCCCTGGTACCAGGCACTTGACCTGAAAACAGGGAGACTCTCCATCCTGTGCTCTCAATGGCTATGTCTACACTAGAAAAGCGAAGTCGACTCTGAAATCTGGGGCTGGGAAGGCCCCTGCAGAGATCCTGGTGTCAGTTAAAGCAGCCTTGGGGCTGCTTTGCCGTATCCATTGTTCCCTTATGAGCTCCGGGAAGCAGAGTTTACCCACAGTGAACTGCTCTCCAGCCATACCCCAATCAGCCCCTACACAGAGAGCTGAGAGCTGGGTGGGTTCAGGGCACGTACCACAGCTTCGTATCGTTTGGGGCGGCCTCCTGAACAGGGTTTCATGAGACTCTCTGCATTCATTTCAAGGTCACTTTACGCTGCCAGAGAGGCCTAGAAGAGGCTTAGGACAACTGAGGATGTGTTGGTAGAAATCTAGCCAGATACGGGAGAGAAGAAGAGGGGGGCTTGGGGATTCCCAGGGAGGAAGTTGGATCCCAGGGAAGTAGGGGGTGAGAGTGGGAGAGTCCATGAGACAGTTTCTTTGCTGGGACCCGATGCTGCTCTGCAAACACATGGCCATCTTAGTATTACATTGTTTAAAACCTGTCTGTGAGGTCCCCACTTGCAGGTACACAGCATGGCCACTAAATGTTGCTGCCTCACATGGTGTCAGAACAGGCTCCACACCCAACCCCAGATGAGGCGGGTGCATTAACAGACTGGCACCTGGTGGGTCTATGGGTTGATGGGTGCATCCAGCAACGGGTGGCCAGGGCCATCTCTGGGGGGGTGGAGGGGAGGCGAACGAAGCGATCGCTCTGGGCCCTGCGGTTACGTGGGCCCCGCGCTGTCCCTGCACCGTGGCCCCCTGACAGCCACACTGTTCCCTGCTCCCCACTGCCTTCAGCAGGGAGCCGAAAGCAGCGGGGCGGGCCAGGAGCACTAAGCCCGGCCTCTGGGCTAGCCCTCCCCACCCCTGGGGCGGAGCAGGCAGGCCCAGGGATGGGGCAGGTGGCCAGAGCCCGCCTCTGGGCCGGCCTGCCCCATGCAGCCAGGGCCAGCCCTCACCAGCTGGGTTTTCCATGGGCAGCGGCTGGCATGAAGGATGGCTCAGGGACACACGAGCTGGGTTATCTGCTGCACGAGGCTGGGCCGGGTGGCAGAGATGTTGGATCAGCTGAGATTGAAAACGCTCCAGGCTGGTGCTTCATTCTGCTGTGCAGGTGTCTCTGCTCCCAAGGAGTTCAGATGTGTCTCCGTTCCTAGCTCCATCACTGCCAGGAACTGCCGGGGTCTGTCCCTTCTCGGACACCAACTGGGAAGCTTCAAAGTAGCGTTGGGCTGAGTGAGAATGACCGGTCGATGTTATGGGCTTTGCTGGGTAAAAGCACCAGCAGAGAGTCCTGCAGACATTGGGCCTGGCCCCAAACCCATTCAGCCTCCCCTCCCCTGACTCCTGTGGGTTTCATGGCAACCCCAAAGGGTGATGCTCTAAGAAAGGAGTTGGGATTGAAAACCAGTGAGAATTGGGTACCTAAATCACTTCTGCCTCTTTGCAAACCCAGCCATTGTTTTCATCTCTGAAGTTATCCAGCCCCCATCAACAGCATCTCACAGCTTCCCAACCCCCTTTGTGAGGCAGGGCAGGTTTGTTATCCACATTGTTCAGGTGGGGAAACTGAGGCACAAAGCACCTTGAAAAGGCAAGGACCAGCTTTCATTCTGGGCTGGGGCAGGCCGCCTGAGCTGCCCCTCTGGGGCCACAGGTCCAAAAACTGTGTAGCCCCCTTCACCCTGCGTCATGTCCCAGGGAGAAGAGGGCCCTGGAGTCACTAGGGCCAGATTATCGCAGGGTCTTTAGGGTCTTAACTCTCTGACCCCAGGCTAAAAGGGGGCCCCATGGTCCCCCAAAAATCCAGCCTGGCTGGCCCGAGCGGTGGCTGCTGCTGCTCACGGCATGCCTGCCCAGCCCTGGCCTGGCTGGTGCTCAGCAGCCAGCCAGAAGGTGGGACACGAGTACCCAGCCTCTGGCTTGTCCCTCCCCACCCCCAGGAGCAGCGCGGACTTATGCCAGACTATGGCCCCGACCTGCACCCTCCCCAGGAGTGTGGCCCCCATGGGGCCATCCCCCGCTCCCCACCAGCATGGGGCTCCACAGCAGCATGGCCCATGGCCCCCATAGCTGTGCTGGCCTGTGCTGCGCCCCACCCCCCTTGCAGCCTCCTAACAGCATGGTCCACAGCCAGCACCAGCACCGGCCAGGACCCTGACGCCCCCTCCAGTGCCGGCCACTGCAGCTGCGGGGACCAATGGGGGTCCACAAGGGTGGGCAGTGGTCCCCCTGGGCCTTGATCCGGCCCTGGAAGTCGCATAGGCTGGTGTGAAATTGCACAGGCGGCTGAGACCCTGGGTTGCAGCCATGGTACTGTCAGGACAGTGGTCAGGGTCTGGGTCAGGAGCTCTTTGCTGCTGCAGAAATCAGTTCAGTCACGACATGACTCCCAACCAGCCTCCCCCTCCAGTGCAGCCACCCTGATATGAAGGTGAGGGGCACAGCCTGTCTGCCTAGGGGCTCATCTGGCCGAGTCACTTGCTGTCTGCACCCCCACCCACATGCCCTGTGATGCAGAGGAGGACCATAGGGACAGACAGTTCAAGGTGTTTAGGAACCTAATGCTGCAGAGAGGCCCTGAGTAGGTTCTCAGAAGCATGGAGGCTCAGATCCTCAACAACATTTAGGTGTCAAACTCTCTTGGGTGTTAATCACCTATATACTGTGATAAGGCATGTGCCCCATACTGGCTAGGAAGGAGTTACAAGGGCTCTGAAAGTGACAGCCAATCAGAGAGAGCTGCAAGAGAGCGAATCAGAGCCTGAGGGCCCAGTATAAAAGGGAGCTGCTCAAAGGAGTCAGGTGTTCAGGACCCTGAACAGAGCAGTGGCTGTCAGGATTGAGCGGAGCAGAGACACTGGGGACTGCAGGGAAGCAGGCCAGGGAAGACTGGCCCAGAGTTGGGGGAAGAGGTGGTGTAGATCACTGTACATAGGGTCGCTGGGCTGGAGTAGTGGGTGGACCCGGGTTCCTCCCTATCTCTCCTAGACCACCAGTAGAGTGGTGGTGATGGACTGCAGCAGGCACTGATGCAAGTGGCAAAGCTGGGACTGTCAAATCCTCCAGAAAGTGGGAGGGGAGTGGGGGAAGGGTTGTGGCTCAGCTGGAGGGCTGAAGCCAGGGGAAGACCTGCTGGGTCTGAGCAGATCTGAGGTTGCCCACCCACAGATGTCAAAGAGTGATGGAGCATGGGGTGCAGACGGAGCACCCACCTGAGCTCATTCCCCAAAACCAATACCAGGAGGCGCCCGTCCAGCAGAGAGCTGCCAACCCATCACACGTGGAGGAGAATGCAGGCGTGTGGTCACCTCTGATAAAAGAGGCAGGACAGGAGACCATGTGTGTAGGGGCCCAGCTCAGTAATTGAGAGGCAGAGCGGCAGGAATGATGGACCTGCAGTTTGCAGAGGCAGTTTTTACTGAGGGAAGAGAAACCATCCCAAGCTGGACCATGGGCTGGCCAACCCCAGTGAGTGGGGCTGATGAGCAGTTTTCTTAAACCCAGCCCTTGTTGAAGCAGGTCCTGGATAAGCATCGGGGACTATGACAGGTGAACTGGTGCCTGGAAGAGTACTTGATTGAGGTGGCCAAGCAGCAGCGATCCCTAGTTTGGAGCCAGAGCGGAGAGAAAGAGGCCATGAGGGCTAGTGATACCAGAGAAGACCCAAGGTCTGGAGGTAGACAGCTGGACCAAAGTGCTGTTACCCATGTGGCCAGCCGGGTCACCTACAGAGAGGCCGTCCCTATCAAAGGAAATGGTGGAAGCCTCGTCTGAAAAGCAGGACAGAAAAGAAACCCAGGAGAAGCCCCCCTGTGAAGGGAACAGGCTGGGGGTGGGCAAGTTAGGCCCGTGGGCTAGAAGGGAATCTAAAGAGGGAATGTCCAGACAGGAATAGGAAAGAAAAGGCCAGTATAAAGGAAGGGACTGAGCAGATGCCTGTGGCTTGGATGAGGTCAGAGATGTTTCTGGTGCCAGGAGCCCAAAATTTTCTCCATCAGAATTACCTGCAGAATGAGGCAGAGCTAAGGATGGGTGAAGAGGGTTGGTAGGGTAGGAAGAATAACAAAAAGGGCAATAAAGATGTTGCCCACTGGCTGCAGAGAAGAGATCTCACACCACACGGGGGCTTCATCCTGAATGAAATGAAAACCACAAAATATTAGTAGTGGGTGATACACTGGGAGGAGTCCTTGTCTATCAGTTGAGGTTAGGAATACACAACATTTATTATTCTGTTTCTCTGTGTAAAATGACAGAAAAGTTTCCAGTGAGTTCCAAAGAAGTGTATTTTGTCAGTAACCAAAGCAATTTATGAGCAGTGCATTTAATGAAGGCAGTGAGCAGCAGAGGAATATGGCTGGCTTCAGCATGGAGCAGGATACTGTGTGGATGCCTAAACTGGAGCAAAATCTAATCGCATATCAGTTTCTTTCTTAAAATGATGGACCACAATCTGGCCTGGGGTGCCACTGTGCCTCTCCAATTGCCCACTCCTGAACCCTGACTTACCCCACTTCTCTGGGTGGACACCTACTTCTGGGTCTACCCACACCACCTCTGTGTAATTGTTCCCAGAAAATGGAAATACACTCACTGCCCACTCAGGGGGAGGTCCCCCAGTGAGAATCCCCGGCCCCTAGATGCCATTCCAGCAACTGCCATCCTGCAGGGATTGGGACCCTTCCCCGATCACTACAGTCTCATCTACTCTACTCCGGTCTGTCAGTTTAACAAATAAACTGATAGGCCGGTAGCTTTTGGTCCAGATTAGGCACCCACACAGCCATTCTCTCTCTAAAATCCACACACCTTATATGAAACAAACCCTAGTTTCTCAAGTAAAATGTGTTTTTAAATGAGTATCTAAAAAATCAATGCACAATTAATTAATCAATACATCAGGGGTTCATCACTACCAAATAAAATATAGGACACATTCTAACCTAAAATCACTATTACAGTTATGTTCAACTCACCATTCACATTCAGCTAGGATGGCCTCCAGCCATCTCCGCGCTCCATGGGCAGGGCCTAGTCCTTAGGCAGCTGCTTCTAGATGGAGATGTTTCAAGATGGACTTCCTCTGGCAAAAAGCCTCTAATAGTTCAAAGTGTCTAATTTTCAAACTCCCGCTCAGCAACCCATTTCCTCCTCTGCAATGACAGGCTGAAATAGGGTCACTTTCCTCTCAGAGCCAACTTTAAAAATATCCTGCTCTCATTTCAGAATGGGTTGGGCAACATGGTCAGTCACTGCAGGAACCTGGAGACTCAGAATCAATCCCCAAACACTTGGTTCACTGATTGCTCAGCTGGTAGCAATAGTAGGCTATTACCCTGTCTGTGTAGTGGTTGGCAGAGAGGGATACAATCCACATGCCCAAGGAACCAGAGACTCTTTCCCCCCACTTTCCACAGCATCCAGTAGAAGCTGTTTTCAGTCATGTCAAGTGTCTCTTCACAAAAACTAGTGGGATCCTCTTAGATCAATTGCCTTGAATTTGAGTCAGAGATGCAACGGGATCATTTTGCCACAGTAGGCAAGAGATTGTACATCCCTTGGCAGATCTCTGTGGAGCATTAATTCCCACCTGGACTTCTCAAGGACCTCTCAGGTGTGGTGGGGAGGGTTCAGGGCAGTACAGGGGCTCCCCTGCTCCGATCCAGGCTCTGCTACTCAATCACTGCAGAGCTGAGACAGGAGGCTAGAAGGTCCTGGGGAGACACCCCCTGCTGCTGCAGCTCCAGAGACATTTCCTTCCTCCTCACCCCTTCCAACAGGGGCCAGGACCTGCTCGTGGATGGGCATTTCTCCAGGTCACAGCTCAGCCCTCGGGAGCTGCTTGTCCCTGACACGTTCCACGGAGCCTCCAGGACCCCGGACTCCAGCAACAATGGCTTCAGGGACTCAGGAGCCACTTCTTGGAATGCCTGGAGTGGAGGGCGGAGACAGAACAGGCAGGAATCTCCCAGCACAGCCAATCAGAAGACAGGATGCGGAGACAAAGGGGCTGGTTTACATTTGGTTGGTGGCTGTTGGAGGAGGGGAGGGAGAAGCGTCACAGCTGGGAGGTGCCCAGTGACCTTCTCCTGCCCCACTGGGAGACTCTGAGCCCAGCAGAGCCCAGCAACCCGGAGACAGAGGAGCGGGTCCCGGCCAGGCTACCGAGAGCCACCGACCCGTCTGTGGGAGCCCAGAGCAGGAGCCTCAGCACCACCTGCCCTTTTAGGGCGAAGGCCAGGTAAAAACCCCTGTTTGGCTCGTGAGCTGTCAGGTGCCCAGTGAGTCCAGCCTGGCATCGCCCCAGGGAACTGACCCCAGCTCCCATTCTAGGCAGGGCTCGCGGACTCTAGACAGGAGGACTGGGCGGGGTGGCATTGGGGACCTGTTTGGGTGGAAGTATTAGGAGTTTGTAATGTTCCTTCCTGCAATGTGGACTGTGTGCAGCTGTGTCTCCCCAATTCTCCATTCCTGGGCCCCCACTTACCCTGCTTTGCTGTGGGAACCCTCACACCTGGATCAGCTCACGCCCCTCCTTCTGTGTGTAATCGGTCCCTCCCCCAGGGGAGGAGTGTTCTGACTAGCCACCCATGGGAGAGACCCCCAGCAAACATGAGAAGACCCACATGCACCCCTGGGAACTACCATCTTGCAGGGTTCTGTGCTGTCCCCTGCCCCCTGCTCTGCACTGATACACTAAATTAGTGCTGACTTTTACTACTGCCTTTGAATGTATTTTATAATATTAATATTGGCTGGTTTATTATTGTTATTGTTTATAGGTTATATAATTTTAATACAGCAGCATTGCAAGAATATTGGGTTTGGTCAGGATTAATATTTTTATAAATTTTATTTATTATTATTTGGCTATATTGCGTGCATACATAAACACAACCTTGTTTAATAGACACAACGGTAGAATTCATTAGGAAACAAAGTGTACTGATAATTTTATACATATATATCTTTTATATTTATATGATAATTATTTAATAAATTAATTTTAATAAGGGTATGCAAATTGAGTTAATGTCTTTTTATAACTATATTTAATTTGGATTTTAATATGATGTCATGTGTGCAGCTTTGAAAACTAATTAATTGAATTTCCTTTATTTAAAAAAAATTATGTTTGGTGTTTAGTGGCCTCTCATATTGTAGTTTTTTGTATTGAGGCTTAGGGAGATTTTTTTGTATGTGTTTACAATGCATGTGCACAATAATGTAATGTAGTATTATATAGGTGTGTCATACATGCATCCTGTAGGCCAGATGCAGCCTGCGAATCTCTTCCATCCAGCCAGTCTGGACAGAGAGTGTGGTCTCGTGTAGCGCAGCCTCACATACACAGCACTTTGTGGTGCCATGAAAGTGCCCTAGTATTTTGATTTATGGTATGTTTGACCCACTTGAGATACATCAAAGTCAAATCTGGCCCACCACAGCAAATGAGTTTGACACCCCGTTATTATACATGCCGTAATTATTGGAGCCTGGGCATTTATTGTGAAATATAACATTTTCATCAATGGCTTATGCTTTTTTTTAGGTGGTGGCATTTTCTTAAATTAATTCTCTTCTTATATAGCATTTTATTAAATTTTTGTTGGATGATAGCTTAGCCTGAGTTTTGAACCCAAAACTGTGCATGTATGAAATTTAAAGCTTTGGAGGTAGCATTTATTAAGGTTTTTTTTAAAGTTTAATAGACTTGGGTGTGTTTTATCGTTTTATATACATTTTAGGGTATTCATATAAGTTTTTTTTAAAAAAATTAAAGCTGATTGTGTGTGCACTACTGGATTTGACATGGCTTTAAGAGTTTTTCTTAGGATGCTTAACTTATTAGTTACATTTTTTCTATTACTTGCATTTAACATTTTTGCTGAGGCTTTTGCTTGGAACATTCATGTATGTTGGTGATGTGTGTTACCCAGGTGTCCATTTAGTGCAGCCGTTCTCATATTAGGAGTATTAGAAAAAATGTGGCATGAGGATGTAGGTGGGATATGTTAATATTTTGCCTGCCTACGTGTACTTTTACAAGATGTACCTTTGGGGGTTTAGCACTCGGCTTTCATCATTTTTTTTTAACATTATTTTTTGGGCTCAGGAGCTCAGTGAACGAGTGTATTAGATATGTGTTTATATACATGACTATACTGGCAAAGGGATTATTAAAACCTATGGTGGACAGTATACACTTACCTCAGTACCAAGTGTTTCCTTTTGCTTTTCTTATTCAGTGGAATATTTGTGTGTTGTAATAGCTAAAATCTGCTTTGTTGTAAATTACTTCAGACCAATTTAGAAACCATCTCAGTTTGTTGCTTTTTAAAATTTCTAATTTAATTCAGTTTGTGGAAATAAATTACATTATTTGGACCAGCTTGGGGTGGGGGAGGGGTACCTATTTTGATTCTATTAATTGTGACTTGCCCCTAAAATGATAGAAATCTGTTATTTTAAGCTTTAAAGCATTCACTTTTAAACACACAGTAGTGAGTACAGGTACTGTCCTGCAACTTTGGTTTGAGATGCACAATTGTTTTCGTTTAGCCCAGCACGGCACAGCAAACACACAAAGTCAAACTCCAATAGCCAGTTCCCCAGGGGTAGCTGGGTTAGTCTGGTTCAGCAAAACAAACAAGGAGTCCTGTGGCGCTTTGGAAGACTAACCATTTTATTTAGCACATGAGATTTTGTTAGTCCAATCCCACTTCATATCATGAATGAAATGGAACATTCAGTCTCTGGGTGATCTTGGACATATGCAACTTTGTTCTACTAAATTATTTGATTTGTGCTTTTGTATGGAATGGGTTACCTAGGGAGGTGGTGGAATCTCCGTCTTTGGAAACATGACAGAGTCCTGTGGCACTTTTAAAGACTAACAGATGCGATTAATAAATCTGTTAGTCTTTAAAAGTGCCACAAGACTCTGTTGTCTCTGTTGACTAACAGATTGTCTTTCTACAATAGACTAACAGGGCTACCCCTTTGGAATTTGGAAACATGTAAAGCCCGGTTAGACAAAACCCTGGCTGGGATGATTTAGTGGGAGCGGTCCTGCTTTTAGTAGGGGGTCGGACTAGATGATCTCATGACAGAGGTAGCTTTAGCCTATCTGGGGCCCTAGGCAATGGCCTCTTGTGGGGCCCCCTAGAGGGCTCCCTGGCACTGGTCCTGCCCCCACCCCCACTCCCATGGCCTCAGTGTCCCACCAGGGACCCCAAAACCCACCCGCAGCCCCACTTCCTGCCCCTGCAGCTCCAGTGCCCCTCCTGGGTCCCCCACAGCCCCAGATCTCTGTGGCCGACCCCCTCTGCTCCACTGGTGCCCCAACCCACCGGCGCGGCCACAGCGCCCTGGGTCCCCACCTGTGGCCTCAGTGCTCCACCCGGGGGCCATGCAGCCCTGGATCCCTACAGCCCTGGCACCCTGGCTGGGGCCTCCTGCAGCCCCAGATCCCTGTGGTTGGCCCCCTCCACAGTCCCAGTGTCCTGCTGGGGGCCCCAGAAACCTCCCATGGCCCTAGCTTTTCATGGCCAGCCCACTCCTTGGCTCTGGTTCCCTGTCAGGGGCCCCAAAACTGGACCCGGTGCCCTGCTGGGGGCCCCAACCCCCCCACTGCCAAAGGCAAAGGACAGGGCAGGAGCACAGAGATGGGCCTCTGGGCCAGTCCGTCCGGCCAGACACCCCACCACCGGGGCCCCCACAGGCTTGCCCGCTCACAGGAATGCCACCCCCACCCCGGGCCACGGCCCCCTGCCATGTGTTCTGCAGAGTGGGAGGCAGACACAGCTTTTGAGGTAGGCGAAGGGGCCCCTTACTGCTCGGGGTCCTCATGAGGTCCCTTTCAAACCTAAGGTTCTATGATTCTATCTTGCTCTGATCTTGTGTAATAACTGATTATAAAAGAAAAACCCTGAACAAAAGTGGGATTCATAGACTTTATTAGTATGAATTATTTATAAATATTTCATTGTTATATTTGCTATTATTTAGTTGCTTAAAATAATATGACCTGATTTTGAATTTTTTGAAACGTAGGTCAGCATTTGATTTCTGGTTTGCCATTTTTGGGGTTTTTATGGGGTTTTGGGGCTAAATTCAAGATTCATTTCTGAAAATATTTGTACTAAGTGCATTGAGCACTTGCTGATATAGGCGCATAATGTTTTGTAGCCGCTGTGACACACACTGATCAGCTTTCCATTTGGGCTGGAGCGTCTCTGAGGACCATTGGCTCCCTGGTGTTCTAGGGATCGTGTCTGGCGTTCTGTTCTAGCTTTACAGGGGGAAACCCATGGGCTGATTTTATTGCTTTCAGAGTTCGTAGTATTAAGGAGTATTTAGTATTTTAATTTTTGCCTTGAGGATTAATTATTTTCTTAGTCAATGTCAAAGTTCGATTGGTGCATTCTAGTGCTCCCAAACTTTGAGCACAGTGTGGTTTATGCTGTTCTTGTTTTATACTTAAGTGTATTTTAAAATGTTGCTACTGAAGTGAGGGTGTTTTTGGGAGCCCCCATTCGGAGAAGAAATGATTTACCAGTATTTTAGCTGTGGCCCGGGCAGTGTTTTTTTCAAGTGGGGAAGGCCTGGACTCATTTGGTAAATGGATAAATAATTACTAAGCAGTGAGGATGGCTTGTTTTCCTGGGGGGTAAATTAATGTCATTCATTTGGAGGCAACTTCAGGGTTCTCTAAGCCTTTGGTGGCCTGATGGCCTTTTTGAAAAGAAATATTTGGGTTGTTTACTGTCCAGACTAGGCAATTGGTTCCTCAGTATTGTCTATTTTGTTTTCTTATGGGCCTCAATTTTACTGATTTTAGCCAGTTTTGAGGGGGGTTTGGTACCAAAAGGGCTATTTTTATGAACTGCTTGTATTAACACTTTATTGTTTTGTTGTAACAATTTATACTTATTTTATTTTATTTTGGGCCATACGCAAACCACTTGACTACTGTTTAATTTCACTTATTTAGTTTCTTTTCGTGCAGTCGCTCTTGTTTGGTTTCATTACTTTTTCATGGCTGTTAAGTTTATAATGGGTACAGATTTTGGGGGGTTCCCTGATCAGTGGCTATTGGGGTGATGGGCACCTGCCATTTTGGACCTCTTTCTGCTCCCTTTTTGGCTGCTTTGGCTGCCTTATTGTTATTTTGCTTTTCATTGATATCTATGGAGGAGGAGGAGGAGGAGGAGGAAGCTGCTTGTTCTGATTAACTGCATATCTCAGACTCTGACTCCACTGCCCTCCATGTTGAGACTCCCCGGTTGCCCCAGGCTGGGGATGGTGGGAAAGATTTGGAAGCTGCCTGGCCTGTGAGCCCTGGCCAAGCGTGCAGATCCCAGCCCCAGTGTCCAGCTGGAACAGACAGGTCCCCTGAGGAGAGGCTGCCTTGCCCAGACTCACAGCTTCTCCCTGATTGGTTCCAGGATGGACATGCTACGGCGGGTGCTGAGGAGGAGGGTTGCACGGGTGGCCCCAGCACCAGAGGGAATCAGTTGCCATCAGCCCCAAGAGAAGAGCGGGCCCCCCATCCCAGCATGGGGAGAAGCAGCACCTGGCCAGCTGAGGAGGTGGACGCGCCCGGCCTTTCTGCGCAGGAGGAGTCCAGCACCTGCAGCAGGGGCCGGGAGGCCAGAGGTGTCGTCCACCAGGAGATGGAGGTGGCCCATGTCCCAGCTGGGCAAGGGAGACACAAAGCAGGAGGGGAGCTGGACAAGATATCTCTGGGGCTGCTTCTGCCAGAAGGCCAGCCCCCAGGAACACAGCCCCACAGGCCAGCAAGAGACAGCGCCCTGCCTGCTCCCTCCAGACCTCCCCGCCTCCCCAGAGCAGGAGATGGGGGGTCCCAGTCCAATCACAAGCACCAGCAGCTCCACCTGCTCCCAAGGGGACAGCAGCAGTTCCCCGGAGGCTCCCTGCAGCTGGGACTATGAATCCTCTCCCACAGGTGAGCAGAGCCCCGGCATGGGGAGGGGGAAGGGGTCAGGCTCACCTGCCTGGAACAAGGGAGTATTAACCCTTCTCTCTGTGCCATGTACCATCCTTCCCCTTCCTTCTCCCAGCAGCATCAGCAATCAGCTTCTCTCCTTCTCTCCCTGATGCAGAGACCCTCAGTAACCAACTGAAGAGAGAGGATATGTCCTCAGAAGAGGAGCTGTCCCTAGAAGAGGATGTGAACCCAGAAGACGAAGCGGAGGACCAGAAGATCTGGCCCTAGAAGATTTCAGCGAGGATGATGAGGACGACAATGAGGATGACATCGCCATGGAGGAAGCTGCCCGGAGAACCGTCATGGAATATCTCCAGCGAGGCGACATGGTACAAACCTTGTCCAGCTGAGTGGCAAACTCATCCATCCTGCCCCTCGTCCCATCCCAGCTCCCTGTGGGTGGCTAGTCCCAGAGAATTCACAGCCCCGAATAGGGACATTGATCCCCAAGGGTCTGGGAGCCCAGAAGCAGCGTTTGTCTCTCTGACGGAGCCCCCAGGAGCGTTCTCTGGGATCACTCGGGATGCAGCCAGTCAGCACTCTAGTGCTTCGCCCCCTGCCACCCTTTGGGCTCTGTACATGAGCACAGCTGACTCTGGACCCTGTCTTCACAGTGTTCAGCCTCCCGCTCTGACCCGGCAGCCCCCATGAGTCCCCTCTCTGGTCTCTGGGGAGCCCCATATACCCAAAATGGCCAGGCCCCCGCCTTGCCCTGAGGAGCCATTCACAGCCAGCGCGAGAGTCAGAAGGGTTTGTTAGTTCTGGGGTCACAGCGCAGACACACCTGGCTGGCAGCTTAACTGGGGTTACATCAGCAACCCCCTGCAGGGCCCCATCCTAAGGGCCCCCTCCCCATTGGCCCCCCCTCACAGGGGACTGTCCTCTCCCCCAGCTTCCCCTGAGATGTGCCCTTGCCCCTCCTCAGTCATTTGTCTCCCTGCTGGCAAGGTGACCACCTCACCTTCTCCCCACCTGCCCCAGCCTTTTACATCTGGGTGGGCCAGAGCAGGGGTCCTGCCCCGGTCTGCGTCCCTGTGTCTGGGGAAGCCTTCTGCCTCCTCTAGTGGTCTCTGAAATGGTCACACACACGGGTCCAATCACAGATATACAGGGGTAACATACGGGGAAAGTGAGGCACAGAGACAACTCAGAAATGTGGGGTTGCCTCACCCCACAAGTCCCGTCACAGTCCCTGGTTCTGGCCGTGCTAGAAGAGGCTGTGGGTATGGGGTGGGGTTCAGCCACCTGTGAAAGGCACGAGCCCAGAAGCCGCGTTGGATGGCACAGAGATCTCTGGGTAACAGGCTTTCTCTGTCCTCTCTCCCTGCGGGGTCCAGAACATGGCAAAGCAGATCCGGTTCCTGCACGCCATCCCCCTCATGTGCTTCTGCGCAGAGAAGATGGGACGGGACACTCTGGAGCCCCCCAGTTCCAAAGCGGTGGTGGCGGAGAGGATGGTGGTGAGTGAGACACAGCTCTGGGTGCTGGCGGGAGGGCAGTAGAGCTGAGAGGAGAAGGGGACTTGCGTGGCCTGGAGGCAGATCAGTGCCTTGGGGCAGGGGGCAGGGACCCCTGGGCTGAGTACAGGACAGCAGCAAAAGGGAAATTGTGGGGGGGCAGCACTGGGGCGGTGGGGAA
>VOCT01083527.1:0-11939 GCA_007922175.1 Pelusios castaneus | reverse complement strand
GTACCATGGATTTATATAAGGGCAATAATACATTTGCAGTCTTATTTACTATCCCCTTTTTAATGATCCCTAACATCCTGTTTGCTTTTTTGACCGCCTCCGCACACTGTACGGACATCTTCAGAGAACTATCCACAATGACTCCAAGATCTTTTTCTTGACTCGTTGTAGCCAAATTAGCCCCCATCATATTATAGGTATAGTTGGGGTTATTTTTTCCAATGTGCATTACTTTACACTTATCCACATTAAATTTCATTTGCCATTTGGATGCCCAATCACTTAGTTTTGTGAGATCTTTTTGAAGTTCTTCACAATCTGCTTTGGTCTTGACTATCTTGAGTAGTTTAGTATCGTCTGCAAACTTAGCTACCTCACTGTTTACCCCTTTCTCCAGATCATTTATGAATAAATTGAATAGGACTGGTCCTAGGACCGACCCTTGGGGAACACCACTAGCTACCCTTTTCCAATCTGAGAATTTACCATTTATTCCTACCCTTTGTTCCCTGTCTTTTAACCAGTTCTCAATCCATGAAAGGACCTTCCCTTTTATCCCATGACAACTTAACTTACATAACAGCCTTTGGTGAGGGACCTTGTCAAATGCTTTCTGGAAATCTAAGTACACTATGTCCACTGGATCCCCCCTGTCCACATGTTTGTTAACCCCTTCAAAGAACTCTAATAGATTAGTAAGACACGATTTCCCCTTACAGAAACCATGTTGGCTATTGCTCAACAGTTTATGTTTTTCTATGTGACTGACAATTTTATTCTTAACTATTGTTTCAACTAATTTGCCCGGTACCGACGTTAGACTTACCGGTCTGTAATTGCTGGGATCCCCTCTAGGGCCCTTTTTAAATATTGGCGTTACATTAGCCGACTTCCAGTCTTTGGGTACCGAAGCCATTTTAAGGGACAGGTTACAAATCTTAGTTAACAGTTCCGCGACTTCACATTTGAGTTCTTTCAGAACTCTTGGGTGAATGCCATCTGGTCCCGGTGACTTGTTAATGTTGAGTTTATCAATTAATTCCAAAACTTCCTCTAGTGACACTTCAATCTGTGACAGTTCCTCAGATCTGTCACCTACAAAAGCCGGCTCAGGTTTGGGAATCTCACTAACATCTTCAGCCGTAAAAACCGAAGCAAAGAATCCATTTAGTTTCTCTGCAATGACTCTATCATCTTTAAGCGCTCCTTTTGTATTATCATCATCAAGGGGCCCGACTGGTTGTTTGGCAGGCTTCCTGCTTCTGATATACTTAAAAAACAATTTGTTATTACCTTTGGAGTTTTTGGCTAGCCGTTCTTCAAACTCCTCTTTGGCTCTTCTTATTACACTCTTGCACTTAAGCTGGCACTGTTTGTGCACCTTTCTGTTTGCCTCACTAGGATTTGACTTCCACTTTTTAAAGGAAGTCTTTTTACCTCTCAGTGCTTCTTTTACATGGTTGGTGAGCCATGGTGGCTCTTTTTTGGTTTTTTTACAGTGTTTCTTAATTTGGGGTATACAGTGAAGTTGGGCCTCTATTATGGTGTCTTTAAAAAGCGCCCATGCAGTTTTCAGAGATTTCACTTTAGTCACTCTACCTTTTAGCTTTTGTTTAACTATCCCCCTCATTTTTGTATAGTTCCCCCTTTTGAACTTAAATGCCACTGTGTTGGGCTGTTGAGGTGTTCTTTCCCCCACAGCGATGGTGAATGCTATTGTATTATGGTCACTAGTTCCAAGCGGTCCTGCTACAGTTACCTCTCGGACCAGCTCCTGCGCTCCACTCAGGATTAAATCTAGAGTTGCCTCTCCCCTTGTGGGTTCCCATACCAGCTGCTCCATGAAGCAGTCATTCAAAGTATCAAGAAATTTTATCTCTGCAATATGTCCTGAAGTGAAATGTTCCCAGTCAATATGGGGATAGTTGAAATCCCCCACCATTATTGGGTTTTTAAATTTGATAACCTGCCTAATTTCCCTTAGCATTTCATCATCGCTCTTACTATCCTGGTCAGGTGGCCGATAGTAGATCCCTAATGTTATATTGTCATGGAAGCATGAGATTTCTATCCATAGCGATTCTATGGAACAAGTGGATTCGCTTATGATTTTTACTTCATTTGAATCTACATTTTCTTTCACGTATAGTGCCACTCCTCCTCCCGTACGACCTGTTCTGTCCTTCCGATATATTTTGTACCCCGGAATGATTGTGTCCCACTGATTGCTCTCTGTCCACCAGGTTTCTGTGATGCCTATTATATCAATATTCTCCTTTACCACTAGGCACTCTAGTTCACCCATTTTATTATGTAGACTTCTAGCATTTGTGTATAAGCACTTTAAAAACTTGTCCCTGTTTATTTGTCTGCCCTTTTTTAATGTGCCAGATTCTTGGTCATGTGGCTGTTTATCATCGGATCCGGCCCCCTCACCATCCTTTTCTGTCCTCTGTTCCTGACTATAACTATAACTATAACCTGGAGATTCCCTCTCGTCAGACTCTCCCTTAAGAGAAGTCTGTGTCCGATACAGCTGCTCCTCTGCAGCAGTCGGCTTTCCCCCATCCTCTAGTTTAAAAACTGCTCTACAACCTTTTTAATGTTTAGCGCCAGCAGTCTGGTTCCCTTTTGGTTTAGGTGGAGCCCATCCCTCCTGTATAGGCTCCCCCCATCCCAAAAGTTACCCCAGTTCCTAATGAACGTAAACCCCTCCTCTCTACACCATCGTCTCATTCACGCATTGAGACTCTGAATCTCTGCCTGCCTACCTGGCCCTGCGCGTGGAACTGGGAGCATTTCTGAGAATGCCACCATAGAGGTCCTGGATCTCAATCTCTTTCCTAGTAGCCTAAATTTTGCTTCCAGGACATCTCTCCTACCCTTCCCTAAGTCATTGGTACCTACATGTACCACGACCACCGGCTCCTCCCCAGCACTCCACATAAGTCTGTCTAGATGCCTCGAGAGGTCCGCAACCTTCGCACCAGGCAGGCAAGTCACCATACGGTTCTCCCGGTCATCACAAACCCAGCTATCTATGTTTCTAATGATCGAATCTCCCATTACTAACACCTGCCTTTTCCTAGCAACTGGAGTTCCCTCCCCCGGAGAGGCAACCTCCGTGCGAGAGGCAGCCTCAGCATCATCTGGAAGGAGGGTCCCAACTATGGGAAGGTTCCCCTCTGCTCCCGCTGACTGCTCTGCTTCCCTTGGGCATTCTTCCTCCTCAACAGCACAGAGGCTGTCTGAGCAGAGGTGGGACAATTCTACAGTGTCCCTGAAAGCCTCGTCGACAAACCTCTCTGCCTCTCTCAGCTCCGCCACCCTGGCCTCCAAAGCCCGCACGCGGTCTCTGAGGGCCAGGAGCTCCTTGCACCGAATGCAGACATACGACACCCGCCCACAAGGCAGGTACTCATACATTCCACACCCGGCGCAATAAACTGGATAGCCCCCACTCTGCTGCTGGGCTTCTGCCTGCATTGTCTCCTAGTTAATGAAAGGGTGGTTGAAAGAAAGAAAGGGGTTTTAGAGTATGGTTTTGAAGTATAGGTTATATGGGGACAGGGGACCAAGGAGGACCTATGGGGCCCCGCCCTCCCTTGAAACTCCCTTCTAAACTCCCTTGCAAAACTCCCTGTTAGCAGCCCCTGGTCGCTTATGTGTGGCTTTATAAAGCCCTGGCCTGGGTTAATGCCCCACCCACTGATTAAGGCTGATTAAGCTCAGCCAATCACCAGAGGCTTCAAGCTCTCAAACTTACCTTTGAGGCTCACAGCCTCCAACTGCCAGCTCTAGCACACAGTCCTTCAAACAGACACACAGACAGACACCAACTCAAGCTCAGCACACAGCTCACAGCAGTAACCCCTAAACACACACACCCCCCCCAATACTACAGACAGTCACTTACCCCACAGATTCTGCAGTAGCTCCTCCTTCACCTGGAGAACTCCCTTGCAAAACTCCCTGTTCGCAAGCTCCCTGGTCGCTTATGTGTTCTTATCTCTGTTGTTCTGCATCTGGCATGGATGTCTGTTTGGCTGCATTCATGAGTCTTTGTATGTGTTCCCTTGGAATTACCCCTGGTTCAGATCTCTAAGTGGGGATTCTGTTAGCCCAGTGATCTAGAGGCTGGCTCGGATCTAGAGCAGGGACTGAGTTAGCCTGGTGGTCCCAAGCTGAGATGTTCCTTTGATTAATGATAGTCTAGCAAGAGATATTGTCTGAAGAATGACGGGGCCGAATCAGGCAAAGAATATATGAGTGAGGCCAAGCAGCAAAACCTAAAATGTTTATATGCTAACGCGATAAGCCTGGGTAACAAAATGGAGGAACTGGAGCTACTGGTAGAGGAAGTGAGACCAGATATTATAGGGATAACTGAAACATGGTGGAATAGTAGTCATGACTGGTGTATCGGTATTGAAGGCTATGTGCTTTTTAGGAAAGACAGATATAAAGGCAAAGATGGGGGCGTGGCATTGTATATCAATGAGGAGGTAGACTGTAGGGAAATTCAAAGTGATGGAATTAACAAGACAGAATCAATCTTGGTAAAAATCACATTGGGGAAAAATTTACTAGAGTTGCTCATGGAATAGTGCTTGGAGTGTGTTAGAGACCACTGGGATCTGAGTTAGACATGGATAGACCTCTTTAAGGAAGTTAATACTACTGGGAACTGAGGGGTTTTTTGCCTTCCTCTGTAGCAGAGGGCATGGCTCAACAACCGGTGAATTCTCTGTATCTTAAAGTCCTTAAATCATGATTTAAGGAGGTAAATAACTCAATGATAGGTTAGTGGCCTATTGCTGGAGTGGGTGGGTGAGGTTTTGAGGCCTGCATTTTGCAGGAGGTCAGACTAGACAATCGTACTGGTCCCTTCTGACCTTAGAGTCTATGAGACTGCTTGCTTTCATAAGACTTTTGGGAGAGCCCAGCAATGGACGAAATTAAGCAGCAAACTGGTGTGCAGCAGCAAGACTGAGGACTTACAGGTCACATGAACACCCTGTCACTTCTTTGATCATTCTGCATGCTCTATCATTGTTAAGACACTTGATCACCACTCTTTAGCCATCTGGGACTGCCAGCATTGACCTTCACTGCTGGTTATGAGATGTGAAAAAGAAGAAAGTCACCAAGCAATGCACTGATGAACCAAATCAAATGGCGAATGGTAAAATGGGGCTCTCTCTAATAGTGACTGTAGTAACTTCTACTGACCTGTGAATAGAACCTATAGGAAGCAAGCAATTTAAGATCAGAGGAGATCTTGACCAATCACAAAAGTGCCATCTTGAAGAAATGTGTACAAACCTAATTGGAAAGGCTTTGTGTTGCAGACTATTCTTGCCAGTCCAATTTTGTTTGGTACCTACTCCTTTTTGAATTTTTTATGTCTGCTTGCAAGTGGGCACAATGCCACCCAACAGATGGCCATGAGTGTAGGCATGCTGGAAGGCTATTATGTGCAAATATAAAGCCAGATTTCCATTACAAAAATGGCCAGTTGCATAAAGCTTCTACATTTCTAGTTAGTTTCAGGGCTGGCTTAATTTTATCTATCCCAAATTAGCTCCCAGAGCAGTTCCAAGTGAACTTGGGCTCCTCTGTATCAGGGTTAATTATTCACAAAGAAAACATTATGAAGTTTCCATCAATGGGAGATGTGGAGTTAAGCAAAAATTGATACCACTCTTAGTCCTCCAATTTCTCAAGAGGACCAGAACATGCTGTATGGTGATGGGGAAATTTAGTAAAATATATGGCACCTGTGGGGAATCTTGAATCAGGGTCTTACCCCTGTTGTAACCACACCTGTCTCTGAGTGCTTCTGCTTCTCCTATGAAATAGCAGAAGGCTCATTGCAATGTCTCATTATCTGCCCAGGATATTAAAAAAAGTAAACAATGTTTTTTTGCCTCCTCAGGGATTGAGAACTATGTATCAGTAATACCAAAGCAAAGCAAACCAAACAGCAGAACATCTCATTTTCAAGTGGCAAACTGGTGAAATTCACAGTCCAAATGTTCCAAGGGAAAAATCTATAACATGTCAGGTTAAGTGCCTTCTCCACCGTTAATGTTTCATTTGGAAAGCAATTTTTTTTGAAGGCAGAATTACCTAAACTTTTTCTCCTTTCCCTGACCTTGTTTTCAATTTTTCCTGGAGTAGCTTATAGCACAGAAAGTGATTTTCCTGTTCATTGCTGCTGTCTCTGCTTGCTGCCATCAACCTTGGCTATTCTATTGCTTGTTTATCTGCTTATTTCAGAACCAATATAACAGAGCTTCTTCTGCAGCACTCATACCCTCTCCACAGCTTAAGTTTCCTTTTCAATCTGAATGCGCCTTTTGTTCTAGTAGCTGTCTATGGTCCATATCAGACACTGTCATACAGATCTATGCTATTTGATTTCCTCTGCTTTACCACACTTCTTTATAGTTGGTTTAATCTGATGTCAGGTTCTCTTTGTGGAAAATTGATTCTGCCAGACTGCTTTGAGCAAATGACTAAGTGCTCCCTTCAACAAAGTGGAGCATGAAGGGACTAAGGGATTTTGGATTGTAAATCTGAGTCCATATCATCCTCTGCAAGAAGTGCTGGAATTATTTCTCCAGCTACCTTACAGAAGCTATCCCCCCACCCCTTAACACACCCTGTCTTGCCATCTCCCTGCATCTCCCATGTTGAAGCTGATATGAGTATAAGTAAGAGTAATGTCTTCCCATTCCTATCATTCTGCCTAGCACTCCCTTACGTCATGGTGCACAGAACAGCCCTGCCCTTTTCCCTTGAACACCTTATCAGAACTACACTCTGATGCAAAAATCTACCTACATAGTAATCCATCGCATTGAAAATGGTCTGATCCCCACTGATCATTGATTTCAGTGAGAGCAGGATCAGAAACTACAGCCTTATGGGAATGTGGTGTTGTTGTAACTTTGCGCTTACTTTAGATTGAGCATGAAAATGACCTGCACCCACACAACATAATTCTTACAGTGTATTAACTGGCCGGTTAATATGTAATGCTATAATCCACTTTAAAAGTGGATTAAGTGAATTGCAGATTAACATGCATTGGGGTGCTTCTCTCCTTTACACCATCTTGGCAAAGACTGTGCAGTTTGTTTACCTCTGTGCTCTCCACTGCTCTAGGCTCACCATGCCCAGATGTAACCTTTGTTTAAATGTTTCACAAAGTCAGGATCAATCCATTTGCTGCTACACATTCCCACTCACATCCCTCAGCATTATTTATATTTCACTATAGCAGCACTATACTGTCCGCAGTAGGTAAAGGATGGGAGAAGGAAGGCTCCTGGAAACTTAAAGTGGTGGCCAAAAATAATAAACTTTATTAGTCTCCCTCTTTGGGACGCAAAGGGTTAACAGTTGTGCTGCTAGCTGAACTAAACTCAGAAGTCAGCTTCACAGATAACAAGATAACCCCAGGGGATTACTTAACAGTTTAGCATACAATGATTTACACAGGAGTAAAGCTTTCAGAATAAACCCTCCTCTTGGACTCTCTTGATAATTCAGAGACAAAGTATAACAAGACAGAATCCAATACATAAAACAATAAGCATAACAATAATCCCCAAACCTACACCAATTGTAATACCTTGGGTTAAAACTGAGGTAGAAGAGTTATTCATATTCAACTATATACATTTAAAGGGAAGGGAAACAATCATGAGAAGTAAACGTGGGGGATAACTCGGGGTCACATACGTACCATGACTATCAGGCATGTGATTAGTAACAGCATGACGTCTTAAGGTGGAGGTTGAAATCGACTCAGGCCAGCACTCTCGGGGGAACTCCTACTGCAGGGTGATCAGGCCTAGCAGTTAACTTGAGGAGACTCCTACTTTGCTCCATGCGGCATGGTAGCTTTTATGGCCTAGGCCACTGCTTCCTGCCGAGGGCTGTGATTGGCCAGATTTGGCTGCAGCAGGAATTTGGGGGCAAGGGGCTGCCCGGTCCCTCCTGTCCTTATTTGGGCAAAGGAATTTTCACCAGCTCTCTAGGTTCCGGGTCAGAGCCTTCTACACCCCTGGGGGGGGGGGCAGAGCAGCCATGATTGACTTGCCCTCCAGATGCCCTGACATGGGTGAGGGGGATGACCCACCCCTTTGGGAGCTGGCTGAGAGCGAATCAGGGTCTGAATAAAGCATGTTGATAGTCACAAGCCTAGCAGCCATGAGTTCTCTACGTGAACTGGGGACAGTATCTGGTAAACAATCTCTATGTGACCTGGGGGAAGTATCTGGTAAACAGTTTCTGTACGTGACCTGGGGGAAGTATCTGGTCTACGTGAGCTGGGGGAAGTATCTGGTCTACGTGACCTAGGGGAAGTATCTGGTAAACAATCTGTATAACTTTATATCACAAGGGAGGTGGTGGCCACTTTATGGGGTGCTCATAACAGCACCTTAACATATACCACACTTTAGTTAGCTGCCTGGAGTTATGTGGACACAATTATTGCAGATTAGCCCATCTACAACAGTGAGTGGACAAAAACTCAGTGTGAAATAACACCCCAGTGGAGACAAGACCTGAGAGCATCAGGTTCCTCTCCCCACATTTGCATGGAGGGCAACCTTGGCCCACAGAAGAGAGAAGTTTTCCCTTTGAAAAATGTGTAGGGTCAGGGCTAGAACTCCAATTTCTTTTCCCAATGTGAGTGCTGTAAAGTCTGAATCAGGCCTGTGAACTAGAAGGATTCAGATTTAAATGTTATGATGGTAAGGAAAACACATATCCTGCTCTCCCATTGATCTCAGCTACAGATTAAGCAAGAGTAGAATGTGCACCTCCACCTCCACCTCCCCTTCCCTATTAATTATTAGACATCATTCACTACTACATGAACCCAGTTTTATGCTGCTAGTACACTACTGAAAGAGCCATGCTGGCATAAAACCAGAAGGATGCAGAGGTGAGTCACAGCCACTGTTCTTCCAACACATTCTCTCTTTTCAAACCTTATATCCTTTGGGCTACCACATTAAGATGCATTGGAAATATCTCCTGCACTTGAACATTCAGTGTCACTCAAGGATATTATCTCTAGAGAGGAAAGTTTTTTTTTTTTTTTTTTTTTTTTTTTTTAAAAAAACACACCTTCCATGCCCTCATTTTGATGTACAAGTTGTGTAGAATGTAGTGAATGCTGCTGATCTCACATGTGCATAAGAACATAGCCACCCCACTGCCTTCCTAAAGCAACCCCTCTAGCTCCCCATTCATTACAGAACCCTCTACAATGGCCTGCCTGCTGCACAAGATATAAAAATAAAGATCACTAGCCAAGTGTAGAGGAGTGGAGTTACCACCCATATAACTTTAGGGCAAGCTCCTCCTTTAGCACTCCTTATCAAAAGCTGCACCAGCCCTGAAGAGGTCTGTCTCTTCTTGTGACTCACCCTTCTGGAAAGCAATTCTCACCCTTCTAAGGTAACCAGCCAGAAGCCAAACTATTAGCCCAAGCCCTCAAGCCAAGTTTTTGGCCTAAGTTTCTGACTCTCTAGTTCTTCCACCTCTGGGCTCAAAGGTCTCCATAGGACTTTTTCCAGTATCTGATGCAGGGACTTCAGGCCTCCTCCTCAGGGAAAACTGTAGTAAAACAGGCAAAGTCTTTCTATACAGACCCCCCAGGCTCCACCCTGGTTTTTCCCACCTCAGCCAATCTTCAGATCTTTCCCACTAGGCACTTCCTGGACTGCATTCTTCTCAGACTCCCAAAGGTCTCAGATCTCCTCATAGGATTATCCCCTAGAGTTCTCCTACAAATCCCAAACATACAAGCTTAAACCACATCCTTCCTTCTCAGGCTTGAATTTTAGTCTTTCACAAACATTCCCAGATCCTCTTCTCCTCACTGCATACCACCACCACCCCAGGATTGGCTCACTGGAGCCTTGCCCCTACTTTTGAGACTGACCAAATATGCTAGTTCCCCTCCTGTAGCTTTATTTTTCCAGTTCTCCTGACTACTATCAGACTAGGTTCAAAGATCAGGAACTCTGAATCACCTCTTCACCAGCTCTGTGTTGGCTCAGTTCTTTTAAAGAAACCCAACCCCTTTCCAGGTGGACCTGCAAATTGACCTACTTAACATCCCCTCCAGGTGCCAGCAGGTGGGATAATTGAGCTCCCGGCTCCTGTTAAACCTCTCTGTATCAGTGTGGGGATTTACCATCCATCACACCAAGGCTTTAGGCAATCTAACACCACAATAAAATCCCAGCAGCAGTTAAATAGTTACTTCAGCAAGAACTCAGCCACCCAGATAACTACAGAAACACCTTTCCACCCCTCATCATTATGTGAAGCATATCCTCTCTAAAAACCTTATCAAACAGATGGCTTGTGGAGTGTGCCTCTGTCACCATACTGGTTCTTCTGTCATGCTTAACATTCTGACTTGGAAGCATTTTACAACCGCTTTGTTCAAAAGTGAATGACAGCCACATTCTACTTAGATACAGTTCACAACATTTAAAAAGTAATCTCAGAATGGAAGCTCTACAAAATAAAGTTGCATTTAATTGTACATTAGTCAGAAGCCTGAGGAGCAAGAGTATGGCAAGAAACATTGGTGTAAGAGAGTGATTGATATGAGGGTGTGCAGGGCACATTGAACCCATGCAGAGTGTGGAGGGTGAAATATATATTTCTAAGTGGGTTACCTGAGGATACATAGAGAAGGTAATTGTGAATTCTTCTCATGTATGGCAGAGATAGTCAAGGCCTGGCCTGCACTTAAATACAGCCTGACCTGATCCTATGACATACACTCCCCTGCATTTAATTTCCTCCCATTCTGTAAGTTTCCCCTCTTCAAAGCATCTGACGAAGTGGGATTTTCTCCCATGAAAGCTCATGTGATAAATAAATCTGTTAGTCTTTAAAAGTGCCACAGGACTCTGTTGTCTTAAAAACCTGGATAGTTATGTGCTTAGAGGTATGAATTTTGCCTATTTAAGGTCTGTCTGAACTGAAGTTAATGATACAGTGATCTACACTCAAGTTTCTCCTCTCAAGTTACTGTGGCCATACTCTGAAATAACACTAGCTGTTTTGTTCATACAGGCATTATGCTCACTCCTAGGCACATATTGCGGTACTGAGAATCATGTGCTAAGTTGAACCACTCTATGACTTCTCTCCCAGTGAGTTGTAGGAGAAGTTGACTGCTTTTTCTGAGCATGCAAGGGGGGGGGGGTGTAGGGAGGCACTAGGGAACTAGCAGCATTCAAGTGTTGACAGCCTGCCTCTGTTCATGATGTCATGGAAGCATGTCCATTGTTGGTGCTCTAGCATCGACTGTGAGAACACTGCACTGTGGGCAGCTATCTCACCGTGCAACTCACCAATCTGTGCTGCTAGGAGTTGTGGGAAAGATCACATTGCATCATGGGTGTGGGCTCAATGTCTGCTCTGATGGCCAGAGTGGTCAGGAATGGGCACTGAGACATTTCCTGGAGACCATTTATCCTGACCGAGCCAAGCATGATGTTTATACTGACGCTTTGTCATTAAAAGTTTGGTGCAAAAAACTCTATGCCTCTTGTCAGGGTGGTTTTATTTTGTCGCAAAATCAGGGGAGTTAGGTCAGTGGGGAGATTGATATGTGTACACCAGCGCTGTTCTAGAGCAACAAGCTGATTGTGACTAACAACAAAAAAAAAAAAATCTATGGTGTAGACCAGGCCCAAGACTATAACAGGATTTTAATCATTGATGGAGGATAGGTCCATCAATGGCTATGAGCCAGGACAGGGATTTATAACCATGCTGTAAAGTATCCCTCACCTCTGTTTGCCAGAAACTGGGAATGGGTGATGGAATGGATCACTTGATGATTTCCTGTTTTGTTCATGCCCTCTGAAGCACCTGACATTGGCCAT
>VOCT01083525.1:0-12019 GCA_007922175.1 Pelusios castaneus | reverse complement strand
GTTACCCGCCCTGGGGTGAATTTGGCTCAGACTTTATGCCTTGAGGTCAGAGCTGAGGAGACAGAGCCAGGTTCTGATAGTCAAGAGTGACAGAGCAATTGCCTATTACCTGTGTGGGCCAGCTCCTCTACTGCTGCTCACACTGCCTGTGTGACAAAGGGAAAAGAGAATCGCACCTTGTCAGAGAGACGCCTGCAGCCTCCAAGCTCAAATAGCGCAGCTTCTATTAGTCACTGGGGCCTGATCCCCAACAGGTGTAAATAGGCATCCCCTATTGGAGTCCATAGGGCTTTGCCAGTTTACACCAGCTGAAGAGCTGGTCCCTGGAACCTTTCTCTCTCTCGCTGAGTTTCACACGGAGTTTCCCCACTGGGGGAGGACATCCCTGACAATTTGACAAATCCTCCTTTCATGGATCCCCAGCACCTTTAACTGAGGTCAAAATGCTGCAGGACGGCAATGCACCAGAAAGTCCTGAGCCAGGATGTCCCTGCCCTTGAATTACATACCCTTGTCTGTGGAGCACCCTTGGGGACCTGAAACTGAGGGAGGAAATAATTCCCTAGCTGCTGGTTTAGCAGAGGGCATCAGGGAACTCCAGATGAAACTCCTGCCTCACAGAAAGGTTTGGGATCCCCCTTTTAAAAAATCATTTTCCTGCCCTGCAAAGCTGATACTGGCTAAAGCCTGAAAGAGCCGCAGGGAAAGAGAGAGACACACTGGTGAATATGTTCCAAAGGGGTAGCTGTGTTAATCTATAGCAGAGAAACGAACAGAGTTCTGTGAGGCTTCAAAGCATCTGATGAAGTGGGATTTTCTCACACAAAAGCTCATGCGATAAATAAATCTGTTAGTCTTTAAAAGTGCCCCAGGACTCTGTTTGTTTCACTGGTGAACATGTCACCCTCTTTTGTATTTCCTCTCCATCCATTGTCATGGCGATTACACTCTGACTGCGGTGGCCCAGCCTCTGACTCACCTTTCCCCAAAGAGAATCCCTTGAAGACACAAGTGCTTCCAAATCATTTACCTCAGCGTCGGAGGAGAAGGGGGACTCTGATATTAGCAGTAGTGGAGTCACTGTTTCTAGGCAATAAATATGCAATAGGCAAAGTCCATGGTCCCAATTTGGGCACAAAAACAGGACAGCCTTCAATGGTTCTTCGTGGCTGTTGAAGGGAGGATAAGGATGCTGCTTAATCTGTAGCAAGGGAATTTAGGTCAGATGTTAGGGAAAGCTTTCTAGGGGACATAATGCTCCAGAATAGCTTCCAAGGGAGGTTGTGGCTTCCCCGACTTCAGGGGTTTGTAAGGGCAGCTTGGACAACCCCTCTCGTGGATGGTCTAGACTCACATCATCTTGCCACAGTGCAAATGTCCCTTCCAGCTTGACATTTCTATGACTGTTGTGTCTCCTATTTGTCTGAGCTGGGCCGTCTGAGCTGAGATGGCTGAAAAATGATGGGGGTAGGGCCCTTGTGACAAATTTTGAACAAAGATGGTTTGTTAGAAATGGTTTGTTTCAGATTCTGAAAATGGATGAATTTCAGTATTTGGATTGCCAGGGCTGAGCTGGAATATGTCAGTCACAGTCACACCCCCCCCCCCCACATGCACCTTTACCAGTAACGCTGAGGTGCTGGGCAGGGCTGAGCTGGGATCTGATCACTCGGTTGAACTTGTCACTGTACTTTGTCTCGTAACCACAGGAGTAATTCCTGGCACTATCACTGGACACCACATGGTCATAGTCGTAGATGAGTTTCCCCACTAAGCCCTTCTGTGAAGAAACCTCCTCCCCATCCTTATAGAAGCTGATGCGAGTGTCTGGGGTCTGGGCAAGCACGGAGCATTGGAGTCTCACCGAGTCCCCTAGCTGGGCGGACGTCTGATTCAGGTAGAGGATGGGGACAGGGAAAGCGCCTGAGAAGGAGAATGAGTCAGGCTGTCAATTGGTTTGTCAGTGGTTCCAGATGCTATCAGTGGGTCAGGAGGTAAATTAATGGCAAGTGGATCTGTTCCACCTCTTGGACAGGGGCTCTGATTCCAGCCCATCTGGGCAGACTGTGGACGAGCTGTCTCCAGTCCCAGGAGCTTCATTACCCCAGATCATTTGGGTTGTGGAAGAGCCTAGAGGTTTCGTTGGCCTGGGCTCCCATTGTTTGGTGCGGGGCACATCATAGAACAAAGGCCTCCAGCGCAGGCATCCCACTGAACCAGATGGGGCAGTATGGCTGGAAGAGACGTAAGCCCTAAGAGAGGCCAACGCCTGGCTTTTGTGGGCTGTCTGGAGCACAGCCAAATCTGCAGCCTCCTCTCATAGTCCATGCAGTGAAGGCCAATCGCAGCCCCATGGAGCTTGTCAGCCAACAGGCAAAGAACTGTGTTCATCCCTAGCCCCTTTAGCATCCGCTTAACACCCTACGTCTCCTTGTGCCCCTCTCCTCCCTCTTCCAACTGGCACAGGGAGCAAAGGGGAATTGTAGGTCCACGCTAAGAGAAGGTCCTGGAGCCACAGCAGACACTGAATCCCCCTTTCCTGGGAATCATCAGGACAATGGGATCCACCTGTGATCTCGCAGGGGAATTGCTGCTGCCTCTGGGCAGGTCAGTATCTGCCTGTCACTGTCCCTGCCCCAGCGGTGTCCCCGGCCAATGCCCAGGCAACCAGCAAGAAATGCAGCCACCATCCAAAACGCTGCATCCTGGCTCCACCAGCCCTTGCTGGGCTAGACAAAGGGTCTTTGGCCTGGGTTAAATAGAAGCTCAGACTGACTGATCTAATGATTGCTTCTGGGTGTACCCTCTCGAACGTCCCTGTTGGCACTCTGCCACACACACACACACACACACACCCCTTACCAATGATGCTGAGGTGCTGGGCAGGGCTGAGCTGGGATCTGATCACATGGTTGTTGCTATCCTTCATCTCGTACCCACAGGCGTAATTCAGGCTGCTGCTCCTGGACATGACATGGTTATAGTCATAGATGAATTTCCCCACTAAACCCTTCTGGGATGAAACCTCCTTCCCGTCCTCACAAAAAGCAATGCGAGTGACTGTAGTCTTGGTGAGCACGGAGCACTGGAGCTGCACAGACTCCCCCGGCTGGGCGAACGTCTGGTTCAGGTTGAGGATCGGAGCAAGGAGGGTGCCTGGGAAGGGAGTGGGTCAGAGCTGTGAATGGAGTCATCAGGGGTGCCTGGAGCTGCAGGTGACTCTCTGCCACATCTCAGCTGGAGACTGCCTTCGCTGGCGCATCTCCTGTCCCTGCTGCCAACCAGTCAATAAAGAAACATGGCTATGACTGAAAAGCGACATCCCAGCTCTGCCAGGCCCTGCTGAGCTGGATGTAGGGTTGCTGGGTGCAGCTCCCGGGTCAGGTCCGACAGGAGCTCAGTCCGGCTGATCTAAGTCCCTTCTGGCTGTTCCCCCTCTAACACCCTGTTAACGGTGCTGCTGATGTTTAAGGCTGAGGTGCAGGTTGTATCCAAGGAAGGTGAGCTGAGCTCCAGAGACAGCCCTGCATCCATGAGGGGCTGGAAGCTGGTGCCATCGGAAGGTAAATACCTTGGGGTCAGAGCTGTGGCATTCTCTGCTTCCCAGGACTGGGGCCAGTGGTTAAAGTATAATTTGATGGGCCCTGGAACCCTCCTAATCTCCGGGCCCCCTTCCCGTATTGTCTGGGTCCCTTTCATGCATGTGTGGGCCCCAGCCCAAGTAGGCATTTGCAACCATTTCTCAGTACCACATGCATCAGCTATTGCTCCACAAAAATATTTATAATTGTATATGGTGTTTATGTCTATAGCAATTATTGTCACAAACTAGCAAACACTGCATAACACAATAAGTATTGTGATTAACAATGGTGGTGTGAAGGACCTGCCAGCAGCCAGGGCAGGGTGGAACATGCGTTCCGCTGGATTCTTCTATTTTTAGGGGCCCCGGAACTCTGGAGCCTCAAATTTGGGGGCCTCAGAACTGCGTTCCGGTGCGTTCCCCCTTACTTTAACCCCTGGCTGGGGCAGACCAGGGATGTGATTCTCTCACATGCATGTCACACGGGCCCTGGGTCAGAACCAAGCTGAGAGGCAGTGGGATGGGGAGGACCTGGCAGGAGATCTGGGCACCCCCTCTGGTCCCATACATCCCTGTCTGCCTTCCCATGCCATCACTTCTGACACTGCACTGAGCAGGCCACGGTCAGGGGGTGGGAGATGGACACCTGGAAAAGGAGGGGTAAATGGGAACAAACAGACAGATGGACTCACCGGGAGCTGAGCAGATCTCCTGGTGGCTGGGACTCAGCACTGCGGACAGAAAGGGGACATGATCAGAGCCAGGCTGGAATTTCCCCGGCTGTGAGACATCCAGACTGTCTGATGGGCTCTCTGCTCTCCCCATGGCCCCACTCCCAAGGTACAGCTCCCCTGCAGTGATGGTTGGGGTTTGGGTATGTAACACAGCCCTGTGCACTGAATGTGATTCATATGCAGACATAGGAGCCCAGGGCCCCTTCTCTCTTTAACAAGGAGGAGCAGGGCCTCAGTCCAAGCCCTACCCATCCCAGAAGGGTCACCTCACCTGCTCCATGGAGCAGAGCCAGACATTGCGCACTTCAAGGTCCCTTCTGGGCCGTCCTGGAGGGTTCCCGCCCTAGGCTGCACAGGGCTCTGCTAACAGCCCAGTAGCAGCTCGCTCATCCCCAGCCCAGTCACCTGAGCTCGGCCCCTCACTCCACCACAGGGCCTTTGATACACCTGGTGTCTGAATAGAGCCAAATGCAAAGTCACAGCTCATAACAAGGGATGGCAGCCACACCTGCAGGCTGGGGCCAGGAAAGCAGGGACCCGGGAAAGGATTTAGGAGCCCAAGGGGACAAGCAAGTCAACATGAGCTCCTAGGATGCCCCTGGGGCAACACAGCTGATGCACTCCTGGGGGAGCCATGAGTAGGAGCAGGGAGGGGGGCCTGCCCCTCCCTACCCCATGTACAGTCTTGAAGGACCATTACTGGATCTTGCTTCCAGTTCTGGGGCCTCAGTGTAAAGGATGTTGGGAGAGTGCAGAGGGTACAGAGCAAAGCCAGGAAAACACTTCAAGGGCTGGAGAAGATGCCTCACCGTGAAAGGCCCGAGGAGCTCTGTGTGTGTAGCTGCTCATGGTGACAAAGCCCCTTCCTGGGCAAAATAACCCAGGTGCTGAGGGGATCTTCAAAGCAGCCGGGCAGGCAGAGCCAGACCCAAAGGCTGGACACTGAATCTGGGTGAATTACAGTAGGGAAGGAGGCAGCAGCTTCTCATCATGCAGGGATTAGCCACCGGCCCAAGCTCCCCAGGGAAGTGGGGGAGACAAATTCAGACTGGGGCCTTCTTAGAAGATGTTTTAGTCAAACACAAGTTACTGGACTCAGTGCAGGGAGCTGAGGGACGGTCTCTGCTCTGGGCTATCCGGGCATCAGGTTCAATGGGCTAATCCTGGTCTTAATCTCTGTGAGGCTGTGCCTGTAACTCTGGCCTGGGCTGATTGCTGTCCCTAGCCTGTTCCCAGAGCTGAGTGAGGGACCTGTGCTGGTCTGGGACGGTCCCAATCCCTCGAACATCCAGACAGCCCAACCCTCTGCCACTGATGGGGATTTTCCGACTGCCTGAGCCAGGGGCTGTTCTCAGTTCTGTTTCCTCCCAACCCCACGAATTAGCCCGGGGTTCCCAGATACTTACCAGACAGCAACAGGCACAGAGACAGGATCATCGGAGTGGTGGGGGGGAATGAAATGAATGAAATAACCCAGCAGTTTGGCTTCAAATGGGGTTGGATGGGGACAGTCACTCCCCACGCTGACCTGCCCCTCCTGCCCTTCAGGGCTCAGGATGGAAGGACCCTCTCCCTGCTCAGCGTCTCCATCAGCCCTTCAGGGAAGGACACTTTTCCATCTCTGAGTCCCCGACAGGGCTCTATGGCTGAGACAGCAGGGAGACAGTGTTCACTCTCTGCTCTTCTCCGTCCTGTACCTTCCTCTTAATTTTGCTGCTCTCCATTTCCTGTCCCATTCACTCCCCCCGCCCCGCCCACAGTGTCTCTATTTAGGGCTGGAAGCCTGAGACTCAAATACATGTCAAATACGTCAATAAAAACTCTGCCCTTATTTAGTAACAAAGGTCTCAGCCAAGCCTATCCTGTTAAACGCCAGCCTGGCCTGGCTGGAGGGTTTACCAATAACCCCACCTACTGCATCCAGAGACCTCAAAGTGATGTACATAGGAGGGAAACAGACTGCTAAACTGAGACACAGGGCCATGGGGACATGACTGGCCCAAAATCACCGAGCAAGGCAGTGTAAGCAACAGAAGCCTGTATTCCTGACTTCTGGGCCAGTATTCTGCCCACTAGGCCACTCTCTCTCTCTTTAACCAGGGGCTAGTGGCAACGGTATTAAGGCACCTAGTGATGCAATGAGTTCCCTAGTAGGACTCACTAGAGCTCCTGGGGGGCAGCGTGCATTCCTTCTGTTGGGAGCCAATGAGAGTTAGGCACTTCATTCCCTTTGTATTCTGTCAATCACTCCAGGCTGAATAACTGACTCCTAAATCTGACCCCAGTTGCTGAAAGACTCGGAGCAACCGAGAAAAAGCAGTTCCTGCTCTGTGCAGAGGAGGGCCAGGCAGCCCCAAAGCTGCCTCCTGTCATGTGTGAGGCATGCCCTGCACTGGTGCTGGGAGGTCATTCACCAGACAGGGGCCGTGTGTCCCTTGACAAGCTCTCAGCCATCACCCTATTCCACATGCTGCTGATTCTGGTGAGGCAGCACAGTCCAGTCACCGGCCTTTAGGAGAATCAACTCTATCCCCCCATCACTCCCACCTGGGGCTGTTGGGGCAGTCAATTCCCTCTGTACAGCCCCCTGGGCAATGGGCTCTGGGATCGAGGGCTGACAGGGCTACATCAGAGCTGAGCCCACACCCAGGGCTCCGTGACTTGGGGCTGTTCACCCAAAGCTCCCACAGACCTTCCCCATCCTGTCCCTCCCTCCTCTAATGCTGGCAACAGGCTGAGCCTTGGGGAGCCTGCTCCCAGCTGATGCCGGGCAAGTCCCAGTGAGAAACAAGGCCCCAATTCTTAGCTGGGCAGATGATTAACCCCTGGGAAAGACCAGCCAGGGCAGGGGGGATTCTCCATCGCTGAGGGCTGCAGAGCCTGGCTGGAGGCCTTCTTGGAGGAGGCTCTAGCCCCACACGAGCTATAGGGCTCAGTGCAGGGGACTGGGGAGTGTCTGGTCTGTCCAGGCGGTCAAACTGGTGGGGCTAACGGTCCCTTCTGGCCCAAAGCCAACACACAGAGGCTGTTTGTGTCCCTGCCTGGGGAGAGCCTGGCTGGGCTGGGCCTGAAAACACAGGGCAAGTGTCTGAGACACAGGCTGGGAAACAAGCTGCAGAAGTGTCATTGATCTCACAGAGAGTTGCATCCCTGCTGCTCCTGAAGCCTGGGCTGAATCCTGCCTCCCTCCACCAGCCTAATCCAGGGCAGCCAGGGCAGAATTAGACCTTTCTCACCTACCCCGCAGAGGATATTGCTGCAGCCACATGTTGCAGGACTAAAGAGCGACCAGATGCTCAGGAGGGGGTAAGGAGGGGGATGTTGATGCTGTGAGCAACAGCCCCTGCTTGGCAACTCTGCACACACAGTCTAGCTGCTCCATGCAGCTGCTCAGAGAGTGACCCTCAGGATGAGCTGACTGCGCCCAGACCATCTGCAGAGTATCCTGTGCAGACTCTTCTTCCGCTGTCCAGCAGTGAGCTCTGCAGGGGGCCGTATCCAGCTAGCAGCCCAGTGGCGCTAGGGCATGTCACACTCTGTGATGTGGGATTGAACAACCCGCTCACACAATGTTATTTTTGTCCTCACGTTAACCTACCTCATTCTTGCTCTCTCTCCAATTAGTCTGTTCTCATGAAGTTTAAAGGGTGGTTTATTTTCACATGAAGTTTAAAGGGTGGTTTATTTTCACAATTGTATATTTAAAGCCGAGACTGGACCAAGGTGACCATCTAGTCTGAGCGTTTCACAACCCAGGCCAGAGATTGATCCCCTAACATCTGGTTGATCGAGAGCACATCTTGCAGAAAGAGACATCCCCTCTCGGTGAAAAAGTTCCTCCTGGCTCCCATTCCTGAACTCTAAGGTGTTTATGGCTGATGGCTAAAACAGGCGACCAGGGGGAAGGGAGATCCTGGATTGGAACAGAGCAATCAGAGATGGGCCATGAGGTTTAGCTCCAGCTGTGGACCTTAATCTGACCATCACCGGAGTGTGTGAGTGGACTCCGAGTTCTGGTTTGAATTTAGGCAGCCCCAGGTTACAAAGTCATGATCTACACTCCCCCAAAATCTGGGTGTGGGGGACTTTCCCTCTGTGACCAGACATGTAATAGGCATCAGAGACAATAATTCAGAGCTCAATCGAGGAGGAAAAGAAGATGTATCCGGGGTGCCCGAGTCATGTAATGGTGAGTGGGGAAGAGGGATGAGATGGAGCTGTTGGTCTTTGCACAGATTTCAGGAAGCCGAATGGAGCATCCAGACCTGGTGTGTACCCAAAGCCTGACACTGAGGGTGCATCTACACTTACAAATTAAGTCAACTTAAACTTGCTTTAGTCGACTTAATTTAATCTGCGTCTACACTACAATTTCCTTAAATTGACTTAAGGAAATTTAAAGTCAACTTTATAAAACCTCGTGTAAAGTCGATTTTACTGGCTAAGTCAACTTTATGAAGTCAACTTAGCCAGTGTGGATGCAGATTAGCCCTAAATCGACTTAAAGTCCACTTAAAGGGCTCCAGGGCTCCACCACTGCCCTCCCTGCTAGGGTGGCTGGAACAACCAGAGCCTGGCGTGCCTTGCCCACCCTGCTCCTATGCCCTGCCAGTGTCCCTGTCCTGCTCAGCCCCCACTGTACCCAGGTACAATGGGGCAAATGCTGAGTCCCCTGGCACTTGGCAAGGGATCCCCCCCTACCACTGTGGACCAGTCCCAGGTCCACCTAGCCCCTACAAGTCAACTTAGGTGTCCAGTGTGGACACTCTAAGTCAATTTGGCAAGGTCCCCTTTAAGTCGACTTAATCTTTGAGTGTGGACATGCTAAGTCGACTTAGCAAAGTCAATTTATTTGGCCAAGTGTAGACATAGCCTGACAGACTGACTGAGCAGCTAGGCAAGGCCACAGACAGACCTGGGATAGATGTTAGCCAAAGGATACTGGGGATTTAACACTCTAGTGAAGAGTGTAACCCACAGCCAGTTCTCAGGACAGGGATTGTGCTGTGTGACACTAGACTGTACAGAATTACACTCTATCAAGGCAACCGCACAGTCACAATGCCGACTGCCCAGGTCCAGCTGGGATTCTTACATCAAGAATTTTGTCAATACCAAACTTGAATTTTGATGAAATGATTTTTTTATTACTTGATTTATTTACTTGGGGCCATCTCTGCTGCCTTTGAACATTTTTTATTTTATTTTATTTTGAGACCCCAAAGCCTCAAAATACTTCCGTTTTTGAAAGTTTTCAGCTTGACATGTTCAGTTTTCTGTTACCAAAACTGATATCCTCCCTTGCCTCCAATTTTCAGTTTGTTGGTGAAAAGTGAAGCTTTTATTGCTGGAGATGTCAAAGGAAATTCAGCTACATCTTTCACAGGGGAAAACAATTCCATTTTCTGCTTTGCCCCAGGATGCCCCATGTTTAAGCCCTGACTGTTGCAGGTGGAAGCTATTAGTGTTCTGTTCTGCCCTAGGACTACATGATTCCTCTGCGATCACCTATGTGATCCCTCATTCCCTCCCCTGCAAAAAACTGCTGCTCCCCCCCCGTAAGTCTCCTCTAGCTCTAGGCTCAGGCAGGCCCCGTTTCTCCAACAGGAAGGTGATGACGGGCGCAGACACCAGGAGGAACAAGACGAGGGTGCAGCGGATGGCCCAGATGATGAGGAACGTGTCCAGCCCTGCAACATGGAAAGGGATGTGGTGAGAGCTGTCTGCAAAGTAGCCTGTGGGACTGCAGAGCCAGCGTTAGACACAGAGCTGCTGCTGTGAAGCAGGGACCCTGTATGAGCTCTGTCCGGTGCCCCTCTTTTGAGGTGGGACCCCAGTTTGAGGAGCCCGGACTTAAGGGCTGAATGTTTATATTTTGCTCTATCTAAATGCCTATTTGTGCTTTGTTCCAACACTGTGAAATTACAATTTCAATACCTGAACCCATGACATTCCAGACTTTTAAAATGTGACAGTGGTGACATTTGCAGAAATGGACTATGAATCTGGTAGGCCTTAGATGAGGCTGAGATGCCCTTCTGCCCTGGGAGAATTGCACTGGCAAAGACCAACCCATTCCAAAGGAGATTACGCTGCAGCCTGAGGCGTTACCCGCCCTGGGGTGAATTTGGCTCAGACTTTATGCCTTGAGGTCAGAGCTGAGGAGACAGAGCCAGGTTCTGATAGTCAAGAGTGACAGAGCAATTGCCTATTACCTGTGTGGGCCAGCTCCTCTACTGCTGCTCACACTGCCTGTGTGACAAAGGGAAAAGAGAATCGCACCTTGTCAGAGAGACGCCTGCAGCCTCCAAGCTCAAATAGCGCAGCTTCTATTAGTCACTGGGGCCTGATCCCCAACAGGTGTAAATAGGCATCCCCTATTGGAGTCCATAGGGCTTTGCCAGTTTACACCAGCTGAAGAGCTGGTCCCTGGAACCTTTCTCTCTCTCGCTGAGTTTCACACGGAGTTTCCCCACTGGGGGAGGACATCCCTGACAATTTGACAAATCCTCCTTTCATGGATCCCCAGCACCTTTAACTGAGGTCAAAATGCTGCAGGACGGCAATGCACCAGAAAGTCCTGAGCCAGGATGTCCCTGCCCTTGAATTACATACCCTTGTCTGTGGAGCACCCTTGGGGACCTGAAACTGAGGGAGGAAATAATTCCCTAGCTGCTGGTTTAGCAGAGGGCATCAGGGAACTCCAGATGAAACTCCTGCCTCACAGAAAGGTTTGGGATCCCCCTTTTAAAAAATCATTTTCCTGCCCTGCAAAGCTGATACTGGCTAAAGCCTGAAAGAGCCGCAGGGAAAGAGAGAGACACACTGGTGAATATGTTCCAAAGGGGTAGCTGTGTTAATCTATAGCAGAGAAACGAACAGAGTTCTGTGAGGCTTCAAAGCATCTGATGAAGTGGGATTTTCTCACACAAAAGCTCATGCGATAAATAAATCTGTTAGTCTTTAAAAGTGCCCCAGGACTCTGTTTGTTTCACTGGTGAACATGTCACCCTCTTTTGTATTTCCTCTCCATCCATTGTCATGGCGATTACACTCTGACTGCGGTGGCCCAGCCTCTGACTCACCTTTCCCCAAAGAGAATCCCTTGAAGACACAAGTGCTTCCAAATCATTTACCTCAGCGTCGGAGGAGAAGGGGGACTCTGATATTAGCAGTAGTGGAGTCACTGTTTCTAGGCAATAAATATGCAATAGGCAAAGTCCATGGTCCCAATTTGGGCACAAAAACAGGACAGCCTTCAATGGTTCTTCGTGGCTGTTGAAGGGAGGATAAGGATGCTGCTTAATCTGTAGCAAGGGAATTTAGGTCAGATGTTAGGGAAAGCTTTCTAGGGGACATAATGCTCCAGAATAGCTTCCAAGGGAGGTTGTGGCTTCCCCGACTTCAGGGGTTTGTAAGGGCAGCTTGGACAACCCCTCTCGTGGATGGTCTAGACTCACATCATCTTGCCACAGTGCAAATGTCCCTTCCAGCTTGACATTTCTATGACTGTTGTGTCTCCTATTTGTCTGAGCTGGGCCGTCTGAGCTGAGATGGCTGAAAAATGATGGGGGTAGGGCCCTTGTGACAAATTTTGAACAAAGATGGTTTGTTAGAAATGGTTTGTTTCAGATTCTGAAAATGGATGAATTTCAGTATTTGGATTGCCAGGGCTGAGCTGGAATATGTCAGTCACAGTCAC
>ML688178.1:0-36235 GCA_007922175.1 Pelusios castaneus | reverse complement strand
CACACACACACACACACACACACACACACACACACACACACACACACTTCCTTCCTCTGAAGCATCTGATTCTGGCCATTGTGAGAGACGGGACATTGCAATAGGTGAATCACTGTTCCACCCTTGTAGGGCAGTTGCTATGTTCCTATGTTTAAACTAACTCTGAGGAGGAGAGAAACATGGCCTCAGATTCATTGCTCAGTGTGCATTAGATTGCATTCTGGTTTTCAAGACCATATGGGCCATGCACAGAGGTGAAGAGCTGAAATCTTGAGACCATTGTAGTGTACAGGAAATGGTTTATATCCCTTTAAATATGGCTATTCAAAATCCAACTGTGCCAGTGCAGTTTCATCAAATTCTTAATGGTGTGTAGAGCTGAGCACAAAGACACAACAGCAACCCAGATGTTTCCTTCCTATTCCCAGGCTGCTCTCCAGTGTCCCCTGTGCTGGGTGTTTCCATGGTCTTGGGAAACAGGTACAGAGCTGGCTCTGAAGTTCCCACAGACAAACTTCTGTGCTGGGATGTTCCCTGGAGTGGGGGCTTACACTTGCACTATGGTCCCTTAGCACCAGCACAGCCTTTTGCAAAGGGGCTGTAGGGCAAGGGCTCCCAGTGGCTGCCCTTCACGAGAGGAAAGGTGCGCGGGAGGTAAGGTGGAGAGGCATGTGTAGAGAAAGAGGGGTTGGGGAGTATCAGAGAAGAAAGTGGGGGAGGTCAGTTACAACATGTCCTTGGTGAGGGATTTCGAATTAGGTTCAGAGCTGGGAGGGTGATGGGAAGAGTGCACTCTGGCCCAAGGGAACTGTCTAGCTGCAGCAGTTGGGAAGCCTAAGGTTTAGAGCCTCAGAAAAGCTGAAATGGGTGAGTTGCCTGTGAGGTGACTAAGGATTTCAGCTCAGGAGAGGGAGTGGTGGATGCTGCCAAAGCTCCCTTAGGTCTTAATGAACAAAGTAAGAAGGGATCTCAATTTAACCCAAATGGAGCCTGCCAGGTTGTTAGGGGAACTCCCAGCAACTGCAGTCCCAGCATGTGGAAAAGGAAATGCAGGAAACATGGCAGAAACCCTGGCAGGATGTGCTGTAAGGAATGCCAGAGAAGCACAGGCTGTGAGGAAACTCTAGTCCCAGAAACATGTGGTGAATGGTGCTTCTCACAGGGCAGCAGGTGTCAGGGACATGAGACAAATGCATTCTCACAGCTGGCGTCTGGATTTCTCTATGATAAGGTTTTATTCAAGAGGACCTGGCTTGAAAATTACCACACTGCAGCCAGGGGAGGGGCCCCGGGGACCATGTTGCAGTCAGGGTGCTGGGCTGTCATGGTTCCCTCGTGATACAGGAGACCTGGTGTTCTCTATCCCAGCCCATGAGCTCCCACAGCAGATGGGTCCCAGGCCAGCCCCCACCCTGCTTACTGCAGCTTCTCCACATCTTTCATGGGCCAGGAGCTGGACAGGCCCCCATACTGGAATCTCCACCTGGGACTTCATGATGGAGTGGTCCTCTCTGCCAGCTGATAGCCTGGGGAAGGGTTGCTCTTCAAATGTGGGGGTGGCAACACAAAATTCCTGCAGGTGACAACAGCAGGGAACGTTTCCAATGCGGCAGCCCCGGGATTGACATCTCCCCGAGGTTCTGCGATGTCCTGCTCCACCCTCAGACCTTTGGAATCCTCCTCCAGCTGCAAAAGCCACAAAATCATTGTCATCCCCTGCTGTCCTCTCCCCGAATGATGAATGCAAAGTGGGCCTCATTCTGCAGCTTTTCAGTCCTGAATCTGAGCCATTAATGTTAACTGTGCAGAGATCCCTGGGAAGGGCCAGAAAGTAGGGGCAGGTCAGGCTGAGGAGCTGGGCAGAGGGGTGGCTGTGTCTCTCATAGTTGAGTTTCCCTGATCCTGTATCTGTATCCCTGCAGGTGGCCAAGCAAGAGTCCAGCTCATCCTTGTCTGCCAAAGGGCCCGTGTTCCTGTCCTGTCACTCGCCTCGCTGCTTCTTGTTTGCTCGGAGGGTCACAGCTCACAGGCTGTAAGTAGCCACAGGTCCCACATGGGTCAGTCAATTGGTGAATATGTACAGACGGGTAAGAGGCCTTGGTAATAAGTACAGGTTCTGTGAAGCTGCCCTTCCTTCTGAGAGGGCTACCTGCGTGGAACGGCACACCTGCAAAGAGACAAAACCCTGGCTGGGGTGATTTAGTGGGAGTGGTCCTGCTTTTTAGCAGGAGGTTGGACTTGATGATCTCGTGAGGTTCCCTTCCATCCCTGTTATTCTATGATTCTAGAGCACAGCACAAGGACAGCATGGGGAGGTAGAACAAGGGGACTGGGAGCCAGTAGTCTTGTGTTCTATTTCCAGCTCTACTTCTGATTCTTTGGGTGATCTTGGGCAAGTCTGTGCCTCAGTTTTCACACCCGTGAAGTGGGGATAAGGACACTGCCACGTCCCATTGGGGAAGTGTTGGGGCCAGGGATCAGAAGGGTTTCATGAATGTTTGTAAGGTATATGGAGATCCCCAGAAAAGAGGGTAGAGACAGGCCTGGGTCCATATCCATCCCTGTGCATTGTGATGTGGCAGCTTCACTCCAGGTGCGGGTGCACTGTCCCTGAAACCAACTTGTGCAGCAAGCTGCAACCAAAGAGCCACTATTGGGAGAAACCTCTGGAATGACCCACTTCCCCGCCCCTCCTCCCACATTAATGGCCACTCACAGTTCACAGCCTTTAGCTCTCTGCTTCTCTCGTCTCCTCTTGCCTCGGACCTTGGGTCTCCTCCTTCAAAAGGAAAAGGGGAAAAGAGACAATGAATGAATGGTGCATGAGCCAGGAATGAGCGGCCCAAACTCTGGAATCCCTGCTAACTTCACTTACCTTCCTGACTTCAGGATATCCTGCCGAGGCCTGGAGGAGAAAGAGAAAAGAGTAAAATGATGACACCCTACACATGGCATCTGCAGAGCTCCTAGGTGGTGGAGGAAGAGAGAGTGCTAGGGAAATACCAGGAAATGGTTTGGATAACGCATGATGGAGATTGCATCCTGATTGACATGCTGCCTGCTAGAACTCCCATGCTCAGGCTCCACCCTCTTGCAATGATAAAATATCATTATGCCAAATTCATCCATGGCTTGTGACAAAGGCACAGCAGGAAAGCATTTAATGCACTGTAGCGTCTTTTAATCAATGAAGTAACTGGAGATAAGGGAAGAAGGGGAGCCAGAATGCAGCACAGATAGGGGACCGGAGTGAGGCTCAGACATGAAGGCATATGTGTCCAAAATAGGGGCCATGGGTTTGGGGAGTCCAAACCGACACCCCTTGTGCTTGATTTGCTAAGGTGCTAACAACCCACACCTTCAGCTGGAGGCAACAGGAGCTGCAGTTGCTCCACACCTGTGGTGTCTCAGTCAGAATCCCTGACACTGAGGCACCCAAAACCAGAGGCCACTTTTGAAAATTTGGCCTCACTCACTCATTCTGCAGCAGCCAGGCCGCAAGGAAACAACTCAGTTCTAACATGGCTTCTCTGTTTGTGAGAAGAAGCCATTAGGTGGTGCTGGAGAGCTACTGTCTGATGGTGGCCTGCCAAGCCCAGAGTTGTGAGACGATTTGAGGCCTTTCATGGTGGGGGGTGACATGCCCTTGGGGTCTTTCCTGCTGCTGGGTGCCAGGCCTTTCCTGGATGGTGGAGAAGAAGGCGCCTGGGTGGTCCATACCTGCACTCACATCGCCTGTGCTCAGTAAAGGACAGCTCCACATAGGGCACCTGCCCTTCTGGCTTCATCTTCAGGAGCTGAAAGGGAACAGAGGTCACTCCCTAGATGTGCATGGAAAAGCTGGTTCCTGGTGCTCCTCCACTCTGCTCCCTGTCGGGGCTGATCTTAGATGCCTCAGGTGGTGCTGGAGGAGGGCTCGAGTCAGAGTGCAGCCTCCTGAGGCAAGCAGAGAGGCTTCATTGTCCAGCCCTGAACCCCAAGATTTCCCCCCAAAGACTCTTTGGCTCCACAGCCTGAGTCCAGCCACAGATACTGAAAACTTTGGTTTGCCTCTCCCATTGTCCTACTACCCTGCCCCCCTGCCCCCTCCTTGTCCTCTCCACCCCTCACAGGCTTCTGATACTCCAGAGGAGCAGGGCTCTTGGGCTGCCCATACCGTCACCAGCTGTAAGTGGTGATGATGGGTGTGTGGCCCAGCATCCCCAGAGATGCCTCTGGTTTTCAGGAGAGGGCAGATAAAAACCAGACGGGGAGACTCAAGGATTCATTTTGCCACAGCTTCAGAGCAGTGTTGGCCTCAGGGCACCACGCAGTACAGGGACAACAGACGGCTTTCATCTGACAGGTGCACAGAGATGCACTAAGGTTCCAAGAAGATGAAACCTTCCAGCAAAAAAGACAAGTCAAGGGAGAAGAGCAAAGAGCCAGCAAAGGGGGCATTGCCCCAACCCACACACCTCCAGGGGCGAGACGTGGATGTGGAGGAAGAGTCTGCCTTACGGTTTGGTGGAATGTCAGGAATGATTCGTGACGGCTGCTGGATTAGACACGTGTTTACTATGGCCAGGGGAAGTCAGATAACCTTGCCACGTCTCAGTTTCCCACGTCCGTGTGACGTCTTGAGGTTGTGAAGTTATACCATTTGGTATCTTAGCTGCCCAGAGAGGAGCCCAAGGCCTTGTGCTGTGAGTGGAGCCCACCTGGCCCTTGTGATTCAGGCCCTTACCTGCATGGTGACGTTGGCTGTCTCCACTGGGACACACTGCAGTGTCTCATCTCCACAGCAGCCTGTGCAACGTTGCAAGGAAATGCAGGAAGGGCTGAACATGTGCTCCACCTCGCTGGGGTACTCAGACACAATATCCACCAGCATCTCCAAGGGCCGACAGAAGCTGCGGCCCCAAACCTCTTGGAAGGGCAGGACTGGAAGAGACCCCAAAGTGGTGGGTGGGCTGTAAGCACATGCCTAGAAGATACCTGTTGACCTGGTTTCCCAAGCCATCACTAAACAGTGGAGTGACCGGCTGAGGAGTCTAGGAGAACTGCGGTGTGCCCCAAAAGTTGCAGGCAGCTCCCAGCATTATGAATCTCTCTCCGGTCCAGGCTAACAGATTTTTTTCTCCTCTTTGACCCATCCCATCTGCTGCTGTCTCCCTGCCTCATCTGTCATGTGCTGAGCTGGATATTTTTCATCTCGAGACACTGGTAAAAATGTCTCTTCATTATGGAGAAACGTGGCACCACTTCATAGGTGAGTGAGCAGCCCAGTTTCTTCTAAAAACCCAATGCTGGCTCCCCCCTAAAATTCACCAAGCTAATCTGATCAGTCTTAAAACTAGGGTGTGAGGCCTGCAGTAGTAGTTGGATGTTTCTGGAAAATGTTGCATCATTTGGACAAGGTGGGGGATGGAGGATGGCATCCTGATTTGGGGCATCTTGAAAAATAGCGTTCATCATAGGAACTGTCAGAGCCGGGATCCAACTAGCTCGCTCCCCTGTCTCTACACTGGCCAGCACCAGATAGATCAGAGGAGGCCTTTATGGGATAGGCAGCCACCAGGAAAATTTAGTTCCAACCCCAAATAGATGTTGGCTCGTGTCCTGAAACATGATGCTTTATAGCACCCAAAACCGTGTTGGGCGAGAAGCTGCCTCAGAACTCAATTTGGAATTTGTCAGGCAGCGGCAGTTCCAAAATAAATACTACCCAAAAACATGCTTGGGGTTGAACAACTCATTTCAGTTGAGCATCTTCACCTTTTAAAATGTTTTAAAATTTGACATAAAAGGCTAAACGAAAAGTCAAAGTGTTTGGCCTGAAAATATGCAAACAAACTGTCAGCTTTTTCTGACTATTTTTTAAACAACTGAAATAATTCAGCAAATTTGACACAAATTCACAAAACGTTTCAGTCAACCTGGAGTTGCATTTTTTGATGAAAAAAGTTTCATCTGAAAAATTCGGCCCAGCTCTAGTCTTCCTCTTTGGCAGAGAGGTTGCCCCGTTGGAGCTCACAGCCTTTGGGGTTGGAAGAGGGGATTAGGGTGGCCATCTTGGGTGGTTAACTTCCTGGGGGGCCAGGGGAGTCATTTTTCCAACACATTTCCCATTTGTATTCCTCTGCGTTCCCGAAAGTGGCTGTTGATGGTTCCAGACTGACTCTCCACCACCCATATCCTGTCATCTTCCTCTGGACCCTCCCTCCAACCCCCTCTCCCAGGGCTGTATCCTGAGCAGTGGTTTTCAAAGTTTTCTTCTTGGGACCCAGTTGAAAGAAATCATTTGTGCCCAAGACCCAACAGTTACATCTTTGGGCAATGCATTCCAGTCCTGCAGCCGCGGCAGCAGCGGTCACCACAACCCAGTACCTGAGGGTCTGCGACCTAGTACTGGGTCCTGACCCACTTCTCTAGGGGGGTCTGTCATACCCCCAGGAGTCAGCGAGTAGGTGGAGAACCTAAAATAGTAAGAACCATTTTAATTCTAGTAATGAGTCATTGATTTGAATTCTCCAGGTGATATTGAGCTATTCAGTACCCAATATCACAGTGCACATAGGATTTTTCTCTCATTACAACAGGTGATTTGACCTCACCTTCCTCTATGTGCTGTTCCCCAGTGTTTGAATCCTAACATCTATTTTGATTTGCTGTTACGGCCTGACCTGATCCTATGTCATTCACTCCCCTGCATTTAATTTCCTCCTATTCTGTAAATTTCCCATCTTGGAAGCGTCTGACGAAGTGGGATTTTCTCCCATGAAAGCTCATGTGATAAATAAATCTGTTAGTCTCTAAAAGCGCCACAGGACTCTGTTGTTCTTCTGCAATAGACTAACACGGCTACCCCTTTGGAACTTCTATACCAGTGGTTTTCAAACTTTTTTTCTCAGGACCCAGTTGAAAAAAATCATTTATGCCCACGACCCAAGAATTACATCTTTGAGCAATGCGTTCCAGTCTTTTGGCGGCAGCAGCAGGGGGGCGCCATGACCCAGTGCCTGAGGGTCTGCAACCCAGTACTGGGGCCCGACCCTAAGTTTGAAAAACTACTGGGTTAGAGGACTGAGCCGCTCCCCAGGCTTCTGGGCAGGGAGGAGGGGAAAGGGTACTCCAGAACCCACAAGGGATCTAATATTCTCACACAAAATCAGGAGGACCAGCTGCAAACTCACCTTGCCCTTCTGAGATGTTACTTCCAATGGCCTTGGCCCACGGCTAGGGAAAGAAATGCAGAGAAGTGAGTCCCAGGCCATTTAGGAAGAGACAGGGGGAGTGAAGAAGAGAAATCTTGGTGTGTAATCCCCACATTCATGCCCATATGCCTGCATCACCCACGCACACACACAGCATTCGGCCCTTCCAGCTCATATCTATTGTGGAGCATTTGGTGACACTTTCTGGTATATGTGGAGAAGCAGGAAGCCAACTGAGCTGGTAAATAACAATGATCATAAATACCCTGTTTATAGCTGTTGTAGTGCCAGCCTGCACTGCCAGTCCTCTGACCATGTTGCCTTTCTGTTTTATATCCAGAAGAGTCCCAAAGTACTTTAGATCCACATGGGATCATTTCACTAACCACTTAATGCGGCCACCTCTGGTGTGTATTCCGGCAGCCGTGTAACAGCGCCCAGCAACGAAGGGAAAGAAATTTAGAACAACAGTAGGCTGAGTGCAACACAACAGGAATCAACCCTGCCCTGGCTCCCAGGAGATTCACTAAACAGCTGAGGAGGTTGTCTGAAGGGGAAGTCTCTGTGTAACTTCAAACGGCAGGGAGGTAGGATGTCATTTGACAGAGATAGCTGGACTGTCATCCCAGTTCTTATCCAGCACACCAGGGGATCTAATGATCACACATGATCATTAGTTTACATCCATCCACGTGACGCCTCTCACCAAGGCCCCTGTCCTGCCACACTGGGGTTCAGGGGTGACTACTGACCCAAAAGAGAGCACCACACCCCAAAGGAGAGCGCCTCCTTCCAGAACCACTAGCATCCCTTCTCCCCTTCCCTAGCTAGCTACCAGATTTCATATAATAGCCATCATGCTGCTATCTTATTCCCTCCCGGCTGCTCACAGCACACTGTCATCTGCCCCACTGGACACATGCAGGGACCATGTGTATTTAGCTGTGATGTGCCATGTGCACCTCTGCTTCGGTATAAATCCTAACTCCTCCATGCCAGGCCCTGGGTTGCCCTTGGGGGGCTCAGCCACCGAAGTGCTGATGGAGGCTGCCCTGCTCTGATGAGATCACAGCACAAAGGGAGCTGGCTGTGGTGCAGGAGACAGGAGAGCAGCGTGTGTCAGCTGGTGGACACGCAGCAGAAGCAACAGCGGTGTCATCGGGGATGGACTTTTCCTCAGTGGCAAAGGTTTATAACTCACAATCAAAGCAAAGTCATATAAACTTAGAAAAGGGGGAATACCTCCCCACCACTTCCCGGGCTGGGCTTGGCATCCTGCCACGCTGTGGTGCCCAACCAGCTGCTTATATAGACTTTCCCAGAGAAGCTGTGAAAAGGAGGGGCCACTGTTAAGACCTCATTCACTGGAGACCAGATGGTGTCCCTGCAGCATGTCACACCCCTGTTTGCAGTCATACTTCGCTGCCATGCAGGTTGCAGCCCGTGCCCAGGGTGCAGTGCCCAGGGGAGGGACAGCCCTTGTAGGAAGTCTGGGGCAGTTATTCTCCCCCTTGTTGTCTTACAGCAGAAGGGAAACTCTGCTTTTGCTCCCGGGAACATGGGGCTTTTTCATGGGATTTGCCAGGTTTAGGGGGTTCCTGGGGTCATAGTTCACCAGGCTGCTTGGATCTCTGTCCCACACCTGTGGGACTGCTCTCCTGGGACCTAGGCCTAGAGGCAGGTAATGAGCGCTGAGTCCTCTTAAGATCCTGTAGCTAAATGAGCAGTCGCTGGACTGCCTGGAGGCCTCAGACCCACTGCGGCTTCCCTACAATAATGGCACTTCCCCTCTTCTCACGAGATGTTTCTTGGGTGTTTATTTTTCCTGGAAATTAGCTGGACCCAGCCTATGCTCAGAGAGCAGCGGAGACAGTGACCTTCTTCTCCCTGCCCCCTCCCACCAGCCAGCCCAGCAGTAGCACCCAAAACTCAGACCCTGGGGGGGTGGGGATGGGCAGTAGTGCAGCAACCTAAGACCAGCTTCCCAAACGGATCCCCACATTCTACCTGGCCTGCAAAATACACAGCAGAAGGAATTCCTCAGCAATGCTCTAACCCACAGTGATGAAAGAAGGGGATAGTGGGGTTTGGGACCATTCCAGCAGGGGCCCAGAGGACTTTTCCACTGCCAGTATCCTTCTCTGCTCCCCCGAGATCTGTTATGTGGAGGGCACATTGGGGTGGGGGTGCTAGAAGCTGGGCGTCCCTCACCTGAATGGGTGATGCCTGGAGTGCAAGAGCCACAAGAAGCCTCAGGAAGCTGCTGAGAAGTTGCATCGCTGGTTTTGCTACCTCAGTGTTGCCCCAGTGAAGAGTCCCGTGTCACCACTGAACCAACCATTCTGGCCTGGCGAGAGAGTCCAGGGCTGGGAAAATGCAGAGACCCCTAGCTGTGGTACTCCCGGGAGCTCTCACGCTGCCATAGTCCAGGACCAGAATGTCTCAGTGGATCCAGTCGGAGCAACTTAGCCCTGGGAGAGGCGGTGGTGGTCACGGGACAGGAGGCTGGAGGCTAGAGCTACAGAGTCCCCGTGGTGGCGTGAGATGAGGGGTGGTCATCGGAGACAAGGGCCTTTGATAGCTGAGGTGCAAGTCCAAGCTGTCTTGGTCCTGGGACACCAACTCCGCTGCCAGTCTGAGCACACGGTCTCCTCCTGCACTGGTAACCCTGGAACACCTCTGCACCTCCTGCTCCTGTGGGCTGCTCTCGGGCCATGTGAATGCTGCCCTGCCTGCTTTGCAGCTCTGTTTCATGAGCCGAGGGCTCCTCCCTAGTCCCTCCCCAACTCACCCCCTCCCTCCCATTTTCTCTTCCTCTGAGACTGCACCCGGCTGCTGCATCCTCTGGGCTTTGGAGCCCCACAGCCTCCAGATGGCCGTTTGTTTCCTTTAGCCGTGCATCATCGGCGCCCTGCGTCCGGGTGCGCAGCAGCGTGCACACACGCAGGTGTCTGGGTGTGTGACTGGGCAGGGGTTGGTGTGACTGCGTGTGTGGTCACTGGGCAGCTGTGGCTGTGAATGATGTCATGTGTTCATGCGGGTGGGAGTGGGCACATGTGCAGGTGTGGCCAGGGGAATGAGCAGAGGCTCTTCCACGCCTCCAGCCTCACCCATCACCATGGTATGCGCCTGCCAGGACTGATCAGATACTGCTTTTATGTTGTACCCTTCAACTGGATACGACCTTGGAAAGGGGACTAGAAAATGACCTGCCTTGGCTCTTGAGCGAGGGACCAGATGAGACCCATCAGGGCTGTTCAACCTCTAATAGTCGTCATCAGCTGTTTACTCTGTGTGTCTGGCTCGCTCTGTCTGTACCACTCATTTGTCCCTCCTTGTTCTTTCGTACAATGTTCAAGTTGACAGCTCAAGCTTGCAATAGTCAGGCTGAACTTAACTTGACTTCCTAGGGCTTATACCTTTCAATAGGATTTCTCTTTAACTGGTTATCATTCAGAAACATTTGTCTCTGGTGGTGTCCGAAGGCTTCCATCAGGATCGGGGCCATCTAGTGCAAGGTGATGTACAAACACAGATCTAGACATGGTCCCAGCTGCGACAAATGCACAATAGAAAGACTCATTATACTTTAATGCTCAAATAGCACCGTGGATAACGCACTGCAGATGGGAATGTCTAAGATCCAGGGCTGTGGTATTGGACTGTGCAATTTTCATGTTTTTCAAAATCTGAGACATTTGACACAGGGGAGGGTGGATTTAATGGTAACAACTGACCCTTGACAGCTGCCAAGTTAAACCTGTCTTGTATGGGAAGCGCAGAGAAAGCTGGCGAAGGACGCTCAGCCTTGGGCTGCTGGGCGGTGGCAGGAGTCAGAGGGACAGATTCCTGATTGCTCCGATTTTTGAGAGACGTTAGACCTGATGGAGCTCATTTAAGAGGTGATTGCACAGAACGACTCCCTTTATATACTGCATGCACCAGCCACATAGCCATAATACACAGAGGAGCTGACTATTTTGCTTCAGCTGGAAGAATAATTAGAGTATTCAAATTTCCTGGAGGTGCCTGGATATCTTAGTCAACGAGGATGGTTTGCAGAGACATGTACAGCTGACTGGTCCTATAGCTGAAATCTTCTCCGTGCCTCAAAATGCCTGTATTCTCCCCCACTTCTACTCAGCCCTCCCCTGCAGACTTCTTTCCACCGCATTGCCCAGGAAGGCCACGTCAGGACAAGCTGCTCCCATAGTATTTGTTATGTTTGTTTATTTTTGTAAATGTCACATCGCAGGGATTATGTCTTCTAGAGTCTAGCACGTGGTCAGCATTTAATAAATAATGAGCCCCTACTCAGTTTTAAGCTAGTTGGAAAAGCCAGCTGCCCCCCATAGCCCCGCCCCACACAATGTTTTTACAAAGCACAAGTGTATAAAATGACAATATGAGAAACAGGAGCCATCATGTCAGCAGTGCAGGGATGGGGGCTGTATGTCACACGATCGCAAATAGTATTTTCTTGTAAGAACCACAAGAGACATTTACATGTCTCTTGGGCAGCTCTAGATTTGCTTCCCAGCCTTCTTGCCAAGGCCTTTCAGCTGTCTCAGAACCAGGGGCAAAATTGGGGGTGGTGGGATGGTAGCAGTAATCCCCCAAGCTCTGCCCACAACATAAACTCCTCCCACCCCCTCAATGCTAATAATCCATGTCTTCTGCAACCTAGGCAGAAATTGCTGCCCTGGGTGTGTGCACAGTTCACATTTTTGCAGACATAACTGCTGCTGAGTTACTTTTTCTTTTTCTTCTTTCTTTTTCTTAAGAAACTTGAGAACAAGAAAGCCGCTTGGGAGAGGTGTGTCAATATGCTACACCGCTGCATACCAGCCCCATCCCAGCCCAGGGTTGAGACCTGAGACTCATGGACTTCTCGTCGCTTTTTCACGTAATAGCACTTATGCTGGTATTTGCAAGGGGCATTTCAGTTTCATTTTTAATCTAGGTTATCTAGCCAGCTACCTATGGTATGGGACTGTCTACGTGCGTGTCTCTGCACACAAACTTGGCACTGACACAACAAAGGTGTGAAGTAAAGCCAATTTCATTATTTTGGCACAAACTTGCAAAGAGACCGGCCCTATGACTCTTCTTGCTCTGGTGTCCTCCAGCCAGTCTGCTCAAAGTTCCTCTGACCGTGAAAGCTTAGCTGCCTTGTGGAGAGAAAAGCCCTGGAGGGTTTCAAACTCTAATTCCCTGCAATCTGTTGGATTTGTGAATGTCATTTTCCTTTTGAGCACATCGGAGGGAAAAATCTCATGAGTGAGGAAGTGGTGACTATTGGACTGAGACAGGGCTTCATTTATAGAAGTTTGGGAAAGTAACTTTCCAGTCCTCAGACATAATCCCTGACATCAGGAGCCAAACTCTGCTCTCAGTATCCTAGTGTAAATCCAAAGGAACAACCAGGATGTTTGTGTTTTCTCTGTAATCTGGAGTGTGTAGGCAAAGCTGCAGTTATGGGTGAGTAGGACAGATTTGGGTAGCTGAAGGTAGCAGGATCCACTATGGAGCACTCATACCAGCCCCACATAGTGGAGTCCACACTCTGGAACACTAATGCTCGAGTTCAGACATCTCCTGTTCTACTAGGAACTAGACTTGGCCCTCCACTGTGGCAACGAAGCGCTTCCACGTGCGATCTAGCAGAGATGCAATTCTGATCTGCCTGAGTCTTTGCACGAGGGAGAAAACATGAGCCACTTGTGCTCTGAGGGGAGCGAGAGGCCCCTGTGATGAGCTGGAATTCCTCAGCACCAAGCTGCATCTGGCTGCTTTGTGGGCTCATGTTCTCAGGGAGTGGGCGCCAGGCACTGGAATGTGGCTCCAGCAGACGCGCATTCTTGTCAATAACAGAGCAGGGCAGAGCCTTCTCCTCTGGTCTGTTCCATTTCAGCCCTTTCCCAATCTGCAGGGCAAGCCAGGAAAAGCACTTTCTACCCACTCCTGTACCATCACAAGGACCTGCAAGAGGGGAGTGGTAGGGAACCATTTGTTAGCAGCACTTGGATTTCATCTGAAGCCATCAGTTTTATCTCAGCTCATGGACTTGAGAAACCTCCCTGTTTCTGGCCTGGCAAATTGGCAGATAACAGGTGTCATCGCATTAGTCAAGCTCCCCCTTGGGGACACTTACCTGACTGCTGTGTTTGGGTCCCAACACTCTGGGTGCGTCTACACTTGTAAATTAAGTCGACTTAAGCTTGCTTAAGTCGACTTAATTTACTCGGCGTCAACACTACACTTTCCTTAAGTCGACTTAATAAAACCTACTTTTAAGTCGACTTTTTAAAGTCGACTTAAGCCAGTGTGGACATAGAGTAGCTCTAAGTTGACTTAGGGCTCTCCAGGACTCCCCCACTGCCCTCCCTTTCCGGGGGGGGGTGTGGCACAGGGGGAGCCTTCTCTTATGCCCTGCCAGGGTCCCTGTCCCCCTTTGCCCCATTGTACCCAGGTACAATGGGGCAAAGGCTGAGCCCCCTGGCACTTGGCAAGGGGTGCCACCCCCTGCCAACGTGCACATGCGTGCTTATGTCGTTGCAACATGTTCCTTGGAGAGTGGAGTATTCATGCCCGAGTGACATAAACTTTGCCAATATAGACTTGTCTACGCGAGCACTTATGTTAGCTAAACTTTTATCACTCAGGGGTGTGAAAAACTCATTTCAGTGGTTTTCTTATGTCAGTGGGAGAGCTCGCTTGAGGTTAATGACTTCCTTTATTTGGCTGTAGCTTTTCCCAGACAGGGTGAGTGAAAGAGCCAGGGATCTCAACAGCCCACGGCTGATTCACTGAGGCTATGACTACAATATAGCGCTTACAACAGGCAGCGGCAGCCGCGCGGCTGTACGTGTTCTGGTGTAATTGTTCGAAGCCGCTGGGAGAGAGCTCTCCCATCAACGCAATGCCTTGCCTACACTAGAAACGTTTGTTGATGCAAATTACAGTGATGTTCAAAAAGCACTGTAATTACATGCTTGTGCCTGTCCGCACAGCATTCCTGTCACCAAAGCATGTCCGCAGTTGGTGATCTAGCGGCGACACTGAGAGCAAGGTATGGTGGGAACGCTGTGCCTCTAGGAGTTGTGGGAAGGCGAGAGGATTGCGCCACATCATGGGTGCGGGCTTATCCCATGATGTAGTGATTTCTGTCCCATCATTCCATGTGTTTCTGGCTGCATTTCATGGCATTTTTCAACAGCCCAGCACCTGTCATCTCTATGTGAAAGGATGGATCCTGCACTGCTCTCTGCTTTTGCTGTCAGTGTTCTGAGCACATCACGGCTGGTCATGTAGTACATCATGAGCTCCCACCTGGAACTGGAATCTGAGGCGCCTGACCTGCTGTGTGCCGTGGAAAACAAACAACACTGGGTTACTATTTGTATTCATGGGGCATCTGCATATAGTGCGCTGCTGATTTTGGGTGTGTGAAACAAGCACTGAGTGGTGGGAATCACATCATTATGCATGTCTGGGACGATGAGCAGCGGCTGCAGATTTTTCAAATGTGCAAAGTCACCTTCATGGAACTCTGTATAGAGCTTGCCCCCGCCCTGAAGCACAAGGACACCAGAAAGAGAGCTGCCCTCTCAGGGGAGACGTGTATGGCAATCGCTGTTTGGAGGCTGGTAACTCCATACTGCTCCTGGTTGATCTCTAAGCAGTTTGGTGTTGAGAAGTCCACCACTGGAGTAGTGTTATCACAAATCTGCAGGGCCATTAATTGCGGTCTGCTACGACGGACTGGGAGTCTTGGATATGTGCATGAACTAGTGAATGGCTTCACAGTGATGGGATTCCTTAACTGTGGCAGGGTGATAGATGGTATGCATATCTCAATTCTGGCCCCAGACCATCTCACAACCAAGTACATTGGTAGAAAGGGGCACTTCTCTATGGTACTGAAGTGGAGCACTGTGGGTGTTTCACTGATATTTACGTGATTTGGTCAGGAAAGGTACATGATTCACTCATCTTCAAGAACAGTAGCCTGTACAGAAAGCTGCAAGCAGGGATTTTCTTTCCAGACCAAAGGATTCAGGTGGGGTTGATAAAATGCCCATTGTGATCCATTACTGCCATAACTCATGAAGCCGTATATGGAAAAGCTGAATAGCAGCAAGGAACGCTTCAATAACAGGTTGAGCAGGTGCTGAATGAGCACTGAATGTGTCTTTGGCAGATCAAAAGCTTTCTGGTGTTGCCTTCATGCAGGTTAGACCTAAATAAGGAAAATATCCTCATGGTTATGGCTGTCTGCTGTGTGCTCCATATTTGTGACGCTAAAGATGAAAAGTTTTCCCTGGGTGGAGTGCAGAGGCAGATCTCCATGCAGCTGGATATGGACAGCCAGATGTCAAGGCTATTAGAGGGGGGCATTTGAATCAGGGAGACCTTAAGGAATTAGTTTGACAATGATCACCAATAAGTTTGTGAAGCCCATTGTGCCATGCCATGACAGCAAGTCAGCTTGCACTGTGAATCTATGTGAGCTACAACCACCATGTGCAAGAGACAAAGATTGCTTAAGCTGCCCAGAGTATGGCTTTATCAAATAACAATTATTCACAACATACATGACAAACTGGGCTGGAGGGGAGAAAGTGGTGAGGGGCAGGATGAGGTATGACAGATGGGTGAAAATCCAGCTATCATTCGGGACGCTGAAAGGATGGAGTGAACGGGATCCTGAGTTTGGTAGATACATGTAGGTATAGTCTGGAGGGCATGGAGAGCAGTTCTGAATTGGCTGCAATGGGGAGGGCGGGGGTGAGCATGCATGAATTCAGTCTGCAGCATTATGAGTGCCTTTAGCAGCTCCATTTGCTCCTCCCTGGCTTTTATCCTGCACTCATGAACTGCTATCACTCACTCTTTGTTTTCCCACCTCTCCTGCCTGTCAATTTTCTGATTTCCAGACACAGTGTCTCTCCATGCCCCTTTTTTCTTTTTCTTTTTTTTCCCCCACCTTAGAGAACTTCTTGGAACATCTCCTTTTTGCATCACCGTGGTTGTTTTCTTATCAGCCGCAGGCGCTTGGCAAGGTGTGGAGGGGTTTCCCCTCAAGGACACATCTATAGAAACACAATAAACAATGAACAGAAGCATGACTGTGAGTCACTAACAGCAGTGATGCATTACTGTAAAATACACCTTTCTCACTGTCCCCAGGCAAGTGCCCAGCTCAACAATCAACCAGGGCTTGGTGATTTGTTCCCAGGAGGGGAAGGGGCCACTCAAACTGGGAAAAAGATTCTAGATGGTTGTTTGGGGTATTAATGCAGGTAAATAGGGACAAAATTTAAGATTGTGCCACCTTTTCCACAGGCAGGGATAATAGCAGCTATCTCATTCCTCAGAGTAAGCAGGGATGCGAGGGTGCATCTCCTCCCTGGGAGCAGCTTCAAACCAGGTCTCTGAGCTGCTCACCTGTGTGCTGCTTTAGTCCCTGAACAAATGATTGCTGATTGGTGCGAGAAAGTTTCCTACAACGGGGGCAGAGGCAAAGCAGTTCTGTCAAGGAATCTCCGGCAGTGGATTGGTGTGAACCGCCAAGAAAGTTTTCTAGACACCTACCTGGAGGCTTTCCATGAAATCCTGATGTGCATTAACACACTTTTCCACCTACCTGAAGAAGGGAATGGGAAGTACATGCAAATACAGCTACTATTGTGCATTTCTATCCCTTCAACCAACTGTATAACACAAGAAAACAAAGGACAACTCTTCCTCAGGTAACCAAGGTGGAGAGCTAGAACTGGCTCAAACCCTCCCAGGTAGAGAAGAGGTCCTGGTTCCCCATATCAGCAAGTGACCCGGTTTCCTACTCTGTATTGTCCTCCAACTCAACCTCCTCATTCATGACTTCTTTGCTGGGATTGACTCTGGTTTCCGCTGCCTCCAGGCCCACAGAGGTGTCCATGGATCTCTGGTGGTGGGTGTGGGGTCACTGCCAATAATGATTTCTGGCTCCTTATCAAAGTGGCAGCTCTTTGGCTCTGCATCAGAGAGATGTTTTGACTCCCTAGCCTTTCAGTACCCCTGGGCAGTTCCTTGTTTTTCGCACTTCACTGTAGCATGTCCTGTTCAAAACCTTTGTCTGCTATTAAATGAGACATTTGACAGTAGGTGTCATGGGCTATGTCTACATCTAAAATGCTAAGTCGACTCTGTTAAGTTGACTTAATAAGGTCGACTTAAGTTGACATAAAGTCGATCTTGTTAAGTCGAATTACAGAGTCTACACTAGACTCTGAAGTTGATGGAGAGCTACGGCTCCCAGCCCCCTGGGACTCCTGGAGACAAGGGACTCGGGGCTCCCTGGCAGAAGAGAATGGGAGCTCCTGTGGGTCCCAGGGAGACCCTGCCTTCTTGCCAGGACCCATGCGGAGCCCAGGGAGAGGGCAGCCATGGCTGCCTTCTTGCTGGGACCCTGAGGCTTCCCAGCAAGAAGGGAGCACGGCTCCCTTGTCCCCAGCACTAGGTCAACTTCAAAGGAATTTAAGGGGGGAGGGCTGGATGGCTCCAGGGTAGCAGACTTCAAACTGATGGCCAGAGCAGTCATAATGGGAATTGTGGGACCCTTCCTGGAGGCCATTTATAGCGACATAAGAAAGCCCCCGTGTCTACACTGGTGTTTTGTCATTAAAAGTTTAACGCAAAAAGTTCTACCCCTCTCATAGAGGTGGTTTGATTTTGTCACAAAATCAGGGGAGTTGGATCAACACGAGAGTGAGGAGGGGAGTTATTACCCCACCACAGTTTTGCCATGAAAAACTGTCTTTGGTCGACAAAAGTCTTTCATGTAGACCAAGCCTTCCTCCAACTCCCAATGAGTGGAATAGCTATGTCAGTGAGTGAAGCTCTCCTACCAATATGGTACTGTCCACACCCACTCTTAGGTCGATGTAACTTACATTGCTCAGGGGGTGGCTTATTTACACTCCTGAGCAATGTAATTTATTCTGACATAAGTGGTAGTAGAATTTAATGATGCAGCAAATTCTTAGGGTGAACCAGAATTCCGAATTTGGACATAGATTCCTCAAATCATCACAATGGAGAAATAAGGAAGACAATTAAAAAGCCAACACAGCCTGGATGGGCAAGTGCTTTTGGGATTTGTTACAGTGAAGGACATCATGGTACTCCATGCCAGTTGAGTTCACTCTGCAGGACTTGGCCACATGCTTCATAATGCCTCACAGACTGACTGGCCCAAAGCATTGGGAATGGGAAATTGAGCCATTCACCTCTAGGGCAAGAGATGTACAATGTTCAGGAGAAAGATGGGAGGCATAAAGGAAAGAGAAACATTTCCACAGGTGCATGGTGGTTTCTACAGAGCAAAATCTACCCAGTGTCCGAGGAATGCTATCACAGTGCTTGAGGATGTGTGCAACTTGATAATGATATAGCATCTTGCTTCATCCTTACCCCTTTGTTTGATCTTCCTCTAGTTTGCTGTGGTGAAATCAAGCTGCATAGTCCCCATGGACAACTCTCATTCCATTGGCTTCTCTAGGGTTGGGGGTACACCCTGCATATATCATAATGTCTTTAAAAGGAATGGGGAAAGAAAATAGCCCATTGCAGGTGTCCCTTAGTGTCACCTGTTTATTATCATCATGTTAGAAGGTGTTAATGACAACCATCAAGAAGGAATATGATTGCTAGACAATCATAGATCTCATTAATATTGAAATTTCATTCAGGGTAAGTGGAAGAAGTAATGAAATGTCCCTTTATGTAGTGATAGCTGAAAGAATAAAAGTCACCACCCAAGTCACTGGGCCTCATGGCAAGGCGTGAGCAAGACCTAGCCTACAGCAAATAAGAGGGTTTTCCTTGGGCTGATTGCAAATGCAAGGGGGATTGATTGGCTGCAGCTGTGTGTGTCTGTGTGTGGGAGAGGTGGAAAGCAGCAGAAAACAAGAGGACAGCCAGAGAAACAGCTTTCAGGGTGACTCTGGGAGGAAGCCAAGAGACAGATTTCCTTTGAGGCACAGTACTCGCTGGAAAGGCAGACTTGCATTTCTAAGCAAGGAAACGACCTGCTGTTCCTTGTTTCTACTGTGTTCAGGGAAGCAAGACTTTGTGTACAGGCTTGGAACAAAGAAATAACTGACTCACCAAAGCCCCAAATTCTGGCTAACCACACTCAGACCGAAAGGGCAATGTTATTTATCAAGAGCCAGTGGCAGTCTTGGCCTTACAGCTGTAGAGAGACATGATCCAAACCCAAAGATTGTCTAGTCTAATATGGACACTGACAATACGGTACGGCCAACAGCTAAGGCAAGCATGAAGCAGCAATGGCGCTGGGTGGCTTTTTGGACATTAATCTTTATATTGTGTTAACTACAAGCGGAGCGGCCGCTAGCCAGTCACAGGTGAGCAATGAGGTGCGTGGGCAGGGCTGTGTGGGGGTCCCAGGGCTGGAGTAACTTCACAGGGGTGAGGTGCTGTGTCGCAGGGCCCGTGAGCTCAGACTCTGTTTCAGAACAATTACAACTGTTCTGTACATTGAGGAGGGCAAGTGTCCTCCAGGCAGCGATATCGCCAGTCCCTGCACTACCAGGGAACATGTTACTTAGCGCATTCCTGAGCCCCTCACTGTGAATTCCTGTGGCGTCAAAGCTCCTTCCCAGGCCAGGTGCAGGGGGAGGGGGTGCTGTTTGCTAAGGAGGAGGCTGACAATGGGGGGAAATGAGCTGTGGTGTGCATCCTTGTGAGCAGAGTAGCCGTGGCTGTTGCTGCTGCAGCAACAGCAGGAAGCGGGGGGGGGGGGGCAGGTGCGGGTTAGTCACCCCTGGCTGCACGTGGCCGGAATGCTGCTGTTTATTTGTGTTGCTGGGGTGTGGATTAGGCCTGCCCTGAGGAGCGATAGCCTTTCTGTAGGGCGGGCAAAGGGGGAGAAAAATTGCTGCAGGCAGCATGGTGCTGACCCACCCAGCCTGACAGCTGCTGGCCCTGTCCTCTGAGCAGCCCCTCCTGCTGTACAAAGTGCCCATCTGACAGGGCGAGCAGAAACGGACATGGTGAGCCTGACACAGACCGAGGCGAAGTGAAGTCTTCTTTGGGGAACCTGACACATGGGGCTTGGTCTCAGCGCTGATCTATGGATTGTTTTAGCGTCCTGGGGGATGGAAGGCACCTAGTGATGTGTCTGAGGCCCAGGGAAGGGGAGCAGTGAAGAATCCCTCTTTGCAGGCCTCATCCTCAAACGAGCATTTGCCTTATTGCCACTGCCCTTTCCTGGGAAAGCCCATCCCAGAATAAGAGCTAGCTTTCTCCTTCCTCCTGTCTACCCTTCCCACTCTCTCTTCCCTCACCATTTCCCCTCTTTTCCGGCACCGGCTTTGGTGGTGGCTGGGAGACTGCTCAGTTGAAGAAGGGAGTTCTTTCCCCGGCTCTGACGATTTATTCTCCTCCTCCTATGCTCCTCTGCAATGAGTCTGATGGTGCTAGCCCTCTTACCCAGAGGGTCCAAGCTCCCAGGCTCATGAGCATCACTCACTCTCCAGCTGAGAGTGTCATGGAGCACGTAGCTGCCAGGGAAAGCTGCTCTCTGTGAGAGACCTAGACCCAAATCCAGGCAGGGTGCTGACGATGAACACATACTTTGAGCACGGCCCCATCTACTCTGCAGAGTGAACGTAGAAGATGCACTCTCTGCTGTTGCTGTTGGTGAGGAGGTAGCTGCTGCGGTCTGTTTTCAATTCCAGCATGCTCCAGACTAGACTTTCAGCAGCATTTCTGAGCCTGAGGAAGGTGGCAGGAGGAGCTGCACTCCCCTGGTGCCAAAGCTGTGGGCAGACATCTGCTCTATTTTGATGAGAAATGGAAAGAATATATGGAGACTGGATAGATCCAGCCCAGCCATGGCACAGGCTGTACCAGGTAACCGTGGGCGCACAAACATAAAGCTGCCAGTGCGTCTGCTGCCCCCAGCATGTCCTGTCAGCCAAGGACAGCACATACAGCTCTTAAGCAAATCCCACATTGCCCCTCCTGCCTGCATAATAATGAGCGTTAGTTACTAAGGCAGATGTTCTTAAGAGCGGAAATCCCAGCCATGGAGAAAGCACCAACAGAATAGCATTGGGGCACCCCAGCAAATGAGGGGACACAGGTAAAGCTTGGATCAGCAGGTGCAGAGCAGGAGAAGTCGGTCTCTGCTGGACATGTTGCTCCAGACCCAAAGAAAGGGAAGGCTTTCTGCAATATCCTCTGGCCTGGCTATGTGAGGTGGCTCTTTCTTTCCTGCCTCACCACGAGTTCTGGAGGGGAATGGAGCCCAGAAACAAGAGCCCCCCCTGGGAATTTCATTCCAACAGCTGCAGCTCTGTGGTTGGGCAGAAATAACAGCAGGCTCCAGACACCAGCCAGCAGAGCAGGTCTGTAACCATAATGCGCGCAGGGTGATGGGGCCTGGAAAGGCTGTGTTTCTGCAGTTTGGACAGCACAGGCCCAGCTGAGAACTCTAAGGCCTGCACAGAGGGCAGCTGTTATGGTGCACACTGAGGAGCAAGTTGTACAGACCACCTGCAAGGACTACCACCCCATGAGCTGAACTGAGCCCCTCCCCTGATGGTGGGATGGGGCTGCTAAAGAGCGGGGAGCCCAACACACCAGGACCAGAGCAGATTCTCTAGTTCAGGGATGTCTGAGGCCTGTGAACCTCTTCCTTCCAGCTTGTGACTGTGCTCCATGGGACCACACTCCCTGAGAGTGAGAGAGAGAGTCAGGTCTCATACCCAGCGCTGCACAATGCCGCGAGAGAGTCAGGTCTCATGGCATCACGGGGGACTGGGGATGTGAGACTGCTCTGTGGGACCACACTCTCTACCTGAGAGACAGTGCTATCATGGAGTGCAGTTCTGCATACAAACACTCTACAATGCTGCAGGAGTGCCATTGTATTTCAATGTATGGTATGTACGGCCCACGTGAAGTACATTTATGAGTTTGACACCTCTGCTCTAGTCCCCTTTGCCCAGGGACATGGCTATTCTGCCCCTGTCCTGAGGGAGGGGAGAGCAGGGGGTGATTATCCATCACTCTGCCCCACCTATCATCCCTTCCCGAAACCTGGCCTTCCTGACACTGAGTGCACATGGCAGACACTGTCAGGCACTCGTTCTGCACTGCCAGTCTCAGGCACCCTCCACACCCAACTTAGAGTCTCTGGCTGCTTATCATGTGGACACAGCTCTCTTGGCTTGAGCTGTCATAATATTGACCCAGAATGAAATAATAGGGAAGGCAGGAGTCTGCCTCGCTCTGGCATGAAAACATAGGAGGATCGGGGAACAGCAGACTCCTACATTGTACAGACAAGGGCAGGAGTCTGAGCTGCTTCCAAACACCACACTCTGTTGACACACCTGCTGATAAGAGGGTACTTCTGAACTACACGGGCAGGGTTTACCCAGATTCATCTTGGAACATATGTATCGCTAAGGCTTCAGCCAAAAGAATTTTACAGGATGTGCAGACAGGGCTCCAGACACAGACCACTAGCTCCCACCCAAATAAGCAGCTGACAAGCGGTGCATATCAGGAAGTGAAGAGCAATCCAGTGTCCAAAAGAAATTACAGGGCGCCTTTAAGGGTGGTAACTGTGTGAAGCTGAAATCAGACCAAGATGCAGGTCAGGCTGTTAGGCAAAAAGTCATAGGCACTTTAGTGACCACAGACTGTCTGAGTCCCATCCAAACAACAGTACCTCGTCCATCACCTGCTGGAGCCCAGATTCTGTACTTTCTCAGAAGGGCCATTCTCCCTTTGAGTCAACCACACCAATTCATGAGCACCCAGGGTTTTACTGGAGGGACGATCTCCCGTCCAAGTACCAACCAAGCCCAACAACTTGTAACTTATGAGCACTGATCATTGCGACTGCAGGTCAGAACTGTGTTGATATGAATGCCTGGTGCCTTCTGACCTCACCCTCTTTTTCTCTCTTACCCCTCTACCAGGCTCATTTACCTACATGATGTTCAGTCTCTTCTGCTGGTCTCATCATCTCTTCCTGTTCTGGCTACTCCTGGCCTCCTTTCTGATGCTCTGTCTATGATCACTGGTGTTAACTGAGCCAAGCTCGCTACTCATCAACCATTTTTCAGGCCATGTGACAGGGACATATTGAAGCTGAACTGAATTAATTTTGCCCTTGGAGAAATTGCGTCAATGACTTTTCTATATTCAGAGATGATGAGTCAGTCCTGCTGCCTTCCCTTTGTTCACTTGCTTTAGGTGATGGAAAAGCAACCAAGTCTGCCTGGAAAATATGTCCTCTAACAAACCACATTTGTTTAGGTATTCCTGATTTCATTGGCCTCTAAATGGTTATGGGAGTGTTTTCTCTTATTAGCTATTCCATTATTTTAGTAGGGACAGCAGTTTGATTTATGAAATTGTCATTGCCAGGATCATTCTTCCTATTTGAAAACTGGTATCACATTATCTTCTCTGTCCTCTGCCAGAACTTGTCTAGCTGGCCATGAACTTCCAACGTGCTATAACTGTCATTACCTCAGTAGATGTGTATGTTCTTCAAATCCACTGATTTATATTTGTTTGAATTTTCAAAATATTCATTTACCTGCCTTTGATCACTAACTGATTGTCTTCTTTTTCCTGACTAGCCAGATTTTCAGAAATGAATTCAGAACCTGGGCTAATTTAGATTAATCATTGATTCCATTCCCTTCCTCACTTATTAACTGACCTACTTTCTTTCTAACTCGTCTTCTCTCTAATATATGGGTAAAAGTACTTCAGACTCTCCTTAACCTTTTGGCAGCATTAACTAATTCTGCTTCTTTCCTGATATCATCCTCTTCCTGTAGCTTTAACACACTGTCTGTTCTTGTTGGTTCCTTCCCTTCTTCTCCATGACAGATTCTTTTTTCAATTCTCATATATTTGAGACACTTTGCTATGAAGCCACATTGCCTACCTTTATTTTACTCTCAGAGAGGAAATGGCAGCTGTCACTCCTCCATTATGGTATCTTTTAGTCTTATTAAACCTTCTCCTATTCTGGTGGGTTTTAATACTTCCTCCTAGTGCAACTTATTCATTAGACTTCTTCATTGCTCCCAGAAATGACTTTTGTACAGTAAGAGGATTGGCTACGTAGTGCTGGTCCTCCACCTTTCCTTCCCTTGCTATCTATCTTATATCACTTGTACCCCTCAATGTTAATAGCTCAGGTTATTATTCCCACTTGCCTCCAACATTTAGTAGCCCTTCTGGTTTGTGCTGGCTCCATATATTCTTGGTGCTTGTGTCTATGTAAGTAAGCTCCTTCTTTTCATCTCCCGTTGCTAGATGGCTTATTCTTCTCATTGACATTGGATGTTGGATGCACATCTGGTTATTAGCATTCACCGTCCCCTCGCCAGCATTTCATCTTTGTTTAAAGCCACTTTACAAGTCGTACCAACTTTCTGATACATGATCTGAGAGAGCTTCTGATACAAATGGTCTCTCATCATCGCGGAAGGGTCCACCGGTCTGTTATTCCAAGCCCTGCTCCCCCCTTCCCTGGCTGGTCTACTCTTCAGTATCCATCTTCTCCTTTCTTACACTAATATTGGAAAGAACTTGGAGAAACTGAATGGATTGTACGTAGCGATCCCGCTTCCTTAGAGAATCAGGATCTGCAAAAGCAGAGATCGCTGTCATAGTGAGGGCAGGCCAACCTGGCTTTTGGTTTGGGGACGAGAGGTGACTGCTAACCCCTGTCCTGGCCTGCACAGTACCCTTCCCTGACAGTGAACAGAAAGAGCAGCTTTCTGTGACCATGTGTTCCTCATCTCGTCCCCTAAAGACACAGGTTCTGCTTCAAGCCCAACTGGGGTGACTCTGCTTATCTCAGTAGATGAGTCAAAACCCCAGCTCATTATATCACACAGGCAACAGCCAGAGAATTAGTGTTCCAGTGTCCTGTGGCACCGGGCAGCTACCCCTCTGCTCCACTCACCACATTACAGTCACCTACCCAGTTTGTCTGCCATTCCTAGGTTCTTTGTGGAGGCTCCTTCCTTAGGCCTCCACACCGATTCATGCACAGGCCACAGGGGAGCACATGCAGGGGCTGTTGGGAGCTTGAGGCAACCTCACCAACTTTTTTAGTAAGTCTTTCCCCCACAGAATTTAGCAGGAAACACCTTAGGCTATGTATACACTTCTTAATTTAGAAAGACAACAGAGTCCTGTGGCACTTTTAAAGACTAACAGATTTATTTATCACATGAGCTTTCGTGGGAGAAAATCCCACTTCGTCAGACGCTTTGAAGATAGGAAACTTACAGAATGGGAGGAAATTAAATGCAGGGGAGGGTATGACATAGGATCAGGTCAGGCTGTAACAGCAAATCAAAATAGGTGTTAGGATTCAAACACTGGGGAACAGCACATAGAGGAAGGTGAGGTCAAATCACCTGTTGTAATGAGAGAAAAATCCATAGTCCCTGTTTAACCCCAAGACAACTGAGTCAAATTTGCATTTAAGTTCGAGTTCTCTTTGAAGCTGTGATTTGTTATTCATCTGTTTCAACACAGCTATTAACAAGTCGTCAAGGGAGTGAGCAGAGAGATTGAAGTCCCCTATTGGTTTTGTAGTGTTGCAATTTCTGATGTCAGATTTGTGTCCATTGATTCTTTGGCGCAGAGACTGTCCTGTCTGTCCAATATATAAGGCAGGGGGGCATTTCCGGCACATGATGGCATAAATCACATTGGTGGATGAGCAGGTGAACGAGCCCTTGATGGAGTAGGTGGCTTGATTAGGCCCTGTGATGGTGTCTTCAGTGTAGATATGAGGGCAAAGTTGGCAGCGTGGTCTGGTGCAGGGATATGTTCCTGCTTTAGTGTTTCTGTTGTATGATCTGTAGTTGCTGGTAAGTATCCTTTTAAGGTTAGGGGCTGCCTGAAAGCATCACGTGCCGGAAATGCCCCTGTTGTCTGTCTACAATAGACTAACACGGCTACCCCTTTGGAATTTGACTTGTTAATTTAGGTCAACTTAGCATGTCCACATTTAAATTTTAAGTCGATTTAGGGGGGACCCTACAAAGTTGACTTAGAGCGTCCACACTGGATGCCTAGGTTGACTTGTAGGGCCTAGGTGGACCTGGGACAGGTCCACAGTGGCAGGGGGGGCACCTAGGTACAATGGGGCAAAGGGAAACAGGGACCCTGGCAGGGCATAGGGGCAGGGGGGGCATGCCAGGATCTCCCTGTGTCAGCCACCCTGGCAGGGAGGGCAGTGGGGAAGCCCTGGAGTACCCCTAAGTCGACTTAGGGGTACTCCATGTCTACACTGGCTTAAGTTGACTTTAGAAAGTCAACTTAAGCAGAAAGTCGACTTAAAACTTGGTTTAGTAAAGTTGACTTTAATTTTCCTTCAGTCGACTTAAGGAAAGTGTAGTGTAGATGCAGAGTAAATTAAGTCGACTTAATTTACAAGTGTAGACGCACCCTCAGAGACTGGGAGGGAGGAAAAGGGTCTGACAGGGGGACACAGAAAGGGACAGTTGTCACATGCACAGAACGTGAGTCACACTCCAAGCTGTGACTGGCCCGTCAATGGAAGCAGGACAGATAGCGCCGGCTACGTGACTCCACTCTGCTCTGGATATGTTGGAGACCACATCCAGGCTCTCCAAGCCTCAGGGGCAGTGGGTGCAGATGTCCTTAGTTGCAACACCTTCCAAACTAATTGGCTAGGCTAGCTGTGTGGCTGATGAGCTGCCAGGAGAGATGGGATTTGAGTCTAGTTAGTATAAACTATGTACTGGAGAAAATTAGTTCCTCTCCCACACCCCTCACCCCATGCCCTGTGTTCCCTGTCCCACCCCGTCCTCTCCTCTTCATGCCGCTTTCAACCTCCTCCTCCCCCTTTTGATATTCCTGGGCATTTCTTGCCTAACTCTGTCTGGGTTCTGGCAGCAGCTCCTCGCTAATGACAAGCAGATGCTACTCGTCTCTCTCGCTGTAATCCTTCCAGGCAGCCACAATCCAACACTTCCCTTTAGTTCCCTGAAGGCATCAGGCTCTGGCACGTCCCCGCCACGTTGAGGCCAAGGGTCTAAAAGCTCCTGAAATCCCCATTCAAGAGCTCTCCATTCATGAAACCGATGATGCAAATTCACACACCAGCTGTAGGGGGAGCGCTCAGGAGCTGGGGCTGTAGGGAACAGGGCAGGGAAATTCTGGCTACCTCAGACCTATCCACTTCCAGCAGCACTCTGATTAGAAAATTGCCTGTAGTAGCTGTGGGATTGAAACAGGGGAATGTAAACAACCCAGGATCCACAAAGAGCTCATAACCTCTGAGTCCAATTTTTTTTCCTCCTGCTCCCTCCCCTCCTAATCTCTGGGGCTGCACTGTTTACGAGAGTGAAAAGTAAACAAAAAGGAAAACACTGAAGCAATGATTTTTGGCTGAAAACCTGTGTCCTGGTCCCAGCTGCGTGTACAGACACACGAACACAGCCAGGCATGCCCAAACAGGCACAAAGACAAGCAGAGACAGGTGCTCACACGCACAAGCAGAGACGGGCACTCCTAGAAGTAGGCGCTTGCTCTTGAAACCCTTGCCCCTGTTGTTATTTCTATTGCCGCGGTGTCCCACTGTGCTAGGCGCTGTACGCTGTACGACCACAGAACTGAAAGACTGTCCCTGACCTAAGGCCCTTGCAGCCTCAGTATGAGACAAGAGCCAGCAGAAGGGTGAAAGAAAGAGGGGGAACACCGGGAAAGAATGAGAAGGTGGGTGAGGTGATCTCTTTTACTGGACCAACTTCTGTTGGTGAGAGAGACAAGCTTTCGAGCTACACAGAGCTCTTCTTCAGGTCTGGGAACGGTGCTCCGAATGAGACAGACTTGGTGGGTGGTGGTCTCAGCACTTCAACTGCCCAACCAATGTTGAGGGGTTTTTTTATTTACTGCTGGGGAAGCAGCATTTATGCTCTGCACAGATGTAAATGCTGACAGAAGGTACGAGGCCCAGGGGAGTCCAGCCCACACACAGAGCTAGCCAGACGCTCCTGCTCAGAAGGGCTGGAGTCTGTCAGAATGCTCCGGAACACCAGTCCAGCATTATTTTATTTGATGATTTCTTTCTGTGCGTTGGTACTTCCGATAGTATCACTTATGAGTGATAGTGCTGGAAGTCCATTGCAGCACGTCTTATTTTCAGGACTCGCTCATTGCTGCGCAAACCTGGCCACGTATACACACACATTTATCAACGTGCCAGATTGGTTCACTGAGCTTCTCCAAACTAAAGGCAGCTCCAGTGTGGACCATGCAGTGTATGGGAAGAACTGGGTCCAATAATGCACGGGCCATAACTACTGCTGTAGATGGGATGTGGCATAGAACGCGGGCGGGGCGGTGAGGTTAGCCATTCTCCATGGACATATGCAGGGAGCTGCCTAGCGAGGTTCAATCTGTGTAGAGCACAGAGTGAGGGTGGGAGTGGAGATCTTCAGAGCGACTCAAGATACCTCCAGGAGAAACTCTCTGGAGGCCAGTCCTTTCCCCATAAGTCTCTCTCAGCCATCACCAGCCCTTGTTAAGGAGCCAAGCCCATGTGTTGTACGACCAAGGATGGCCATGCAGGCACTGCTCCTGCTGAGTTGATCCCATATACTAAGCTGGGCTCTCCTGGGGTTGCTAGCTTCCCCCTTTCCCTGCACAGAACCCTTCAGAGGCACGGGAGCTCTCTAGGGAAAATTGGTCTGCTGGCAAGTGGAGCTGGGACTGGATGCTCTAGCTGATTAACCAGCTGGTACCACGTTTCTGACACGCCCATACCCCAAGAACTGATGTCATTGCCAGCCACTCGCCAGATGGGGTGAGCATGGAGCAACAGGACAAGATGTGTGGATTGGGCCTAATGAACAGCCTTGGACATGGGGGCAGAGTGCCTGCTCCAAGCACCTTGCCGAGGCCAGTGTGTGTTGTTTTTCACAAGCTGATAGAACAGCGTGCAAGAAAGGGTGCCTGGCATGTAGTGCGTGGGGATGCAAAATGCTCTTCTGCGACTGCCTGAGGCATGGAGTCTAAGCTCCAGCAACGAGCAATGTTCTTGCTTTATCCTGGATAGGTTTTTGGCTTTGCCAGCAAGAGCAGTCTGACAGCCAGGAACTGCTGCTTTCCCAGCCCATTTGCTTTGGCTCTAAGTTTCTAGAACTTTGAATTGTCCAAAATAAACCTGTGTTCCTTCTCAGGACAGACGCCTCTTGTTCTGTGGTACAAAGCCCACGTTCTCTTCATCTGCTCTTCCTGCTGTTCAGCACAGATCTCATATTCCAGTCCAGTACAGGCCCCCTATGCTCTGTGGCACAAATCACATTTTCCTCCAGGTAGATGCCTCCTACGTTATCCTACACACCCAGTCTGTACCTTGGGTCCTTTGTCTACTTAGGGTTGAATAACATTGCCCTTTCTCTCCCCAGCCCCAGTCACTGCCTGCACCTTGCATTTCATGTTCCAGCTGGTCCTGCATGTGAGGGCGTTGAGAGTTAAGGCCCGGGGTGAGTTTCCCCAGTCAGAGGTGATTTGGAGCCCACCATATGTGGCATCCACTTCCAAGAATGGGCTTTTATGTGTCTTTTGTCCACTAGCTGCCCTAGCCTGACTCCTCTCAAGTACAGTAGAGACTCAGAGTTACAAACACCATAGCTATCACCTGACCAGTCAACCACACAACCCCTTTGGAACTGGAAGTACGCAATCAGGCAACAGCAGAGGCAAATACAGAACAGAGTTGTGATGAACGTAAACTACAAAAATGAAGGGAAAGTTTAAAAAAAATGATTTGATAAGGTAAAGAAATAGTTTCTGTGCTCATTTCATTTAAATTAAGATGGTTAAAAGCAGCATTTTTGCTTCTGCATAGTAACATTTCAAAGCTGTGTTAAGCCAATATTCAGCTGTAAATGTCTGAAAAAACAACCATAATGATTTCTTCAGAGTTACAAACATTTCAGCGTAACAAACAACCTCCCTTTCCCAGGTGTTCCTGACTCTGAGGTTCTACTCTATTATCCTGCCTCCACTGCCATTATTTCTCTCCGGATGGGGGCCTGTGTGCCCCTGCTGGCCAAGACAGCCTGCTCCACAGGGCGAATCTCTGATAGAAGCCTGTCAGTTTTGCGGTTTCACCCAGCGGTTCTCAACCGCTGTGTTGCGACACATTACTGTGTCATCACACAGCGGCATGTGTGTCACAGAGAGCCAGGGAGATGGCTGGATTCGGCCTTGAGGGGGCAGGGGGAGGGTGGAGAAGGCTATTGTGTCCTGTAGAGTCACGATATGCCACCAAGCATGTCATAACCCACAAAAGGTTGAGAACCACTGGTTTAACCTCTGTGATGCTGGTAAACTAGGTGCCAGCTTATGCCATGGTCTCTATGCATCACTTGGACATGGACAAATACACATGTAAGCAAGGTTAAAAATACTGCACACATCTCCTGCTTCCCCGCTAAGCAGGGAAGGGGCAACTGATCTACGTGGGCTTTATATTTGCATGAGTACAACCAGATGCTTAGCATAATTTCACCCAGGGGCTGGGCATGTTGGGAAATGGTATGTGTGGCTGATTCAAACCCTATGAATCTGGTGTTTTAGCAGAAGGGGGAAATGAAATATTGCCTTTTCATGATATGCCACCCTTTGATTGTATATCTGTTTATAGACTGAGAAGCTGATGGAAAAGTCACCACTAGCAACAGAAAAGTGAGCGACCCTAGCTTTCTGTGTTGTAAAACTAAGTGAGGAGGGGGTGAGATCTCTAGCTCTGCTGGAGCTGTGCCTTAGACAAATGCCTTCCTCCCCTCCCATTCTTAAAGGATATACCTAAAGATTCCTCATGGAGTCTCTTTTGTTATTATGATTGAGCTGAAATCACAGAGAAGTGAAAACTTCTCTAAGAGCTGAATTCACTGAAAAGCTGACTGAGGTCCAGCAGGAGAGCATCTTGCAAGCAGATGGTGTATGTGACCACTGGGTGAGCCAGTGGCCAGTACCACCAGCCAGTGCCAGCAGATGGTGGGTGTGACCAGCAGGTGGAGCCAGTGGGCAGTGCCAGCTGCCAGCAGACAGCAGGTGTGACCAGCAGGCGGTGCCAGCAGACGGTGGGCGTGACCAGCAGGCGGAGCCAGTGGGCTGTGCCAGCGGATGGTGTGAGTGGCCAGCAGGTGGCATCAGCAGACCCAGAGGTGGCAGAAGATAATTGGAGGGGAGGGCTGAAAGCCCCCCTACCCCTCCTTCCTTCAGAGGTGGACACTAAAGCTATGATGGTCAGTCCAGGGGGGGGTAATGAAGAAGTGAAGGACACACTCTGTGTACACTGGGGTTGGAATGAGTTCTGTCTATTGGGTTTCGTGGGAATCCTGCTTTGCACTGTATCCCCAATCAGTGGTGCTTTTGATGTTGCCTCTATATAGTCTTTATTAAAAGCTTTATGTGCTACACTCAGACTTGGCCTTGCGAGAGGGGAAGCATTGCCCTTCTAGGGCGCCCAGGGATTAGTGTGTAATTTCCCAGGAGACTGGGTGGGGACTCGAGTGGATTGGTATTGTAACATTGTTAGGAACCCCTAGATACAGAACCCAGCCCTTTGCTGCTGCTGTCTCGGCCTGGCAGAAGGGTTACACACATGGAATTAGTCTGGGTCTCCTGTGTGTGTTAGTGTTGTCAAAATAAGTATTAAAGATATAAAAATCTGCTTAGTGGTTAGACTTTACTGAACGCATGTAAGCTGCTGCCTGCATTAATGTAACTTACAACACCAATATCTGTAAGGTTATAGTGTAAAGCCATATCTGAGCATCTGCATTGTAATTCTCTATAAGTGTCAATCACCAGACTGGATAGAGGCATGAACAAGTGTGAAATACTAGTCTCCAACAGGAGGCGTTATCTCCAGTCCAACTAAGAAGGCCAACCAACATCAGCCCAACTACTGTGAAACATCAGAGGACAAAACACTTATTTGCTCTCCCCCCAGCCTCCCAATGAAGAGATGTACTAGCGAATTACTCCCATCAGCTGAACTGACAGCTCAGAAAACAGAGAAAGGAAATAAAAATTCGTGATAAAGCGAAACAATATCTCTGTGTTGCTTGGACTCTGGGAAAGCAAGGTTTTCTAGGTATAAGCAAGAAATCCCCAGTATTTAGCCTGGGTTAACCAAAGAGATATATAGAACTTGGTTATTACATCAGCTTCTATTATCTTTCAAAACCTAAAACTCACAACCAGTTTGGGGTTTGTGCCCCGCTCCTAAACAGTCTGCCTGAGGTCAGCATTCATGTTCTTGAGCCACGGCAGGACAGCTTGACACCTGCAAATGCTCACCTTCTCTCCACTCAACATCGGCGCCACATTTTTCAGGAGGCCTAGCTGGGAATCCCAGCTCAATCTTCCTTCCTCTGTGACTGAGCAGATCAATGCTACAACACTCTCAGCCATTGGGATGGGTGCAGTGATAGAAGCAGTGAGCCCCCTTCTGCTGTCCCCCCACCTCCCAGGGTATGTCCTCCCACTAGTATGCTGGACCGTCCCTTCCCAGTTCCTGTTCTAGCTGTCTGGCAACAGGGGAGGGCTCTCTGGAAGTGGGCTGGCAAAACTGAGAGGTGAAGGGGCTGGCTCAGAGCCAGCACAACCTTGGTCAAATAATTTCCCATATGAAAAACAGGCAGCGAGGTCCTCATCTGCTACTCTGGGACTTCAGGAGGCCCCATTAATTAGCATTAACAATGTGATCTGAGCTGCAATAAGAGAAGCTGGGACCCTATTATCTCTGCGTGGGGCAGGGGTTCTGGGACTGAGATGCATCACCTCCTCCCTGACTCCCCAACTTAGGCACTTTTGGTGCCTAGGAGGCCCCACTTAGCCTCCCTGGGAACACTCCAGATGGGTTTTCTCAGGCAGTTTGTACTGTAGCCATTTCTTCCCACTGCCAATCCCGCCTCATCCCAGCTGAAATAACATCTAACTGCCTGAACCCAAAGCCTTGTTATTGCAGTAGAAAGTAGAGGTACTGGGACTCAAATGAATGGGGAAGAAGCAGTGAACAAGCCTGGAAGTGGCTTCAAGAAGTAGAGCCTCCATGGGCCCAAGGGAAAGGGGCACAAGTCAGGCTGTCCCCAACACTATATCTGCACATGCCTAGCTAGAGTCAGGCAGCAAGAAACCAGGGGCTGGGAAGGCAGCCTCAAGAGGAGACGGGCCGAGAGGGAAGTGACCTCAGGAATGTCTCACTCAGATACTGCTATTAGGAATCGTGGGATTGTTACTATTTCCATCAGGGGATACCATGGGGATTGTGGGTAAAAAAAACAGAACTCCTGAGAACTGGCAGGGCTGGACTGTGGGCAGCAGACGTGACCCAGGGCCCTTCCTCCCACCTCCTTTCCAAATTAGCCCTGCGGAAGTCTTTGCCAATGGAGGTTCCCACAGGAGGGCCATGCCCAATCACTTTCTTAGGCAACACTCTCCCACCCCCATTCAATTGTGGGGCAGGGGAAGGTCAGAAAACTTCTGGGACATAATCTGCCTTTGAAATGATGGTGAATATCATGTGGGCAATAGAAAAGGATAAACTGCTACAAGCGGAATGTTAACCTCTGGAATTAAAGGATCCTAGAAAAGATTCTAAAAGATGTGTGAAGGAGACTATCTAGTGTCAGCATGGCTTCTACCCTCCTCTTCCCAAAATGTTTCCTCAGCTGACACCAAGCATCCACTCTGCTGTGCCCCTAAGTGCTCTAAGCTCCACCATGCGGAAGTAGCCCCCTCCACACGAGTGAGAACTTGAAACTAATCACCAGGTCCTAAGCTGTCCCCTCAGGGCAGCCAGTGAATTAACCACCACGTTGACTTGCATGTTGTACACACATGGCTAGATTAAATGTCAGTTCGCCCACAGTCACTCGCACCTTCGTTAGGCCAGTTCAGTCAGGGAGACGACAGTGCCCAGTGTGTAAGGCCCCAACAGAACCTGAGCAGTTACAACTCAGCTCAAGAATATGTGTTTCACACTGAGACTTTTGTGGAGCATCCCTCTGAACAAAGAGGAGGGGGACAGAGTGTCACAATGCCTTCTCTTTTATACCAACCAGTAAACCCCCGATTCTCTAAAGAATCGCAAATTGAAGGATGGTAATCACTTAGTGTTTACTCCAAACTTTTCAGGGATGAGAAATGATTGAGGGCGGAGTGTCCTGAGTTTCTGCACTCATAAGTAAGAAAAACGCTGGGCGGGAATTCGTGTAAGAGAGCCTCTGGGTGGGCGGGAGGGCAGCCGTGCGCACGAGCTATCTAATCCACAGGCTTATGCACGGCATGGACATGGATTCAGCTGCTGCGCGCGCATAGCTGTATCAGTTATATGCATGCGCAGCAGCTGCGTCCATGTCCCGCCGTGCATATATACAACTGTGGTTTAGTTATATAGATTAGCAAAGTCTCTCAACTTTGTCTCCAGCTGCAAACGCAAATTAGACAAATTATGTGCACTTTGGGTTGGTGTATGAAGATGCTTTTATGGAAAACTGGGGTTTATTCCCCCTCTACCTCTTCTGGGCATTTGGAGCTTGGTCCCCTTCTCCTTCAGATGATTGGGACGCCTTCACTTTACACTTGTGGGCCTTTACTGCTCATTCCCTTGCACATCCCTGGGTGTTTGTTTGGGGCTTGCTTCCTCTCATGTCCATTGTGTTACTTGCAGGGGTGGATTACCGCATGGGCCAATGGGGCTTGTGCCCAGGAGCCCACTATGCTGTGGGGGCCCTCCACCCTGTCACCACTGGGAGGGCAGGGGGGGGAGTGGTGCGGGCTGGACCAAAGACTGGGCTCCCGCTCCCACGCCTGGGCCGGCTGATTCACCCCTGGGGTGAGCCAGCCGTGGCCTGGCTGGTCTGTCAGCACCAGTCGGCCCCCACCATCCTGAAGGGCCAACTGGCCAGCTTCTGGCCCCACCCCCCTGCACATGGCCAGGGCCCTAGTCTGGCAGGCTGAGGCCCCAAACGGAGACGTGGGGCTCCAGGCCTGGGGAGGGGCCCACCTCTGGTCACTTGGATGTTGACCCCCCCCCGCCACATACTGAAGGCATGCAAGGCTTGATTTGTACACCCCATGTCCCAGGCACATGCAGACCGCCCAACAGTCCCAGGTGTCACAGGGATGTTTCACTTTAATCCACAACCCTGCCCTGTCCCAATGGACACATTTCCCACATTCAGAGAGGGAGTGAGGGGCAATTTGCCATTGGCCCCCAAACCAAGTGGTGTTGCAACCAGGGGTGCAGCGTCACAGCGCCACTCAGGTTTGATCTATCCCTCTGCTGTCTCCATCAGGGCAGCCAAGCCAACTGCCAGCATCATTGTGCAATTGCACGTGCTAGGTCACAATAGCCCATTTGGCCTGTCAAGGGGCAGACAGGTCAGGTGCTGCTGTAGCCACTTGAAATATTGGGAGGTATTTGCATGTGGGATTTGTTTCACCATGCCAGGGTTGCCAACCTTGCATTTTAAGTTTTTATTGACATGAAGATCTGAAATTTAATTGTTTTTACTGGCACAGTTAACTTTTTACTGACATCACTAAAAATAACATCAACAGTAAAATGTCACAAAAGTTTATACTCAATTGTGCTATTCTGGACCCAGGTATTTGGAATGACAATTGTTTTAGCTGTAGTTAATTGATCAGGTTCTTTGAGTATATGAAATAGAAATGATAACATCAGGATGATCGGTAACAGAGTCTTGTGGCACTTTTAAAGACTAACAGATTTATTAATCGCATGAGCTTTCGTGGGAGAAAATCCCACTTCGTCAGACGCTTTGAAGATAGGAAAGTTACAGAGTGGGAGGAAATTAAATGCAGGGGAGTGTATGACATAGCATCAAGTCAGGCTGTAACAGCAAATCAAAGTAGGTGTTAGGATTCAAAACACTGGGGAACAGCACAGTGTTTTGAAT